>JBBBDQ010001113.1:600000-1005739 GCA_037127315.1 Ascarosepion bandense | reverse complement strand
GCATCAAGTTTTTCCTTCACCTTCGATGATACTGTCCAGCATTCACTTGCCATATTGGAGGACGAACAGCACGTAGCAATCCACTACCCTCTTTGTTTCTAGCGAAATTGTTCTTTTTCTTAATAATTTGCTCAACTTCTGGAATGCATCCATTGTGCTTTTGGATCTCAGGAATATAAATGTATAGAAACTGATGAGACCACAAAATGAGGTGTCAGTTTATATATTGATTGTAATAGTGAATTGATCCCCCACTTTATATTCAGTATGTTTCTGTAAAACCACATTTCAGTTGCATCAAGTTTTTCCTTCACCTTCGATGATACTGTCCAGCATTCACTGCCATATTGGAGGACGGACAGCACGTAGCAATCCAGTACTCTCTTCTTTGTTTCTAGTGAAATTTTCCTGTGCCTTAGTACTTTACTCATCTTCTGGAACGTGTCTTTTGCCATGCCAATTCGCCTTCGGATCTCTGTGTCGCACTTTCTATCTCCTGTTAGAACACTTCCTAGGTATTTAAATTTTTGTACTTGCTTGATTTTAGTATCCCCCGCCTGTATTTGGCATTTTGGGTTGCTCTTTTTGCTGATGACCATGCATTCGGTTTTCTTGCAGTTTATTTGTAGTCCTTTTTTTTGTCACTCTCTTCAGCTACCTTCTGTAGCAGGTCTTGTAGTTTTCTTTCTATGTTTGCAATCAGCACTGTATCATCTGCATATCTTATGTTGTTCGATTTGTGACCTTTGATAACGAATCCTGGCAAAGCATCTAGGGTCCTCAAAATATTCTCGCTGTACAAGTTGAACAGATCCAGTCAAAAGACACATCCTTGTCTTACGCCCTTTTCTATCTTTGTAAATCTGCTGAAATCATTAACTGTCCGTATGCAGGCAGTTTGCTGCCAGTAGAGATTCTTGATTACTCTGATGTCTTTCCCGAAAATGTCAAGGCTGCTGAGCATTTCTATCAATTCTTTGTGGCGTATTTTGTCGAATGCCTTCGCATAATCAATAAAACATAGATACAGTTTGTATTACAACTTCATTTTTATTGCCCTTTCGGAGAGCATCCTAATCATAAATGTGGCGTTCCTTGCTCTAGGGTCTTTGACGAACCCGCACTGTTTCTGTCCTATCTCTGGCCTGATTCTTCTTCTCGCTCTATTCCTCAGAATTCTGACAATCAGTTTTGTAATGTGACTCATTAAGCTGATAGTTCGGTGTAGTTTGCATTCGTTTGCACCTTGGCTTCTTCGGCAGTATTATAAAAATCGACTTGCATAGGTTGTCTGGTATTATCCCACTGTTATAAATTTCATTTATTGCTCAGAAATATTCTCATATTGAATTTTCTAAACCTTAATTCTTTTGTTAAACATAGATTATGTCTGTCACCTGGACTATTAGTGACTATTGTTGTCAGTAGAGATTCTTGATTACTCTAATATTTTTCCCAAAAATACTGAGGCTGCTGAGCATCTCCATCAATTCTTTGTGGCGTATTTTGTCAAATGCCTTCGCATCATCAATACATTAGAACGGCTAGTAAGGTAAAAATGATTTGCAATTTCAAAGATTTAATGTTTTGGCAGAAACCATAATCGGACAGAGCTGGAGACAATTCAAATTACTAATGACTACCCTATATATGAACCACTGGCAGGGAGTGAGTATTTTTATCCGGGTGAAAATGAGGAGAAAATCAAGAAAAAGAAAGAAAAAAAAGAAAAGAATGAAGTCCAACTGCAACAGATATTTCTAACAAGTTCCTCTAAAAAGAGTCTGTGTAAGAACAGTCTTGTTCATCTGTTTCGATCATATTCTAACTTCCAAAACTCCCTTTTCTTCAGAGAATGGCATTTGTATCACTAAAAAGAAATTAAATATAGAATTCTGAGTTGTTTCTAAAAAAAAGACTTTTAAAATTTGAGATCGTTTGAACAAAAATTGGTCAAGTAATTATTATTTTAATTTTTTAATTAATTTAATTAATTAATTACGATTAATAATTATTAAGGATTGTTTAATGAAATCAATTCTTCTGAGTTGAGTTTGAGTTTTGTTTAACGGCATATCAACAACTCTATGGGTTATTTAATGCCAAAAAGATGGGGTTTTAAGTTTATTTTTATGTATATATTTTTACAAAAGTGTATTTTTATACTTTCATAGCGTTTTGACTCCTGTTTGGAGGTTAACTATTTGCCCATAGTTGGGGACCTAACAGGTGCTACCACCCCGGGTCAGAGTGGACCTGAGAACAACAGCAATTAAGAGGTGGTTCTATGCTCCTTACAAACTCTCAATGCTTTCGGATGCAGTTTACCCAGGACCACAATTCTCCTGAAAGATACGTTTAAGAAGTACTAGGAAATATTGAGATGATCAACTTCTACACATCTGTGCTTGCACACGCACACGCACACAACATGCTCAAGGAAAGGATTAGGGCGCTTATTTACTCATTGTCGTAGTTCTGGTGAGATTTGAAATGATTCAGTGTCTTGGTCTTCTCTAGACGTATACGACTTGAAGATCAATACAGTTCTTTCTATCAGATCAAAGAACTGAGTGGAGTCAGCTCGCCGGAAGACAATTTCTAATGGAGCCTATTATTTAATTCGGATTTTACGCTTTTCAAGACCTTTGAAACTGACGTGAAGCGAAATATTCCTTCCGTCCATTTGGCTACCATTTCCTATGAAGAATCTTTTCACAATTGTAAATAACGGATTACAAATCATTCATCTCAGTCAAAAGGACTCTGGCACTGCTGTCTTGAGAGAATTCTATATACATTTTACTGGGCCTCATTGCTAATTAATAGTTGTCAGAAATTAATTAAATGAATTTATAAGCAAACAAAAATAACACTAGTAAACTAAGACAAATATTTATAGTTAACACGAATCGCAGATCAATTAAAAACGGGCAGAAATTGATTAAATTAATTCACAAACAACAAAAATGTGAAACTGGTAATCTAAAAATATTTATAGATAATACAGGTCAATTTAAAATGCTCAGAAATTAATTAAATTAATTTACGACAAAAAAAAATTACACTGATAATCTGAAAAATGTTTATAGTTAATACAAGTCACTGGTCAAATAAAAATGGTCAGAAATCAAATTAATTTATAAACGACAAAAATATTTGTCTATATTTCTGGGATGAGGTAGTATTTACAGCATTTACACTATTTGGATTATTGTCCTCATCTTTGTTGCCATTTGTACGACGTTTAATAATAGATCATTCTATTTGTCTATATTTCTGAGATGAGGTAGTATTTACAGTATTTACATTATTCGGACTATTGTTCTCATCTTAGTTGCCATTTGTGCGACGTTTAATAATAGATCATTCTATTTGTATATTTTTCTGAGATGAGATAGTGTTTACACTATTTACATTATTCGGACTATTGTTCTCATCTTTGTTGCCATCCACATAGGGGATGCCACCATGTGATCTGGCGCATCTTAGACCTCTCGATCACGAATGACAAACAGTATAAACGTAGTCATATTAAGCCTATAACACAATTTTCGAATTCAAACAGTCTACCGCAGAAAGCAATGACAACCTACTGCGGAGTAATCTTCCACCTAGTCAGTCATGTCTCTTTTGAGACATGATCGCCCAAAGCGTGTATCACGTATGGCACTTAACTAACTGACTGAATATAATAGTTGGAATAATGATTGAGGCTTTTAGTGGGCATAAAGTGAGGGATTTTTTTTATTGTTTTGAAGTGATAAAATGATCCACCACTACTTAATGATATAATACATCTCTTTACTCTCTAGCTATGAGTCAAATAACAGATCAGATTAGGTTCTATAGCCTTGGGTGGCACTCAGTTTACCTCAGAAAGCAATGATAACCTACTGCTGGATAATTTTCGAGACATGATCGCCCAAATCGTTTATCACGTATGGTACTTAGACTGAGTCTAATTCTTATTTTTAGTCTTGCTCGGTTATTGTTTCCACTGAGTCCAAGCACACACTGCCAGGCCCAGGGATTGAACCTACAATTACTAGAGATATCTCGTCTGGCTAATCTTTTAGTACTGCTCAGTTATTGCTCATTCTGTTCCCACTGAGTTTAAGTGACACCGCCCGGATGAAAACCTCTTATTCCCTTGATACATTTATTACCATAATCACATTTGCTTCTCAGGAACTGTTTATTGTTTTTCGAAGGCCATCATTAGAATTTTTATAAAACTTAAACCTATGAAAGTAGATCTAGTTATTTGGCTTTATTCTTGAGAATTGACAACAAAGATGTTAAAAAAATCTAATTATTTATTAGATTGAATTAAAATGGTTTAATTAGTTATTGATAAATTGGTAAATCTAAACTTATTTATAAAAGGAACATTGTCTCTGTGTGTACGTATGTGTGCGTGTGTGTCCGTTACCTATAGACTCCAAAACGGCTGAACAGATTTTCTTGAAAGTTTACACAGTTGTACTATAAGCGTCTGCGAGTGTTCTTACCTAGGATTTGTGTCAAGGTACCCCGATAAATATCGATAATCGAAAAAATCGGGTTATAAGGAGTGGTCCAATTTTAATCAAATTTGATACACTCATAGACAAAGACATAAGAAACGACATTCAGAAGTTGCAGGGTTGCAGTTCTTACAATAGTGCAGAAAATCGATAATATATATATATATATATATAAAAGGCAAATTTGATATCGATACCAGGAAATTTGACTTACATCCATTCATTTTTCTTTCAGTCTACGGTTTCGCTTTAAATGGAAACAACTATTGCTTTTTAGTCTTTTGTGCCAACGTCCAAAGAGTCTGAGCTCCAGGACCATGGATTAATTTTAAAGCTTTCATTACACCCGAGCAACGCCGGGCTATACTGCTAGTTTTATATATACACATATTAATTAAGGTTTTTACAATTACAGTAATCCTTTTAGGATGGGTCCAACGGGCGTTAAAAGTTCGTGGCAATAAAATGCTTAAAATCTGAGACTTTGTGCGTATGAATGTGGGAGCGTTGTAAATTAGGAATGTCTTTGATGTGTCCGCTCCTTTGGTCGGTAAGTAGTTTAGAGACAGCGAAGAAGAAAAGGAGAGGGAAAGGAGGCGAGCATAGTGTGGCTTGACGTGGTCAAGGGAAGTGCTAATTACGCTTGTCTTTCTCGAGACTGTCTGTCTGTCTCTGTCGGTGTCTCTGTCTGTCTCGTCTCCTGGCGATGCTTTCTGTATCGGCTTTGTGGATCCCAGCAGATCATTTGGGAATTCACACTCGTATTTGATTCTCGGCTCCCCATTGGCCGATAAATAAAACTCGCGTAGGCTCGCGAACTGGAATTTGATATTTTCTTTTAATTATATCACCCCAAGCACGGCGATAACGCCACTGATGCGCAGGGGGCTACGTAAGAGTAAAAAGATTGGAAAAGAGAAAGCCGGAAACCACATCCTAAACAGGAAACAAGGGATGAGCCTCTTCACCTGTCCAATAGACGTGGTTGGAGTGTGAACCGGGCGATAGTTTAATATATCTACTCTAATTGAAAAAAAAAACGAAAAGAGTGAAATTAATTTTTGGCTTTCTGCCGGAACCTGTGCGTAGAGCTGGCTGCGCACAGACCAGTTTTGGTCATTTGCTTTCTGGTTCTGAGAGTGAAAACATCCGGTCCATCACTTTGCTCGGTATCACCACAGTTTAACGTTTCTAAACCAAACTGTTTGCCCACATACATCTAAACCGATGAGACAATTCCTCCCTCTTTCTTTCCCTCTGTTTGTCTGTCTGTTTCTATCTCTGACACACATACACTACCGGGTATAATTATTAGTCCACCCCAATTTTTTAAAAAAATGATGTATTTCATACTATTTTTTGGTATTTATTGCCAAGTGGATAATTCCAAATAAGGATAGTATGTGCACCAAATGAATTGTTCTGATGACCAGTTTTTGTGCTCTCTTCCCCATGCTAGTCTCTTCTTCTTATTGGCTGGCCGAAGCAAAGGCTTCCTGGCTGCATTGTAAAATTTTGCAAAGTAATAATAACAAAAGAATCATTCTATTTTCATGTAGAATTATCCACTTAGCAATAAATACTAAAAATAGTATGAAATACATCATTTCTTTTAAAAAAAACTGGGGTGGCCTAATTATTATGGCCGGTTGTGCATGTCAGAAATCTTTTGGGTTGTAAAGTGTGTGTATTTGTCGCTAACTTTAGTTAATATAACTGTGTATGCGTGCGATAAAATGTCCGTAGAACATTTATACTATACACACGGATATCATGTTTCTGTTGTGCCTTAACAAAACATTTGTATGTATTAAATTATTAATTTTTATGTATTATTTACAACATTATTTGATATTATATTTTCTTAAAACATTATTTTTATGTAATATTTAAAATGATATGTATTATTGAGGATATTATTATAATATGGATTATTTAGAATAATATTCGGAAGTATTATTATTTTATTCATTCTTATTTATTGGTAGACATAATTTGGATTCATGAAGAATGAATCTGTAGAAAGATGGTTAAGTAATGTAAGGTTTTATGCAAATATTTATGGTTGGTAGTAATGCTGTTTATATGTTTTCAAACTACTTTATCCTTAAAGGGTCATGTCCTTTTTTTAATTAAGCTGACATTAGTAAATTAAAAGTCGTTTCGACAGGGCGCGTTGAATAAATCGTCGTCTACATTACAACACTGACATCTCATTTTAACTGATAGACAAGGTGCGATGGATAAATTGTGGTCTAAAAGAGGTTTAAAATGAAAATAACACTGACATCTCATTTTAACTGATAGACAGGGTGCTATGGATAAATTGTGGTCTAAAAGAAGTCAAAATTGTCTGACAGCCATGACTGGTTTTTCCTCTTAGTTTCGTATGACACTATTTTTTTTTTTTTGCCCGGTATAGAGTCTTCCATTAGCTGCCCTCTTGATCCAGAGTAACACTACTAACCCAAGGTACTTGATGTAGGCTTCCACGTTGAACTTGACGCCCTATACGAAGATAAATGGGAGTATTTACACGATCTACTAGATTGGCAACTAGGTCCCACCCTTTTACAGTGAAACCGATAAAATGTAACCGCTATTTCTACTCTAAGAGTTTTTTTTTCGCACTTCCCGCCTATGGAATTCCCTTCCATATAATTGCTTCCTGAACAATTACAAATTCCAGCAATTGAAATGTAAGGTCAACAGACATCTTTTATTTCACTAACTTGCATCCATTCTCTCAAACTCTTTTTCCATCAACTCCACCCCCATTACACCCGTATTCACGTCTATCTGTTACCCTCCTCCTGACTCACCCTATAACCTACACCTCTTTCTCATCACTCTCCCCTATGTAACCCCCTGCGCAATAATGGCAGTAAAAAAGCCTTGCCTGGGGTGAAATGATTACAAAAAATAAAATAAAATAAAAAATAGAAATTGTTATGACTAGTGATCTTTCTAAACATCTTCGAACTCAGCAGTAAACTCATTGAACTCCTTCCGAAACCTCACCACGTTGACATCCAAATACCATGAAATATTCGTATTAGAGATTCCGGTTCGAATTCTAAGTAATGACATTTCTAAACTTCAGGCAAAATGAATTGCGTCATGGAGCTTTTTTCTCATAGATGGTGCGCAATCGACTAAATTTAGACAAACAACGCGCATAACTGTGAAAATTAACCCATCGCACGCTGAATAGGGTGAGGCAGAAATATTTCTCATGTATCTGTCAGTCAAGTGCCAAACGTGATCGCGCTTAGGTGATCATGTCTCGAAAGACACATGACTGACTGGACAGAAGATTTTCCCGCAGTAGATTGCCATTACTTCCGGCGGTAGACTGGTTGACAACCAAGGCTATAAAACCCAATCAGTCCTGCTATTTAACCCATAGCTGGAAGGAGAAGAGACGTATTAATATTTTCCCAATGATACTTGCGCATAAATGAATACAACGAATCCAAATGGGATTCGAACACTGCTCTTCGATTTACCACCCAGAAATACTACTCTCATAACGGTAAGAAATTAACTAAATGAAGGCACAAATATCTGACCATTATGTGCAATGCATTTTTGGAAGCGTGTGTGAGAGGTATTTTTGTCGCACCCTGGATATATGGAAAAAAGTTTCCAAACATCATCAGAGGTTTATTCCAGAATAACAAAAACTATTTTGGCGAGAAAAAACGAGATTTACGTTAAACAGCCGATTGCTTGATTTTGGCTTGCACTGTATTACTGAAGAAATTGGATTTTATTTCGTTTATTTCTTTATTCATTTATTTATTTATTTTTCCTTAATTTATTTCAAGGCTTACTTATCCCACATTTTTTTCCATCCTAATTTGATAAGAACATGCGAGAAACTGAAAGAAGCCGGCCGTACATTAATCCGACGGGATTCACAGACAATCGTACTTTCAATTCATCTTCGTCTTCGTCTATTAAAAAAAAAACTTTATTTTCCAGGTTGAGATTCTGATCACGCTGTTTGCTGTGGCAAACGAGTTCATTCAGTTTGTGGTTTAATTTTAAGCACCATTTTACGTTCATGTATGCTTTCCTTTGAATTCAATACAGTTTAACAAATGTAGCTTGAGGTTATTTTTAACATTCTTTTTGATAGACCTCAATCTCTGATACAAAATTAGCAGCTTTAATTTTATTTAAATTATTCCTGAACTGTTTATATATATATATATATATATATATATATATATATATATATATATATGTATATATATATACTGGCATTAACGAAACATTTCATTTTCATTTATTATGGGTTACCAGTATAACCCTTCGTTGCTCGGGTGTGATGAAAGCTTTAAAACTAATTCATGGTCCTGTAGATCAGCTTCTTTGGACGTTCGCACGAAAGGCTAAAAAGCTATAGTTATTTCCAGTTAAAGCGAAACCGCAGACTGAAAGAAAAATGAATGGATGTAAGTCACATTTTGATTTCCTGGTACCAATATCAAATAAGTTTTTTTCGTCGTAAACTGAATTTTGAAGGCTAAATAAGTCCTCTGAGTAAATGGTATCGTGGCTGAGACTAAGAACTACAATTATACCTATTAGAGCCAAACCCGAAGCAAAAACTAAAATAAAAGGGCTGAAAAAAATACAGACATACACAAACATCTTGCTTTATATATATATATATATATATATAATCGATTTTCTGCACTATTGTAAGAACTGCAACCTTGAAACTTCTGAATATCGTTTCTTATGTCTTTGTCTATCAGTGTATCAAATTTGATTAAAATCGGACCACTCCTTCTATAACCCGATTTTTTCGATATTTATCGGGGGTACCTCTACACAAGACCTAGCAAAAAACACTCGCAGACGCTTATAGTACAACTGTGTAAATTCTCAAGAAAATCGGTCTAGCTGTTTCGGAGTCTATAGATAACGGACACACACACACACACATACACACACACACACACACACACACACACACACACACACACAAAAACAGAATTCCATTTATTATATAACTTTAGATTTTCAAATTAATTTTACCTGGAGGCACAGTTGAGTAATGAATTGCATCTGTTTGAGAGAATGGATGAGAGTTAGTGTGATAAGGTGTCTATTGACCTTACATTTAAATTCGTGGAGATTGTATCTGTCGGGGAAGCAAGTATGTGGAAGGGAATTCCACAGTCGGGAAGTGCGAGAAAAGAAACTGTTGGAGTAGAAATTGCGGTTACATTTTATCGGTTTCACTGTAAAAGGGTGCGACCTAGTTGCTAATCTAGTATATCGTGCAAATTCATACCTAGAGGTCACTAGTGATCTAAGTTAATCGGAGCAGATACCGTGAAAGTTTTTATAGAAGATGCACAGGGAAGCCAAGTCACGCCGTTGAGAGTGTGACTGCAGCCGGTCTGCCAAGTCGGTATCGATCACATTACAGATTCTCCGTTGTATTTTGTCAAGAACCCCGAGCAGGGGCAGAAGTATTCAATATACGGGCGGATGGTAGATTTATATATGTGCAATTCAGTATAGGGGCGGATGGTAGATTTATATATGTGCATTTTTGAAATGGTGCCTGAGTGGATATGAGAGTGTTTCTGCGCGTGTGTACGGGTACATTTGTATCTGTGTGTGTCTATAATAGCACGCGTGTGAATATTTGTAATTGTATGCATAAGTATGATTTAACGTGTGTGTGTGTGTGTGTGTGTGTGTGTGTGTGTGTGTGTGTGTGTGTGTGCGAAAAATTGAGTTGCCCTTTCTGGTCTCTTCATCGCGACTAGAATTAGAAATGCTTCCAGTTCTGTCGTTAAATGTTTTGCACTTCGGACTATATCTTCTTATTTGCTGTTTACTCGGTAGTCAGATATGCCCATGTCCATAATCATTGATAGTAATATTTACAGTGAAAAGAAAGAAAGAAAGAAAGAAAGAAAGAAAGAAAGAAAGAAAGCGAAAAAGAGACAAACTTATAGTGAAATCTGAATCAATCGGTATCTAAAAATTTAAGTAAGAATTTTTCTATAGCAACATAAGATCATCAATTCACTTTTTTGTTAAGTAGATTAGGGTGATGTAAGATGACAACTTTTTCCTAAAAGGCAGCGGTTACATCTGTCTCTTTTTCCATTATAAGATTTGATTTTTGTGACGATATTCTAGATGATAATTGGGTTCTTCTTGTTGTTTTTAATTTCCAATAATATATGTTGTGAAATATATTTATCGATATTCTTAACGCAACTATAACTGACTTGAACATTGTTTTTGTCGAAAATCTTTTTTAATGTGGGTGAACGATAGAACTGTTTGTGAATTAATTTTTTTTTTATTTTTCGAATACGGCTGAGAGTAAATAACGCAACGTTTACGTGATTTAAGGATGTGCGTTGGTATATGCACATAACTTCCTTTCAAAACAACAGGCATCGAAACCAAACATCCCTTTCTGGGTATTTTTGTAAGTTAAAGGACAAAAATAAAAAACCCAAACTAAAAATGGAAAATTCTGTAAAAAATAAGAATCTGTAAGTCGTTCAACGACATCTGCTCTTTGTTCAGAAGCGAAAAAAGTGCAGATACTTAATACTTTAATACTTCCACGGCTTCTGCTCCGATGAACTTAGATCACTGGTGCCCCCTAAATACGAATTTGCACGAGATACTAGATTAGCAACTATATCCCACCCTTTTACAGTGAGATCGATAAAATGCAACCGCAACTTCTACTCCAACAGTTTCTTTCCTCACACTTCCCGACTTTGGAATTCTCTTCCACACGATTGCTTCCCCGACGGAAACAATCTCCAGGAGTTTAAATGTAAGGTCAATAGACACCTCCTAACACACTAACCTGCTCCCATTCCTCCTGATATTCCCTATGTCTAACATTCATTCCTCCTGACATTCCCTATGTCTAACCACTCCTTCTATTTACCTTCCTCTATGTAGCCCCATGCGCAATAGTGGCAGTGGAATGCCTTGCTTGGGGTGAGATGATTAAGAAAAACAAAAAAGTGCAGATCAACATCCAAGGCCGCAAAAAATTAAAAAAATGATTTCTGTCGAAACTGGAATACAGAAAAAAATAAACAGTGTATCGTGTCAAAGACAGAATATAATTTACATTAAATTATTTCAGAATTATAAAACAACGATTAGAATAATTAATTATATTTTATAGAATAATTAATTATATTTTATAATTATATTTTAGTGGCTAGAAGCAATCGGATGTCTAACCGTACTGATGATATAGTGAAACAGGTCTATCTGCGGAGGACTATATATATATATATATATATATAAGTCTCTATGTATCTAACCTAATATCTTTATATCTATCATTTTCCACCTTTCGTATCTATCGCTAAATATGATTTTCTATTCCAAGGACTATATTATTTCTAACCTGAAAAATCCAGATTTCCTTATTTTTGTTATGAATAACTTACAAATTGCCACTATTTCTCGCGTGATATTTTTGATGATTTGCTCTCACCACAGACACGTAATTGCTTTTTGAACAGTCGCAAACATCTCCGAGAGAATCAAATCATAATGATCGCCATTTTGAAATACGTATTTCTTTACTAACGTAAGAATAAAATACATCAGAGCACGAGACAGACAGAGAGAAAGAGGAAAGAGAGGCTTTTGCTACAGGTTTGCTGCCATCATTATTGCAAACGATAAATAAGTTACGTATAATATTAGTGCTAATGTATCCACTGCCATCCTTTCCGAGACGCAAAAGAAATCTTAAAAATGGAGTTGATCTCTTTCAAAGCTTTCTTGTCCAGTCGACCTTCCGTTATTTAAAATAAACCAGATCCCCGTAAAACTTGTTCCAAATTAATTCTGCAAAAACGACTTCCAATAAGTGTTTTTTTGACAGTTTGACCACTGGCTACGAAAAATTAATTCTCTACGTGAATTGAAAACGGGTGTTCGGCGGAAAGCACTTTTAACATCTGAAAATAAACAGCATTTACAGCAGAAAAACTGTATTAATGAAAATAATTCTGGCTAATTTTTTCTTTTTTTTCTGACGTATCAGTCGTATATTTGCATAAAAAAATTTGATCAAAGCATTAATATTCCAGTAATTATTTTATCTTCTCTGGTGATTATTGCTTTTTAATACGAACACCTCAAGAAGACATATACGTTGAATTAAAAAAATTATTACTGTAAATTTTGCAGGCCACAAAGTGAGAGATCAATTGTCTGTTTTCATGGTGTATTAGTCTTTTCCTCCCTATTATAGTACATTGGATGTGCGTTGTGTTGCAGTTGATATCGGCGCAGAACAAGAAATTGGGGAGCCGAGTTCGAATTCCAGTTGAATACCCTGCAGTTACTTACACGCTTATACACTTGTTAAAGTTAGTAATCTGTCTCTTCCCTCAAGTTATGGGTTAATTAACAGGAGAGATTTGGTACGATAGCCTTGGCTGGCAACCAGTCTACCGTAGCAGGTAGTGGCAACCTGTTGCGGAGTAATTAAAAAGCCTGAGATATTTTGTTTTCATCATCTGTGGCATTTATATGCACCGACCGAGTGTATCAATAGTTCCGAAAAGTGTGGATGGTTCTGCACAAACCGTCAACACTTGTGTGGGTCTTCTGGCGGTTTACCTTGGTTTCATAACTGGAATAATTAAGCTGTCAGATTCTCATACGTCGAATCCGACGGGAGAGCCCATTATATATATATATATATATATATATATATATATATATATATATATATATATATATATCGCCGACTGACGCCATTTCGGTCGGGTTTCAATCCTGGGTAAAAAAGCAATCAGAGTCTAACCGTACTGATGAGCTGTGATACGGTGAAACAGATCTGTCTGCGCTTTCACACCCCGATTGAGCGCTCTGGAAGAATGGTAGACTTTGAAAAACAATAGCTACTCCGGCACGTACGCATCGCTCCTTCAATAATGAATTAGATCACTCTGGCTATTGGACGTGTATAATGATAATATGCACGCTAAAATGTCTGCCTTCATCTACCGAGCGCCCATAGCCCAGAGGTAGATTCGCCGACTGACGCCACTTTGGTCGGGTTTCAACCCTGGGTAAAAAAAACAATCGGATGTCTAACTGTACTGATGAGCTGTGATACAGCGAAACAAATCTGCCTGCGGATGACTATATATATATATATATATATACAGTACTGTGCAAAAGTATTAGGACAAGAACTAATTTATCTTTTATGAGACATCAAAATAAAGTTTAAAATCACCCTTGTCCTCCTAATACTTTTGCACACTACCGGTAGTGTGCAAAAGTATTAGGACAGAGGTGATTTTCCTAAAAACCTCACTGAAATTCAAATACAGGGTGAAAAGCCAAGTAAATTGCTAATAAATATTGATTATTTAAGACTAGGTGTAAAAGAAATGTGTTAAAAAGAAGTTATATTTACTCTTTCCTATTTTCTATTAAACAAATTATTTTGAAACTACTCATTATTTTATATCCTTGGATATGACTGATTTTTTTTATTCCCCCCTCTCAAATTGATAAATCTAATGTTATTTCGCAAGACACACTTTGGGAACAAATACAAGCTGCTTGGCAGGAGATACCATTAGATGCCTGGAAGAGGCTTGTGATGTCAATGCCTGACAGAATGAAGGCTGTGATCAAAGCAAAAAGCAAAACTAAATATTAAATTTATTTTGTAGCAAGTATTTTTTCTTGTTAAAGAATTTGTTAAGTAAATCAAATAAAATTACTTTAATTAAATTATCTGTTTTCTCTCAATATGTCTCATAAAAAAGGACTAACTATCAATTGTAAGAAAACAGAATGTATGGTTGTCATCAAGAGGAACAAGACTAGATGCAAGCTACAAATTGGAGTAGTAAAGGAAAGCAAGAAAAAAGGACTAACCATCAATTAAAAGAAGACAGAATGTATGGTCATTAACAAGAGAGACAGCCTAAGATAGAAGCTAGAAGTTGGACGTATTAAAATCGAACAATATAGGAATTTAAATATCTGGGCAATGTTTCAATAGATGAAGAAACATGTGGCACTAAGATCTGAAAGTGCATTGAAATAGCGAAATATGTCTTCTGAAAGTTAAAAAATATATTAAGAGACGGGAAAAGTCTGTTAGAAACAAAGAAAAGTGTGCTTAACTGTTATATGATCTCAATCCTCCTGTATGATAGTAAATGTTGAACAATTTCTTCACAGATGAAGACTTGAAGCAGCAGATGTTTCTATAGAAAAATGTTGAGAATATTATGGTTGGAGTATGAGAGAAACAAGAAGGCTTTTAAAGAAAAGGAAACAAAAAGGATGTTTATACTTTGAACGTGTATCAGTGGTGCAGTGGATAGTGACTCAGAATGAGACATCAGGGAGTCGAGTTTGAATTCCAGTTGATTTTTTTGCATTGACTTACACACAAATGCCTTTTGGGAAAGTTATTAATCCATTTCTTCTTCCCCCAGCTGTGGGTAAAATAGGACAGGTTGGGTTCTATAGCCTTGGTTGAGTCTACTCCAGAAAGAAATGGTAACCTACTGAGCCTGGCAATTTTATTGAATGAATTTATTCTTTAGTATTTGAAGATATCTTTGTGCAATCTTGGTAAATATATTTGTTAAAATGAGATGTCGGTGTAATTTTCATTTCTAACATCATTCATCCATTGCATCCTGTATAATTCCTTTGCCCCTCATCAGGTGAGTCATAAATGATTTGCTAACAGGTGTGTTTTAGGTTTTTTCATCACAAAATGTGGAGCCAATTTTTGACTTATTGTAGAACTCAAATGGATTCTAGATAGACTAAACTATCGCCCGGTTCACACTCCACCCACGTCTATTGAACAGATGTAGAGGCTCATCCCTTGTTCCCTGTTTAGGTTGTGGTTTCCGGTTTTCTCTTTTCCAATCTTTTCACTTTTCTTTTTTTTTTCAATTGGAGTAGATAGACTAAACTATCGCCCGGTTCACACTCCACCCACGTCTGTTGAACAGGTGTAGAGGCTCATCCCTTGTTCCCTGTTTAGGATGTGGTTTCCGGCTTTCTCTTTTCCAATCCTTTCACTCGTACGTAGCCCCCTGCACACCAGTGGCGTTACCGCCTTGCTCGGGGTGATATGATTAAAAAAAAAAAAAAGATAAACTAGTTCTTGTCCTAATACTTTCGCACAGCACTATATATATATATATATATATATATATATATATATATATGTAAGTGTGTGTGCGTATGTATGTATGTATGTATGTATTTCCCTCCTGCTACGCACATGAAAAGAGAGACAATAGCGAGGCCGTTCTATATATATATATATATATATATGTGTGTGTGTGTAGAATTATTCTTATTATTGGAATTTATAATAAAAACATTTTTTCGCGAGTTGTCATGTTTCGATGCTATATTTAGGACCTCATCTGGAGATATACGTCACCTGATGAAATGCTGAATATAGCCTTCATACACGACAGCTTTTGTGCAACGAAAAATGTTTTTATTATAAACTGTAAAATTAAGAATATTACTTCAAATGTTGTTTTACTACATATCGAGCACTGTTAAAATTAAATACAACGAAATGTTATCCCAATAATTCTTTTCACTACTAAGATATGAATATAGTCATCCGCAGACAGATCTGTTTCGCTCTACCACAGCTCATCAGTACGGTTAGACAGCCAACTTCTTTTTACGCAGGATTGAAACCCAACCGAATTGGCGTCAGTCGGCGATTCTACCTCTGAGCTAAGGCCTCTCAGTAGAAAGAGGAGACTTTTTAGCGTGTATATTATCATTATACACACCCAATAGCTGAGAGTGTTCTAATTCATTGCTGAATGAACGATGCGTAAATGCCAGAGTAGCTACTGTTTTTCAAAGTCTACCATTATTCCAGAGTGCTCAATCAGGGTGTGAGAGCGTAATATTATATTTTAAATCCAAAAAAATGATCAGATAGGTAAATCCAAAAAACTCGATCCTATTACTATTAATAGCATTAATATTAAAATTGACCAAGGTAGAGGGCTCGATGCAAATATTACATTTTATTTACAGAACGAAATATAAAAAATAAAACAGAAATTTCGAAATTGAAATCCGTTGGATAGCCATTTCTACGAGGAATTACTCGCTTTTTCAGTCACAGCTGAAACCAAAACTTTATTTACTCAAAATCAAATGTGTTAAAAGATTTTTTACCGGTAAAGGCAAAAAAAAAAAAACATCCATACACAGGAAAATAAAATGGGGTGAGATTAACAATTTTTGAATGTAAGGAAGTAGGAAGAGAAAAGCAGACAGAAATTCTGTCTCATTCTCGAAGACTTACCTCTACCCCATACAAGAGCCAAGAGTTTACAACTTAAAATTTAGCGATGTCCAACGGAAAGAAGTGGTAGGGGTAACGGAAAGTTAAGAAAAGGCGAAGGGGTGGTTGACTGGGAAGTAAGCTATAAAATCTTTCTTTTAGAAACAAAAAGAAAACTGCTGACTGACATCAATAGTGAAAAAAAAACGATTGAAAACTTACCAAAGAGATTACTATCCAACGGAATTAAATTTCAAATTTATATATATATATATATATTTATATATGAGAAAAATTAAGGTAGACACGTTATTTCAGGGTAAATTGGAATGTAGGCCTATTACAGGCGAACCATCATCAGCTTCCGTCTTTATTTTACAAAGGATTTTACATGAATCTTTTGTACAATAAAGACGGAAACTGATGATGGTTCGCCTGAAATAGGCCTACACTTCCGATTTACCATGAAATAACGTGTCTGCCTTAATTTTTCTTATATTTGCTCTGTATGTATTTATATACATATACATTTAGAGCTCTCTTAGAGAGTTTTCCTACCACTGCAGGTATAGGATACTCCTTTGGATTCTTCTATATCCATACTGCATGTTGATATATATATATATATATAAATGATTTTCACAACCAGCATCCAACATCGCCTGATGACGAGATTCTATCTCGCAATATAGACATTTCCGTATTGCAATGCACATTTAATTCATAATTATATGATTCTATTAAGCTTTACAATATTTATTGTGTAGAACACTGTTTATACGAAAAATAAATGCCAGGGGGACTCAAAACCGTAAAACCTCTTCAACTGGATTTATATATATATATTTTTCTAAACATATACTATTAAATATAAGAGACAATAAATATCTATTATATTTAATCATGAGCCGTTCTAAACATCGTATTTTGGCTTTAATGTCAACACAAGATAAAATCATCGCTGATGGTAGATGTTTTTGTGTTAACGTCCTTGTAACCTCTCTGAAGATAGCTCATGTGAGCCGAAAACTTAGAACCAACTTAATAAAAAATTATCCAAATGCTGGAAAATTTTTGTCTTTATTTTCGACTGAAATTAAAGCCAAAATACGATGTTTAGAACGGCTCATGATTAAACATAATAAACATTCATTGTCTCTCATATTTAACAGTATATGTTTAGAAAATTATCTGCTGCCTCGGTACACTATATATATATATATATATATATATATCAATTACACGTATTTTAATATATATTTGCAATACAAGTTTTTTTTATAATGATTATTCCTCACATTATAAAATCTTAGATCAAACGCAATGCTAAAATAATAAATTGAATGAAAAAATTAAGTTTCTGATAAAAATAACGAGAGAAAAACAAGAAAAACGTTCAACAAATTATTAATATGATACTGAATTAAATTTGATAGATGAACAATTCATATCTTTTCTTAATAAAATTCGGCCTTAATTTCAATGACAGATGGTTAAATTATTAGACGACAGGCCTTCAGAATAAACTATAAATTGACAATATCAGAATGACAGAGACTTTTCTCTGTATATAAGTCAATAGCCTATATTGTAATGCAAATATTTTCCTGCAGAAAAATATTTTTTTAGAATGTTCTTTTTCTTAGTTTCGAACTGATATCACAGTAAAGGCCTTTCCGTTCAAGGAAGAGTAAGCTCGGGGTGGTAATTAATACCAGGTTTATTATTTAGCATATTTGGCCTCACTCTTACAAATGACCTTAAATGGAATGACTACATTGAATCTAAAGTTGCATCAACTGCTAGGATGGTTGGTTCACTGTGTCGGGACAGGAAGTTTCTTTCGTCATAATTTATGCACATTTATATATGTAACATTCGTCCATGCATTTAATAGTTACCATATTTGGTCTGGTTGCCCTGCTATTCATCTTGAGGTTCTAGACAAAACTAAACGGAGGATCTGCAATATAATCGATCCTGACTTGGCATCTCGGCTTCAGTAACTTTCTCACTCATGTGATGCGACTTCCCACTGTCTTTTCTACAATTATTTTCAACCTCTCTGATGAATTTTATTTTTCCCCTGGTACCTCGACCATATGTATTTACTTGTGCTACTAGATTGGCTCTAAGGTCCCACTCTTTTGCTGCCGAACTAGTTCGATGTAACCGCTTCTTCTAATTGAATAGACTTTTTTCTCGCACTTCCCTTTTGTAGAACTCCCTTCCCTTTGTTTGCTTTACTGATACCCATAATCTCCAAAAGTTTAAATTCAACGCCAATTGCTATCTTTTATTTTCCTGATTCCTATCCATCTCTTAACTTTTCTTCAACAATCTCTGTACTTTTATATTCTTTCAGTGTAGAGCCCTCGGCAACAGTGACATTTATACCTTGCTTGGGTAAAAGGATTATAAAACAGAAATAAAAAAATCAAAAAACAGAAATTCGTCTACTTAGAAAGATTCATATTTACTGTTGTGGATTCCGGGTGAGGAACCGCACAAAATAAAGAACAACAAAAACAGATATTGAGATAGAAAAGAAGGTTATATTGAACGTAATTTACAAACTTGAATGCAGGCCAGGAATACTATTAGTAAGAAATAAATATATACAAGTCTTGAAGTGAATTCGTTGGAAATAGTATATCCGTGTATATTATTTGTTGTGGATTCTGCGTGAGGAACTGCACAAAATAAAGAACAACAAAAACAGACATTGAGATAGAAAAGTAGGTTATATTGAACGTAATTTACAAACTTGAATGCAGGTTAGTAAATCCAGGAATACTATTAGTAAGAAAATAAATATATAAAAGTCTTGAAGTAAAGTCGTTGGAAATAGTATATCCGTGAATATTATTCTAGCTGAGTGGAACTCAGAGCTAGTCTGACATCTGATGCGGTAATCTCTGGGTAACTTCGGTATCTTTCGGTAACTTACGTATCAGTTCCGGTACTCTCCGATAACTGGCACGCATCTCTACGATTACTCTCTACTGCCCAACTGCTGTTCTCTCTGTGGTAGGAGTATATGTATACTCAATCAAGCCCATTATCATATACCAAAAGGGGAGATCCCACATTTACTGAAACAATGTAAATTATGGATGCATTCTTTTTGTGCACTCTTCAATTTCTCTAGGCATTTTTAAGTATATATAATAAAAATACAATGAGTTTGTTATTTTTTTATAATACATATTTCTCTCTCTAATACTTTCTCGAAATTTGTAACGGCGTGAAAAAGGCATGAATCCAATTATTTCTTAGCTGTCAAGTCATGTGACGCAATTTCCTGTCATACAGATTATGTGTTTCAGTTATACATCTACGTATATCCACCTACCAACTTTCATATGAAATAAATGTCAATCGTTATCTTCCTATTTTTTTATTCTTGTTCTTTTATTGTTCTCTCTCCTTAATAATATATCTCTTTTTTCTCGATTTCTTTCAAACTCAGTAACCATATTGTCTTAATAACTTTACTGCGTTTCCTGGGGTGAAATGATTAAAAAAAATCTACTTATGTACTGGACAAACCTTAAGTGTTTAGTTACAACAATCGACCTGTTAATTCTATCAATTAATAGACACCGTTTAGGCTGACTTCAATAATGCTATACCTGGGGTAGAGATTGAGTTGTAAGACTTTATTAACTCATTGTATTCCACTTCTATAATAAAATTTTCAGTTTCTGACTACATATATCTATCTATCTATCTATCTATCTATCTATCTATCTATCTTCTTTTCCTTATTCTTTTTCTTCTTCTTCTCCTTCTTCTTCTTCTTCTTGTTCTTTTTCTTTTTATTTATCTATCAATCTCATTTTGTTATTTGCCTATTCCATTCTTCATATCTATCTATCTATCTATCTATCTATCTATCTATCTATCTATCTATCTATCTCTCTATCTGTCTATCTATCTCAATGTGTTAAAATTTATCTATCTATCTATCTATCTATCTATCTATCTATCTCAATGTGTTAACATCTATCTATCTATCTATCTATCTATCTATCTATCTATCTATCTATCTAATTCAAGCATTCGTTTATCTTTCAGAGATAAAAGCAGCGGTCTGATTGGTCAAAATTAAGTCCTTTAATGGTAAAAGTGGTTTAGCCTCTCCAAAGTACTGCCCTTGACGATGGTTTTATATATAAGCCGTCAGTCAGTCAGTTAAGTGCCATACGTGATACACGCTTGGGCGATCATGTCTCGAAAGAGACATGACTGACTGGGCAGAAGATTATCCCGCAGTAGGTTGCCATTGCTTTCTACGGGATACCGGTTGCCGACCAAGGCTATAGAACCCAATCTGTCCTGTTATTTAACCCATAACTGGAAGGAATAGACGGATTAATACCTTTCCCAAGGGTATTTGCGCGTAAGTGAATGCAATGAATTTAGCTGGAATTCGAACTCCGATTTCTCGTTCCGAGCCGATATCCAATGCACCACGTACGCCGCCTAAATTATATGGCACCCCACTCGGCAAGATCCAAATGGGATACACGGTGTTACATTTGGTAACGGCTTGCCTGAGTCAATAAACCATTCTGTGTTTATTCTCTAGAATTACTCTATCATCTTTTCAGTATTTGAATATCACCATAAAGCAGCTGAGCTTTAAAATAAGCGTTTTCCTTGCCGTAGAAGAAGCTCGTTATTAGACACTAGGTTTCCGCCTTCGCCCATTCTCCCATTCGTTGTCAGTGGCCCTTTGAGACACATGTCGTGGATGCATTTTATAGACACTGGAAGCTCGTCCCCATTACCACCCCGGTTAGAAGCTACAAAATAACAACTTCAATCAAATAATGATATGCCTTAATTATTTTGTTGATCTTTAACTTTCGACGACGATTTATTTTTGCACTTTGAGTTTTACTAAATAACTAAGAACCATTTAAGGTAGAAGTGAGATTGTTGTAAGTTAAGGGTTACGAGCAAGTAAGAAGTGCATATTAGGAAAAACCAATATTTTTTAGTCAGTTAATTTATGTTTCATGTATTAGCCTCTATCTAAGATTTGTCCATTCATTAAATTATAGAATAATTTGTTTACAGCTAAATTCCTTGATTTGGGTTAATAAAATATTTACCCTATGCTTGATTTCCTGTTTGAATGACGAGCTTTTCAAAGTAACAGTTCAGTGTAAGAAGCTGTGGAACTATTAGGTTGTCCCAAAAGTTCGTAAACACTTGCGAAATGGGTCTATCTGGTCCAGCACAATCGAGACAAGCGATTGTTTCAGAAAGGGCAAGAGACACCGTTCGTTCCAAAACAAGATCGATTCGGCAAGAAAGTTATGTTGTGCGTTTGGTGGAACTTTAAAGAAATCGTGCATTTTGAGTTCCGAATGGTCGTGCCATCAGTGCCGAACTTCACTGTCAGCAACTTGAGCGGGTCTACGAACAGTCGAAGCAAAAGTACCCGGCTCTGATCAACCGAAAGCGCGCTTTGATGCAACAGGACAATGCCAAGCCACACACCGCCAGGAAGACCAAAGACAAGTTTGATGAGCTGGACGGCGTTGAGGTTCTGCCACATCCAGCCTACAGTCCTGACTGTGCTCCATCAGATTACGGCCTTTTCCGCTCAATGCAACACTTTCTGAAGGGCCGCCGATTCAACTCGTTTGATGAAGACGAGGAAGCGTGTCAAGAATTCTTTGATTCGAAGCCGGCTGAATGGTACTTTGACCAGATCCGAAAGCTTGCAGATCGATGGCAGAAAGTCTTGGAAAATGATGGTCTTTATTTTGTGCATGTGCTTTCTGGTAACCTTATATTACTTGGCGTGTAAAATTTCAATTTTTTGCAAGTGTTTACGAACTTTTGGGACAACCTAATATCTATCTATCTATCTATCTATCTATCTATCTATCTATCTATCTATCTTCATTTCCTTCTTCTTCTTCTTCTTCTTTTTATTTATCTATCAATCTCATTTTGTTATTTGCCTATTCCATTCTTCATATCTATCTATCTATCTATCTATCTATCTATCTATCTATCTATCTTGGTCTGTTCATTATCTATCTATCTATCTATCTATCTATCTATCTATCTATCTATCTATCTATCTATGCGTTGACATCTATCTATCTATCTCTCTATTTATCTATCTATCTATCTCAGTGTGTTAAAATTTATCTCTATCTATCTCAATGTGTTAACATCTATCTATCTATCTATCTATCTATCTATCTATCTCAATGTGTTAACATATATCTATCTATCTATCTTCATTTCCTTCTTCTTCTTCTTCTTCTTTTTATTTATCTATCAATCTCATTTTGTTATTTGCCTATTCCATTCTTCATATCTATCTATCTATCTATCTATCTATCTATCTATCTATCTATCTATCTATCTTGGTCTGTTCATTATCTATCAATCTATCTATCTATCTATCTATACGTTGACATCTATCTATCTATCTATCTCAATGTGTTAAAATTTATCTCTATCTATCTCAATGTGTTAACATCTATCTATCTATCTATCTATCTATCTATCTATCTATCTATCTCCATTATCAAAGGAACGCAATGATGACTGTTGCGAAGTTGTGACGAAGTCTTCGTCACCAAGTTGTTGTGGCCTTTTTGGGCCAAAAAGAAAGACACAGAAAACAAGGTAGATAGGTTTAAACCGTGTATTAGAATCAAAGAATAATATATACAATACTAAGTGTTAGTAATCAGCAGATAGAAGTGTAAATACGAACGGTATAGTTACGCTGCGTCTTGACTGTCTCTCGACTGTCACACGACTGCCTCACAACTCCGTCCCAGAAGTCACGCAGGTTATTATTTATTGACGGAGGAAGAGTCCATTCCTATAGAATATGGCACCATAACAGTTTCCTTCTGCAATAACTGTTAGGTTTTTTTCTTTCGTTCTTTATTTCTTCAGCATTCTATTTTTATTTGTGTTCTTCTCTTTCTTTCTTTCTTTATTTTTCCGGCAACATGTTTCTGTGGAAACTTCATCGCCAAAGTTGTTGTGGCCTGCTAAGGCCCGGAAGTAAGACACGAAACCAAGGAGGTAGGTTTAAACATTGTAGTAGAATAACAGAACATACGTGTTATTAATCAGCAAAATAGAAGTGTCCGTCTTCCAGCTGCGTCTCCGGAAGTCACGCAGGTTACTATTAGAATGACAGAGGAAGAGTCCATTCCTATAGATAGGGGCACTATAACAGTGATGGTTTGCCACTGCGAACACGGCATGGTGGGTTCTAGCTGTCCTAGGTACGAGACAGTGAAATTAAGAACGAATCTTTTCTTTTCCGAAAATCTATTAAAGAAAATGCGGGAATAAAAGACCGACTGACTCATTTTACCCATACTTTCGATGATTCATGGTATATATATATATCTGTCCCCGAAAGGAATATATATATTATTCGAAGTAGCTAAGAAGTTTTAGCAAATATAACCGGGTATAACAATCTAGCCGTAATGAACTGGTACTCGTCGTAGTCGTATGCAGTATGCTTAGGCATAGGCTTACGCAATAGATGTTCTAATAGGCGTAGTCCTAGGCATCCCCGTCTTAGTCTGTATCTATGGCTGACACCAGCCAATCATATTACTGTGAGGGGGAACCAAGGTGCATGCATATTCATCACATCATATATATAGGTCGATCTACGAATTCTTGACCATACTTTCAGTAAATCATGGAATGCTTCGTGTATAGGTAGATCTACGAATTTGAGCCAAACTTTGAATAATTCATGATGTATCGCATGTATGGGTCGATCTACGAATTTTGATGATAATCTCTGTAACTCATGTATAGGCGAATGTACGAACTTATGACCATAGCTTCAGTAATCAATGGAATGTCTTGTGTATAGGTCGATCTATGGATTTTGGAAATACTTTCTTTAATTCATGTATTGTTCGATCTACGGATTTGCGGCTATAGTCTCAGTAATTCATGTTATGTTTCAGGTATAGGACAATCTCCGAATTTTAGATCATATTTCCAGTAATTCACGGAATACCTCGTGTATAGACCGATCTGAGAATTTCGGCCAAACTTTCATTGATTCATTGTATATCTCATGCATAAGTCGAATAAGTCGATATATAAATTTTTGCAACGCTTTCAATTATTCATCAAATGCCTCACTGTAAGGTTGATCTATTAATTTTGTCATATTCTCAGAAATTCATGGTATGTCTCATGTATAGCAAGATCTAGCAGCTTTTTTCAAAATCTCAGTAATGTTTTATTTACTGTGATGTACGAATTCGGAAAATTCATGGAATATCCCATCTATAGGTCACTAGCAGTGTAGCCCGGTGTTGCTCGGGTGTAATGAAAGCTTAAAAGATAATCCATGGTCCGGCAGATCAAAGTCTTTGGACGTTGGCACAAATGTCTAAAAAGCAATAGTTGTTTCCAGTTAAAGTGAAACCGTAGACTGAGAAGGAAAATGGATGGATGGATGGATGTAAGTCAAATTTTGATTTCCTGCTATCGATATCAAATAAGTTTTTTTCGTCGTAAACTGAATTTCGAAGGCTAAATAAGACCTCTGAGTAAATGGTATCATGGCTGAGACTAAGAACTACAATTATATCTACTTAGAGCCAAACTCGAAGCAAAAACTAAAATAAAAGGACTGAAAAAAATACAGACATACAGGCAGATAAACAGACACACACACAAACATCTTGCCTTTTACATATATATATATATATATATATATATATATATATATATATATATATATATATATTATCGATTTTCTGCACTATTGTAAGAACTGCAACCTTGAAACTTCTGGGTACCTCGACACAAAACCTAGCTAAGAACACTCACAGACGCTTATAGTACAACAGCGTAAATTTTCAAGAAAATCGGTTCAGCCGTTTCGCAGTCTATAGGTAACGGACACACACAGATACACACACACAGACAAAGTTTCATTTATAAATAAGTTTAGATCGTACTTAGATGTTGATGTATTTAACGAGAAATAACTTAAATGTATTATTATTCTAAACAGAAATGTCTATAAATTATTGATTTATTTGAAAAGTTCGTCATTCAAGCAGTAAATCAAGCATAGGGTAAATATTTTATTAACCCAAATCAAGGAATTGAGCTGTAAACAAATTATTCTATAATTTAATGAATATGTGGACAGATCTTAGATATAGGCTTTGCATGAAACATAAATTAACTGACTTGTGGAAAACATACGTTAATCGAAACATACTTGACGTAAACTATGAATTGTTGAATGTGTAACCAAAATTCGGAGAATCTAAACATATTTATAAATAGAAAGGTGTGTGTGTGTGTGTGTGTGTGTGTGTGTGTGTGTGTGTGTGTGTGTGTCCGTTATCTATAGACTCCGGAACGGCTGAACCGATTTTCTTGAAAATTTACACAGTTGTACTATAAGCGTCTGTGAGTGTTCTTAGCTAGGTTTTGTGTCGAGGTACACCCGATAAATATCGAAAATCGATAATCGAAAAAATCGGATTATAGAAGGAGTGGTCCGATTTTAATCAAATTTGATACACTCATAGACCAAGACATAAGAAACGATATTCAGAAGTTTCAAGGTTCCAGTTCTTACAATAGTGCAGAAAATCCATAATATATATATATATATATATATATATATATATATATATATATATAAAGCAAGATGTTTGTGTGTGTGTGTGTCTGTTTATCTGCCTGTATGTCTGTATTTTTTCAGTCCTTTTATTTTAATTTTTGCTTCGGGTTTGGCTCTAAGTAGGTATAATTGTAGTTCTTAGTCTCAGTCATGATACCATTTACTCAGAGGACTTATTTAGCCTTTAAAATTCAGTTTACGACGAAAAATCTTATTTGATATCGATACCAGGAAATCAAAATTTGACTTACATCCATTCATTTTTCTTTCAGTCTATGGTTTCGCTTTGACTGGAAACAACTATTGCTTTTTAGTCTTTCGTGCCAACGTCCAAAGAGCCTGAGCTCCAGAATCATGCATTAGTTTTAAAGCTTTCATTACACCCGAGCAACGACGGCCTATACTGCTAGTTTACATATAAAATCAATATTAAAATATTGTTGAGATTTGGTTTACAGTTATTAGCGTACAGTTGTGGTTTTTACTAATTTCAATTTCAGTAAGGCAACAAAGACACCAAGACGCAAGAGATTACTAAATGGGAGAGAGTATAAGAAAAATATACTATATATATATATATATATATATATATATAGAGAGAGAGAGAGAGAGAGAGAGAGAGAGAAATAACAATAAATTAAGAAGAATTAAGAAGACAGAAAATAACGATTGCATTTAAATTTTGGAAGATAAAATTTGATATGGAAGCAACAATCCGAAAGAGAATTTCACATGCGAGGAGTGTGATAGAATGAAACTTTAGCAAAGAACTTACTGTTTTCTTAGCCATTCCAACTATAAAATTATGATACCTTACCGCCAAGCAAGTACTGCGCTTAAATTCATAAAGCATACGTACAAAAGTTCCCCAGAACAATTACCATGAAAGTATTTATAGAAAAGGCACAGACAAAATACGTTACATTGCTGGGAAATAAACTAAAATCAAGATGCCAGGTCAGAACTAATAACATTGAAGATTCTTCTTTGGATGTATTAACAATCTTTAATTATATAGCAGGAGAACCGGACCAGATGTGGCAGCAATATTCTAACCCGTTCTCCATTACATCATCAGTGCGTCTAAGCTTACAGTATTCCCATGCGGTCACCCATCTACGTACATAACTGTAAGCATAGAATTTCAACTGTAAAATAATGAGACCTTTCCGCCAATCTAGTACTGCACTTATATTAATAAAATCTAGATACTATAGAGAGGAGTTCACCAGAACAATCGCCATGAAAGTATTTAGAGAAAAAGCACAGGAAATTTACGTTACGATGGTGGGAAAGTGACTGATGCTGAGATGCTAGGTCAGGATTAATAACGTTGCAGATTCTTCTTTTAGATTTTATATGTTGTGTACCATGTATGATTCGATGAAAAAATGTTTTTGATACCACACAACTATATATTCTTCCTTAACTATTATGCCGTTATCTTCATTTAATTATTAATTTTGAAAATATACCTTTCAAATTGTATCTGAAAAACAATTTAAAAATCAAGATTTGTTTCGTACTTACCAACAATAAAAGCACATTTCCAGCGACAAACTTGTCAAAATACATATGACAGACAATTGCAAAGTAATTGTGTTGATTTAATTGTATTTTCCACACGTTTCCACAACTTCCAATATGGCCTCCTTTTTTTTTTTTTTTTTCATCGTCTGTTAATAATTGTTTTAATTTATTAATACATCTAGACTTATATTTTAAATTCTTGTTTTTGGAATAGAATCGTTGGTTTCGTTGATAAATGCACTGACAATTTGAAAATAATTTTCACTTTTGCAAAATGTTGTTTTGATTTCTTGAAACTATTCACAAGAATGTCTTTTCATATATGCCATTGCTTCAATCACATTTTGTTTGTTTATCATACAAAATATGTTTAAGGACTTCAACTGTCGATAACATCTTCAGCAAAAATGCAAAAAATTTAAGAATAAACGCAGGTTTTGACAATGTTTGTTAGCCGTTTTTTTCCCTCAGATATCAGCTTCCAAACTTACATAAACACACACACACACACACATATATATATATATATATATATATATATATATATATTAACCAATGTTTTAAGCACAATTCGGACTCTCAGACAATCATCAGGTGCATATTATAAGCTGGTTGGGTTTATTAGTCACTTTGAAATATACCTCTTTTAATGTTTATTTCACCAGACTTATAGGTTCCATTTATATGATTGAGGTAAAGGGTTGTTTTCCATTTCGACATACATTGTTTGATGAAATTGATGACGAAAGGTGATACCTTGTCATATTTAATGTCTTTAAGATCCAGAAATGTGATATACTGTCGAATGCCTTACGATAATCTACCCAGGCAGTACTAAGATTTTTCTTTGCATTGAAACAGTATTTTTGTTTTTATTTTTCATCATATTTTGATTTCTGCTATGGTGGCACTACCAACCAAGTCTGCGGGAAGACCTAAGGCAGGTCTTGGTGTGTTGCTATGGCTTCATTTCATGTTTTTTCTATCTCCCCTATCATCCCTAGCGTTACATAGATAAAGTTCTCCTTAGTGTGTGGGCTGCACTTAATAAGACAATTTTTTGTATATCTCTTAAGCTGGGGTTTCCAGGGATTCTTTCAATGTGTTGTTTTGTTCCATTTTTTATCATTCCAAGTGCACCTACTATCACTGGCACGACTCTTGTTTTTAATTTCCACATTTTTTCCAGGTCTTTATATTTTGACAGTTTTTTTAATTCCTTGGTTGCTATGTTACAATCCGCTGGACAAGCCATATCAATTAATAGACAAGTTTTCTCTTTCTGGTTTTTAACAATAATGTCCGGCCTATTTGCTTCAAGTTTTCTGTCTGTGTGGATGGTGTAATGTCATAGAATGGTTACATCTTCTATTTCTGTAACTGGTGCTGAGTGATGTTCATACCAGTGTTTGTTTACAGATTTTCCATAGTGTTTGCACATTGTCCAATGTAAATATTGCCCAACTCTATCGTGGCGATTTTTATATTCATTTGGAGCAAGCACAGAACAGCCTGAGATTAGGTGGTCTATTGTTTCTTGGTGTTTATCACAAAACCTGCATTTTGGATCCATATTATTATGCATAATATTTGCCTGAAGGTTTCTCGTGAAAACACTTTGGTCTTGCGCTTCAAGAATAAAGCCTTCAGTCTCAGTCTTTAATCAAGATGCACGTAACCATCGATGAGTATTAACTTTATCAACATTGGATTTATTGGCACGTTCTGGATATTGGCCATGCAGACGTTTTGTCTTGCCAGCGTTGTTTCATCTGTTCAAGAGCTTTATCTTTGGCTTTCATTTTCATATGTTTTGCCGCAATAGTTGGTTACTTGGTTTCTGTTTTGCTTTTCTACAGAATCTACTAAATGTTAATCTTGTTTGTCATTACTGCCTTCTTTTATTATTGAATATTTTTTCTTTCTGTTTTCATGTAGTTTGACTAATTTTACCATCCAGTCATTTGTTGCTTCTATGTATGTTAGTAAGCCAATAGTTGTTATTCGAGCTGAATAAGTCCTCTTCCACCTTCTTTACGGGTATGTATAGACGTTCTACATCAGCCTTTAGATGATGCATCTTATGCTTAGAAAGAAGTTTTCTTGTTTTAGAATCCATTCGCCTGATGTCGTTTAGAGTCCAGTTTAAGATGTTGAAACTATATTGGACAACTGGGATTGCAAGGCTATTAATGGCCATAATTCTGTTCTGAGAATTCAATTCAGTTTTTAATATCAATCGTAGCCTTCTATAGTACTCTTTACGCACTATTTCTTTCATTTTTTATGGTGAATTTTTTTCACCCTCATTTACACCTAGGTATTTATAAGCTTCTTCTGGCTTTAATTCTTTTACTGTTACAGCAGGGTCTAAGCTAATTGAGGATGTTTCTTGTAGTGATCCACGTAAAACTGTAGCTTTAGCACATTTATTCAAATTGAATTTCATTCCAATGTCTTCGCTAAAGCATTTTACAGTTTGCAGAAGACCTTCAGCTCATTGTCATTCTTAGCATAAAACTTTAAGTCATCCACAAGCTACATCAAAGAGAAAGATGTGTGCAAAGTATCGGAAGTTCAATCGGATAAAGCATTAGAGCTGGCCAAAAGGCACAAAGAACTGAAAGCCCTTATGAACTTTCGTAAATTATACGGGAAAGACATAGAAAACCCAACAAATTTCCCCAGGGCCAAAAGAGTTCTTACTGTTGTTAGAGCTGGCCCTGGATCTTCAAATGTATTTCAGATGATGGAGGAGGCAAATAGCGCCTTCGCGATGGACCCACCTATGTCCTTTTGCAAAGATGAGGAGGTGGCCAATTTAAGACAGTTCTGTGCTGGGAGGCTCCCCTTTTTGTTCACCCCTCCCTGTATAGAGCTCTGAAACTAACATTTCCCATGGACGTTGGCGGCCTGTCCCATGACGGAACCATTAAGAGTGAAATGGGCACAGGACCAATGGGACAGGCCGTGGGTGTTCTCGCCCCAGCTATGTTCAATGTGGAGGCGCAACCTTAATCGGTTCAATCATGACACTCTGGTTAGCTAGTTTGAATGCCCGGGGCCTGAGATCGGAGTCTCGCAGAGCGAGACTCGTTCAGAGTCTCGGGGTGAATGTATGCTGTTTGCAGGAGACCCGGTTTTTTGCTCACGATCATGAGAGGATTCTGTCTAAAGATGTCCATCTTTTTTCAGCATGTTTTGATGGACGTTCGAGAGGTGTCTCCTGGCTGGTAAGCAAGTCTTTGGATGCGACGTGTGCCCTTGTTTTCGCAGATCCGGCGGGCAGACTTTGCGTCCTGGATGTTACCATAAAAGGTAGGGCCTTACGTTTCATTGGGGTTTATGCGCCCAATGTCCATGCTGAGCGGCCTGCTTTGTTTCAGCAGATCGAGCCGTTTTTGACGACATCTCGTTCGGTAGTGTTAGTGGGGGATTGGAACGCCGTCCTTGACCCCGATTTAGATCGTATAGGTTCAAATACGGGTACTAACAATCCTGACGTGAGGCCGTTTCGGGACTTTATCGACAAGTTCGATCTTGTCGATAAGTATCGTAACGAGCATCCGCGGGAAACAGTGTGGACTTGGACAAATAGTGGCGGCTCGGTTTCGGTGGTACGTTCCAGTTACCTCGACCGAGTTTTAGTTAAGAGAGTCGAAGTAGGGCTCTTAGAATGTCCAAGTTTTCATTCGATAGTTTATTCGGATCATAGGCTCGTCCGGGTCCCGGTAAACTTAGATAAGCCTAAGCCTAGGTTGGCTGGTTACTGGAAATTGAACGCATCATTGTTTGATGACAAAGATTTCCAGCACCAGCTGAAACTAATGATTCAGCGGGAATTGGCGGGGGCTGTCATTGGGAACAGGTGGTGGGATAAACTTAAATCGAAAATTAGGTCTTTTGCTGCTGACTATAGTCGTCGGCTCAATCTAGCTAGTTTAGCAGAGCAAAAGACAGTAGAAGAAAAAGTTGATCGGGCTGTTAAATCCCGTGTTAGTGGGGACGTAGCCATAGCTAAGGCCGAGCTGGCCTCCCTGCTTATCAGGAAGGACCAAGCTCTGGTAGTTAGGGCTAGGTTAAAAAGAATGTCTTGTGAGGCGACGAATATGGCCGCTGAACTGCGGTTAGAGGAAGTCAGGAAAGCTTCCCAACGACATATCGCGAGCGTCACATTGCCGGATAATCGGACTGTGACTACAAACGCGGGCATATGTGAGGCTTTTCGTGATTACTTTCAGGAACTTTTCACCAGGGAGCCCGGTCTGAGCTCTGCTCAGTTCGCCACCTATTTGGCTGACTTTCCCCGCCTTGAGGCGGCTGAAGCGGCTGGGAGCGAGGGGCCCATAACAGAGGATGAAATCTGGGAAGCGCTGAAGCTAGTTGGCCGGGACAAGTCTCTGGGATTAGATGGTCTTCCCTACGAACTGTACTTGAGGCAGTCGCCCGTGCTTGTCCCTCTGCTGGAACTGATTTTCAACAACTGGATGAAGCAGGGGTCTATACCTCAACGCTTCACCAGGGGTGTAATCAAGTTACTACGCAAGGATAAGAACGGTGAGGATGACATAGGTAATTTTCGGCCCTTAACTATGTTAAACAGAGTTAAAGATTTTAGCCAGGATCCTAGCCCGCCGTTTGCAGCTTGTCCTGCCTAGTCTGATTGGCTCGGAACAGACTTGTGCTGTGAAGGGCAGGACTATCCAGGACAACCTTCATATGGTACGCTTGATCATTGAGCAAGTCGACAGTGAAGCCGCGCTGATCAATTTAGATCAGTCCAAGGCATTCGATAGGGTCGACCATCGATTCCTCGAATCTGTCCTTTCAGCCGCTGGTTTCGGGCCGTACTTTCGCTCCTGGATTCGCCTCTTGTATGCAACTCCCGGTGCGCTGGTGGAAGTGAATGGGGTAAGATCGAAGCCTTTCGTATTGTCTCGGTCCATTCGTCAGGGTTGTCCGTTATCGCCTTTACTCTACGTGCTTGCGTTGGAACCGTTCCTTCGTAAGTTGAAGACGAATCCGGTCCTGCGGGGAATTTCACTACCTGGTGCTATCACCTCGGTCAGGTATTCCGCCTATGCTGACGACGTTTCGGTTCTGGTGTCGAGTAAGGCCGAGATTGACGAAGTCGGCAAAGAAATCAGAGGGTACGAAACGGTGACAGGGGCTAAGATCAACCGTGATAAGTCTGTTGGCTTACGGTTGGGTGCGTGGAAGGGAGTTTCTCTTCCCGGACCTTTCCTCTGGACGGACGGGCCGATTAAGATACTCGGCGTCTTTTTCGGTCCTGATCTCCAGTTGGAAATGAATTGGTCGGCGGTGCAGGAGAAGGCCGAGGCCGCAATTTCATTGTGGTCTCGGAGGAATCTTTCCTTAAAGGGGAGGGCGGAAGTATGTGCCTCGCACATCTACCCCATTCTCCTTAACCATCTTTTGGTGCTGCCACTCCCGTGTGCCATGCTAATGGATTTAGTTAGGATGTTGTTCTCCTTTTTGTAGGAGAGCAAGTCCCCTAAGGTGTCTCGAGAGATCTGTTACCTGCACCATTCTGAAGGCGGTCTAGGCATGCCTAGTGTTGAGATTCGTCAATATACTCTTCGCATTGCGTTCCTAGACCGAATGTGTCAGCAATCGGATGGGGAAGGCAACTTCTGGAAGGAAGATGCCCATAAGAATTTCCCATCCCTTAGAAGTGTGCACTCGTCTGAATATGAGGCCAGCCGTTTACCACGTGGCGAGTGCGCCTTCTATCGTGAATGTCGGTTAGCTCTGAAACGACTCCAACGGGCGACGGATGGTCTCTCCGACGTCCAGGCGTTGTCGCGTAAGGCATTATATCAAATTTTAGTTCGGGAAGCCGTTCAGGATGATTTGATTGGCGAGCTCGGTCTTACGAAGCAGGAGGCTCGCTCATTATGGCCGTGGGCGCCCGGGTTGAAATGTCTCACTAATGATGAGGCATCACTCACCTGGCTGGTGATACGTAGGGCCCTCTGGGTCGGCAAGAGGCTTTGTGCAGCGGGCTTGGAGAAGTCTCCAAACTGCGTGCGATGCACTGGGGAGGTGGAGTCCGTGGACCACGCCTTCTTTCAGTGCAGATTCGTAGTACCGCTGTGCAAGTTTGTTGAAGGCATCATGGTTCGCATACTGCGCGGAAAGTTCTTTGTCCTCGAGGCCAGTTCTGTCTGTAGCAATGTGTTGCCGCCACTGACGAAGGCTGAGCACTATGTGTTCTTTTGCTTGCTAGGAGTTATGAGAGTCGTGATATGGAGGACGCGTCAGAAGGCGCTCTATGGGGACGAGAAGTTCACCTCTTCCCAACTAATCTTGTTCTTTAAGCATCAGCTTAAAGTCAAGATTAGGACGGAAAGGCGGCGGCTCCCTCCATCAGAGTTTGGCAAAAGGTGGGTACATCTTGCGCGATTGTGTCGAGTGAGAGGATCTGATTTGGAGTGGCATATTGATGCCGGTTAGGCATGAGGATTTTGTTCCGACCACTTTGAACCTAAGCACCCCTGCCCTCATGTAGACTAGATTAGGCTTGATTTTTGTCTTGAGTTGTCTTTTATAATTTATTCCTAGCTAGAATTTGGTTGCTCATTGGCCCCTTTTATTTCTGTCCCCATTTTTCATTATAGTTTAACTCCCCTCCCTTCCCTTGCTTAGGTGACTAGATATATCAGTTCTCTGGTGGGTGCAGGACGATTTTCGTATTTCGGGTGTGACTTTCGTATTTGTTTTTTGTGTTTGGATGTGTGCATACATGTGTGCGTGGTTGGAGGAATAAATGGTTTAGTTTATTTATAGTCCTGCATCGATTTCGTCCAGTTAACAGATGTATCTATCACGTGATATAATATGTGGGGGGGGGGGGGGGTTGATACTAATACAGTTTTGTTTAGTTTCTTGTATATAATGCACTTTTTTCTTGTAAATATTCATTGGTTTTTTTTTATATTGTTATTTCCCTTCCCCCCCCCCCCAGACAATCATTGTACATATTGGGAGCTTAGTTAGGACTTCATGGAGACATTGTGGTATTATGGTGGACGTAGAAAGAAAGGTTAGTAAGAAAGTGTTGTTTTGGTGATAGGAATACTGTGGCATGCCTGGGTCAGTGATTGTGACTAGCTAAGTTTAACGTTATGACTAGATGAAGACCAGCCTTTCCCATCCCCGTATTCGGCCATGTGCCACATTTTTTGTAGTAAAATACAAAAATAAATAATGTTCTTTAGACTTCAATTGGAGTTCAGTAGAATTTGATGCAGTTGATATTAGTCGGCAGTTAGCGGAATACAAAGGAGTCAGCTTTCAGTGGAAGATTACCAATTTCCTAACATTTTGGGTACGTTAAGTCGATTAGCTAACGACATCGCACGATTATAACCTTCAGTGCAAAAACTACTCCACAACAAGCTTTTAGAGTACACTTGTGGTATTTTTAATCATTTCAATCCAAGTAAGGCAACAAAAACACTAAGACGCAAGAAGTCATAAATTGGTATGTACTGAAATTTAAAAATAAAATGGATTTTGACTTCAATATCATATGCTTTATCCCTAATATTGAGCACTTTAACACATGAATATAGCATGCCTTAGAACTATAATATATATATATATATATAGTCATCCGCAGACAGATCTTTTTCGCTGTATCACCGCTCATCAGTACGGTTAGCCTCCGATTGCTTTTAACCTAGGATGGAAACCCGACCGAAGTGGCATCAGTCGGCGATTCTACCTCTTGTCTATGGGCGCTCGGTAGAAGAAGGCAGACTTTTTAGCATGTATATTATCGTTATACACGCTCAATAGCCAGAGTGCTCTAATTCCTTAGTGAATGAGCGATACTCCGATTGACCACTATGGAGGAATGATAAACTTTGAAAAAACAGTAGTTACTCACGCATTTTCGCATCATTCATTCAGTAATTAATTTGGCCATAGAGAATAGACAGTTAAGTGACATAAGTGATACACGCTTTTGGCGATCATGTCTCGAAAGAGCCATGACTGACTGGCCAGAAGATTACCTGCCAGTAGGTTGCCATTGCTTTCTGTGGTAGACTGGTTGCCAGCCAAGGCTATAGAACCCAATCTGTCCTCTTATTTGATTCATAGCGATGTATTATATTAAGTAGTAATTATTGGGGGATCAGTTTAGTATTTCTTAACAATAGAAAACCGATCCCTCACTTTATGCCCAGTGGAAAACTTAATCATGTCTCCAACTAGTATATTCAGTCAGTCAGTAAAGCGTCATACGTGAAACACGCTTTAGGAAACCGGCCTCAAATGTTTGTAGAAGTATTTTGATACACTATATATATATATATATATATATATTCTCTTTTTCTTCATATTGTCCAACCCATTTGTTGTTGTTTTTTTATCATCTAGACATCATCTGTTCCTGTTGTGTAATTAATTAGATTAGCATTAACAAGCATCGAACCGTTTTTTCCATACATTTCTCGAGTCTGTCATGAAGAGATTTATCGAACACGTTTCATTTATTCATCCTGATATTTTGACATTTCGATCAACATCCGCACCATTTCATGAAGCCCATTATTATATTTCAGATATTCATGCAGTGACGACTTGCTCTTATTGATGTGATTTGAGATAATTAAAAGCTAACCAAGTAGGTCATCTGTCTGAAATCTTCCAGAGTTAAATGAAATTAATATTTCATATCGTCGGTCACTCAACTGAACAAATGAACGTGACATGAAAGCACTACTATGATATATATAGATACGTTGAGACAAAAAGAAAAATTAAAGAACGGCGTATATATATATATATATATATGTGTGTGTGTGTGTGTGTGTGTGGTGCGTGTGTGTACGTTGATACAAAAATAAAAATTTAAGAGCGGCGTATATATATATATATATATATATATATATATATATATATACGGTGAGACAAAAAGAAAAATCTACGAACGATATAGACAATTCTACTCCTGCAGCTGACAATTCTACTCCTGCAGCTTCTTCTCTCGCACTTCCCGCCTGTGGAACTCGCTCCCATATTCTTGCTTTCCTGACGGCTACAACCTCCAGAAATTTAAATGCAATGTCAATACTCATCTACTAACCACTTGACTCTAGCCCTTCCCCCACCCCATATATCCTTCCCTTTCTCTACCCCCTTGCAACTGACATCACACCTGCATTTTCATCTTTCTATTGGTTCTTTCTAATTGCTTTGTAATACTCTTCTCCCTCCTCTAATTAATTTTCAGTTATGTAGCCCCCCCCCCCAGCACATCAGTGGCATTTACGCCTTGCCCGGGGTGAAATGATTGATATGTATATATATATATATATATATATATATATATATATATGCACACACACACAACCGGCCATAAACTCACACCTATATATATATATATATACTACCAGCCATAATTATTAGGCCACCTAGTTTTTTAAAAGAAATTATGTATTTCATACTATTTTTAGTATTTATTGCCAAGTGGATAATTCTAAATGAAAATAGAATGGTTCTTTTGTTATTATTACTTTGCAATATTTTACAAGGCAAATAGTGACAATTAACACACCGCACCCTGTAGATTTTATATATATATATATATATATATATATATATATATATATATATATATATATATGCTACCGGCCATTATTATTAGGCCACCCCAGTTTTTAAAAGAAATTATGTATTTCATAATATTTTTCGTATTTATCGCCAAGTGGATAATTTTAAATGAAAATAGAATGGTTCTTTTGTTATTACTGCACAATAACATGTGCATCAAATGAACTCTTCTGGTGTCCAGTTTTTGTGCTCTCTTCCCCATGCCAGTCTCTTCTTCTTATTGGCTGGCCGAAGCAAAGGCTTCCTGGCTGCCTTGTAAAATTTTTTTAAAAACTTGGGTGGCCTAATAATTATGGCTTGTAGTATATATATATAATCCTGGTTTCAAAAAGCAATCGGAGTCTAACCGTACTGATGAGCTGTAATACAGCGAAACAGATCTGTCTGCGGATGACTTCGTTCTGATTGAGCGCCCTGGAAGAATGGTAAACTTTGAAAAACAGTAACTACGCTAGCATCTACGCATCGTTCATTCAGGAATGAATTAGAACAGTCTCAGCTTTTAGGCGTGTATAATAACAATATGCACGCTAAAAAGTCTGCCTCCTTCTACCGAGCGCCCATAGCTCAGCGGTTGAATCGCCGACTGACACCAATTCGGTCGGTTTTCAGTCCTAGGTTAAAAAAGCAATCAGATTCTAAGCGTACTGATGAGCTGTGATACAGCGAAACAGATCTGTCTGCGGATGACGATAGATAGATAGATAGATAGATAGATAGATAGATAGATAGATAGATAGATAGATATGTGCACGTCGTTCGCAGATGTTCCACTTTGCTTCAACGTATACATATGCATATATATATATACTAGCAGTATAGCCCGGCGTTGCTCGGGTGTAATGAAAGTTTATATATATATATATTATCGATTTTATATATATATATTATCGATCGGATTATGGAAGGAGTGGTCCGATTTTAATCAAATTTGATACACTCATAGACAAAGACATAAGAAATGATATTCAGAAGTTTCAAGGTTGCAGTTCTCACAATATTGCAGAAAATTGATAATATATATATATATATATATATATATAAGGCAAGATTTTTGTATGTGTGTATCTGTTTATCTGCCTGTATGTCTGTATTTTTTTCAGCCCTTTTATTTTAGTTTTTGCCTCGGGTTTGGCTGTAAGTAGGTATAATTGTAGTTCTTAGTCTCAGCCATGATACCATTTACTCAGAGGACTTATTTAGCCTTCAAAATTCGGTTTTCGACGAAAAACCTTATTTGATATCGATACCAAGAAATCAAAATTTGACTTACATCCATTCATTTTTCTTTCGGTCTACGGTTTCACTTTAACTGGAAACAACTATTGCTTTTTAGTCTTTCGTACCAACGTCCAAAGAGTCTGAGCTCCAGGACCATGGATTAGTTTTAAAGCTGTCATTACACCCGAGCAACGCCGGGCTATACTGCTAGTCATAAAATAAAAAATGCAATAAAATTATGACATTAATTCATTAGAAAAGTCTTTATTCGTTATATAAATAAGTTATATTAAAGGTATTATTGTCTCAAGAAAAATCATTTTTTTCGATGAATAATGAATTTTTTACATGTTTTATGTTTTAAACAATAAGTAGAAACTCATTAAATTTTATTTTTGTTTCATTCAATATTAATTTAAACCTTTTAAATGATGCTATTATTAAGTAAATATATATTTATTAATCACAAATTTAAAAAGCTTAAAATCATAAAACACCAATATTTTTAAAAGAGTTTTGAATTTTTTTTATTATTGTATAAACATGTGGTTTTATATAAGTACAGACGACCATGTACGAAATTATTAGAAGATAAGCGCGTTAACTATGGTAAATTTAAAGCCCAAATTTTAAACATTCCATAATAACATTTGATTTTAGGTAAATGTTCATAAACTTTTAAAAATACTTGTACTTTAAAGTTAAGTAGAAATGGCGCTCACGTCATTTTCTTCAATAATTTTTTTTTAAATCGTTTCGCCCCAAGCAAGGAATTCCACTGCCACTATTGCGCTTGGGGCTACATAGGGGGAGGTAAATAGGAAGAGTGGTTAGATATCGGAAATGTCAGAAGTGGGGTGATAGATAGTTGGGTGGGTGGGAAGAGTGTTTGAAAGAATGGAAGTTAGTTTGTTAGGAGGTGTCTATTGACCTTACATTTAAACTCCTGGAGATTGTAGTTGTCGGGGAAGCAGTCATGTGGAAGGGAATTCCACAGTCGGGAAGTACGAGAAAAGAAACTGTTGGAGTAGAAGTTGCGGTTGCATGTTTTACAAATATAGCCTCCATGGAACAGCCTCCTATTAGATGCGTCATCACGTTGTAAAACACGTGAACCAGCAACTGTCGGATAAAAACACACAGTCGAGTCACTTTTCTTCTTTTTTTTTTCTTCTTTCAATTATTTTTTTTAATCGAGTAGATAGACTAAACTATCGCCCGGTTCACACTCCACCCACGTCTATTGAACAGGTGTAGAGGCTCATCCCTTGTTCCCTGTTTAGGATGTGGTTTCCGGCTTTCTCTTTTCCATTTTTTTCACTTTTCTTTTCTTTTCTTTTTGTTTTTTTCAATTGGAGTAGATAGACTAAACTATCGCCCGGTTCACACTCCACCCACGTGTATTGAACAGGTGTAGAGGCTCATCCCTTGTTCCCTGTTTAGGATGTGGTTTCCGGCTTTCTTTTTTTCAAATCTTTTCACTTTTCTTTTCTTTTTTTCTTTTTTTCAATTGGAGTAGATAGACTAAACTATCGCCCGGTTCACACTCCACCCACGTCTATTGAACAGGTGTAGAGGCTCATCCCTTGTTCCCTGTTTAGGATGTGGTTTCCGGCTTTCTTTTTTTCAAATCTTTTCACTCTCACGTAGCCCCCTGCACATCAGTGGTGTTACCGCATTGCCCGGGGTGATATGATTAAAAAAAAATACTTGTACTTTAAAGTTAAGTAGAAAAGGCACTCACGTCATTTTCTTCAATTATGTTTTACAAATAAAGCCTCCATAGAACAGCCTCCATTAGATGCATCATCATGTTGTAAAACACGTGAACGCAGCAATTGTCGGTTAAAAACACACTGTCGAGTTAAAAAATGCATATTTAAACTTGAATATTTGCTTCAAATTATCTTCATTATATTTTAAATCTTTTAATGTAACGCAGAACTGTGTTTTATTTTTGGAAAAGAAATTCTAAGGCGTATTTTGCTTATTGAAAATAGTAATTGAAATTAAAATAAAAGTTTCAAAAAAGATTTTTCTTTTAAAATTCGACATTTAATATCAGGAAAAGACAGCTGAAGTTCATGAGGAAAGAGGGCTTGGAGAATCTGATGGATAGACGGGAAAAAGAGACAGGCGAAAGCAACGCGTGACATACTTGATGGACTTGAGTTTTGAATATTCGTCATATAGAATAGAAGTTTTGAATATTCGTCATTTGTAAATGAGTTAATACGCGACCAAGATTGCTACCATAGAGTGTCTTCAGGCGCTTTGCAATATATATATATATATATATATATATATATATATATATGGTGGAGCAGGGTTTGGGAGGAGCAACAGGTGTGTTAAGAACTACAAGAGATAGGGAAATAGGAAGACCATGATCGCCTACGTCTAAAGGGTCACAGCACATTGAAGAAAAAAAATCGCTTTTTTTTTTGTTTTTAGTTTTCTGTTTTTTAAGGCCTCTTCATTAAATTTGTGTGGATGTGCGTTGTTGTGCCATGGATATCGACTCGGAACGAGAGATCGGGTTACCGAGTTCGAATTCCAGTTGAATTCCTTGCGTTCACTTACGTAAAAATACTCTTGGGAAAGTTACTAATCCGTCTCTTCCCTCAACTTATGGATTAAATAATAAGAGAGATTGGGTTCTATAGCCTTGGCTGGCAACTAGTCTACCGCAGAAAGCAATGGCAACCTACTGCGTAATATTCTTCTGCCCTGTCAGACATTCGAGACATGACTGACTGTGCAGATTATCCCGCAGGAGGTTTTATTTTAAACTTTTATTTTTATTTTAATTATTATTTATAATAAGCAAAATACGGTTTAGAATTTTTTTTCAAAAATAAAACACAGTTTTGCGTTATATTAAGTGTCATACGTGATACACGCCGAAAGCGTGTATCACGTATGGCACTTAATATAGACTTAACTATCTCCCGGTTCACACTCCATCCACGTCTTGTGTACAGGTGAATAGGCTCATCCCTTGTTTCCTGTTTAGGATGTGGTTCTCGGCTTTCTCTTTTCCAATCATTTTACTCTTAAGTAACCCCATGTGCCTCAGTGGCGTCACCGCCTTGCTTGAGGTGATATGATTAAAAAAAAAAAAACACTGGCTCAACCTACCTTCTTCTTTCTGTGTCTTTCTTCCTGGCCCTAACAGGCCACAACAGTCTATATATATATATATATATATATATATATATATATAATTCTGTGTATGTTATAGTATATAAAAGTCTCTCTGAGAAAACGTGTCATTAATTTCATTTTTCCGTTTGGCCTTTACCGTTATTCTCGTGACCAAGAGCACCAAAGCCGGAACACAAAACGTCTCATAGATTGTCGCGAAAGAAATGATGGTTTCATGCCTTTTATTGGACATGAATCGAACGCACACCGAAGTCTTTTTAACAAGTGTACAGACTGGGTTTTACTGCGCCATCACCTCATGTAAAATTTCTGAAACTTTGTTTAATCAGAATAAACATTGTGAAATTTGTATATCTTCGGGGGGATTCCGTGGTTCTTGAGAATAAAGCAATTTCATACGAATTCCTTATTAAGCATTATAACCATTCCTATTCCTGTTTGAAGCGTTTGCAGACGTTCCGACGTTGGCTATTGAAACGCAATCAGACACGAACGCCGGCAAACGCATCAGACATACAGCCGAAAATAAATTCAATATTGAATCGAAGTACGTCAGAGGTCTGACTGAAACTAATAACAAGTCAAAATTATGAGCGACGACATATCTTTGGATTTACAACTTCTGTCAAGGTACGCCCGCCCGTTCCAACTATTTTCTTGTTGCAATCGACTCCATAATGATAAATTTAAATACCGGTCGGGGAAATATATATATATATATATATATATATATATATTGCATAAATTTTATATATATACTCACATAAATATATATATATATGTTGTATAAATTTTATATATATATATATATATATATATATATATATAAAGGTTACAATACATACATAGATATGCATATATGTATATGTAATTTTGCAATATATATATATATATATATATATATTGTATACTTTTTGCCTGAAGAGACTAGCGTAATCGAAACGTAAGTGGCAAATAAGTAGTGTGTGTTCTGTCCTTTGACATATATATATATGTATACTGTATAAATTTCACATGTGTATATATATAAATATCAACAATATATACATGTCTATATATGAATATAAACAATATATATATATATTCTTGTTCTGCTTATCTCTGACTATAATATAATATGGTAGATTAATATATATATATATATATATATATGTCTTTCATATAGAGTCGCCGACTGACGCCATTTCGGTTGGGTTTCAATCCTGGTTAAAAAAGCAATCGGACTCTAACCGTACTGATGAGCTGTGATACGGCGAAACAGATCTGTCTGCGGATGACAATATATATATATATATATATATATATATATATATATATATATATAGTATATCGAGGCAGCAAGTAATTTTCTAGACATACGCTGTTAAATATAAGAGACAATGAATGTCTATTATGTTTAATCATGAGCCGTTCTAAACGTCGTATTTTTGCTTTAATTTCAGTTGAAAACAAAGACAAAATTCTCCAACATTTGGATAATTATTTGTTGGTTTTCTTCTAAGCTTTCGGCTCACATGAGCCATCTTCAGAGAGGTAGTTTAAACTGAAATATTATAAAATCCACCACCACCGACGATTTTATTTTGTGTTGACATAAAACTCCGCTTGGTTAGAAAGTGCGATTTCTTACCATGAGAACCAGGCTGAATTGTCAGGATGCAATCTCAGAGTGGCACCATTGTCTGAAAAATCATACCATGGGTCGATCAAAGCCTTGTGAGTGAAATTAGGTAGACGGGAACTGTCAATGGTTGTTCTCGCATGAAGTTATAGTGACTGGGGATTTGAGCGTCCTGACCGTGTTTTTCACACTAGATCTTTTCTTCTAGCTAAGGCTCAGCATTGTTTCAAGTGGGATCTGGTAGTGTTAAACAAACTCATATGAGACTGACCAGGCGTTTGCAACGGTTATTAGTTAGATGCTCTAGTAGACAGGTATCCTTGGATACAAGCAGCCAGCCATGCATTGTGTTTTAATTTTTTTAGTCAATAATGAATTTTTTTTTTCAAATATTCTTCCGACAACAATGTTTTTGGTGCTAACAAACAAAACACGTTTTTTAGCTAATTCGATGGTGCTGAGTGTTCTAACAGGTCATGGAAAGTGCGACACTGAGATCCGAGGGCGAATTGGCATGGCAAAGGACGCGTTCCAGAAGCTGAGTAAAGTACTAAGACACAGAAAAATTTCACTAGAAACAAAAAAGTGAGTGCTAGATTGCTATGTGATGTGATGTCAGTTCTTCAATACGGCAGTGAATGCTGGACAATATCTTCAAAAATGAGGACAAGACTTGAAGCAGCAGAAATGTGGTTCTACAGAAGGATGCTGCGGATATCGTGGACTGAGCATTCAAGCATCATTGAGGTGTTGGAAAGAATGGCAACGAAAAGGAAATTAATAGTGAGCATCAGGAATAGACAACTGAAGTTCCTGGGACATGCAATGAGGAAGTGGGGCTTGGAGAACCTGCTACTGACAGGCCAGATAGAGGAAAAAAGAAACAGAGGAAGGCAGCGGATAACATATTGGAAGGGCCTGATCAGGTGGATGACGGAACGGGGGTTGTAAGGTGTAACAGGAGAAAACATACTAAGAGCCACCAGGTATAGGGAGATGTGGAGAACCATGATCGCCTACGTCCTGAAAGGACATGGCACATAGAAGAAAAAGAAGATAGTGCTGATTTTAAAAAATGACCTTAGATTTTCATAGCTAGCTACCATTTTTTCTGTACGGAAACTGCTCATTTTTAGGGAAAAAAGATCTATTTACGATCTTGGCTGATCTTAATAAAGGTTGTAGAAACCCATCAATTTTGAGGTAGTCCGAGCAATTTATGTCACCCACCTGAAATAAAGCATTTTTATAATTTTTGATGAGTCAAAAATTTGAGAATACAAGTACCGATTTTTTTCCAATTTATCATTAAAATTCAAATTAACTGATAAACTTTATCAGAAGTACACCTTATCTGTCATACTTAAGTTTTATTTTTTTATATAGCCATTTAGATAAATTGCAGGATAATTGCGGTAATCAGAGTTATCGAGCAAGGAAATTTATTCCATTAGGATATGAAAACAATAGACGAGAGCTACCAAAGACGTTTGAACAAATGAATTATGGCTGAGTACTGCTGGAGTATCAAAAGTGACGTAAATGACATTGAACATGACAAACAATCAAGAAAGAGAGATTTTTTTAGAATAGCTCTATGTTCACGAAAGTTTTACTTCTGCCTTTAGTTTATTAAATGACTAGCAGTATAGCTCGGCGTTGCTCGGGTGTAATGAAAGCTTTAAAACTAATCCATGGTCCTGGAGCTCAGACTCTTTGGACGTTGGCACGAAAGACTAAAAAGCAATAGTTGTTTCCAGTTGAAGCGAAACCGTAGACTGAAAGAAAAATGAATGGATGTAAGTCAAATTTTGATTTCCTGGTATCGATATCAAATAAGCTTTTTTCGTCGAAAACTGAATTTTGAAGGCTAAATAAGTCCTCTGAGTAAATGGTATCATGGCTGAGACTAAGAACAACAATTATACCTACTTAGAGCCAAACCCGAAGCAAAAACTAAAATAAAAAAGCTGAAAAAGATACAGGCAGATAAACAGACACACAAACAAACATCTTGCCTTTTATATCTATATGTTATTGATTTTCTGTGCTATTGTAAGAACTGCAACCTTGAATCTTCTGAATATCGTTTCTTATGTCTTTGTTTATGAGTGTATGAAATTTGATTAAAATCGGACCACTCCTTCTATAACCCGATTTTTTCGATTATCGATTTTCGATATTTATCGGGGGTACCTCGACACAAAACCTCGCTAAAAACACTTGTAGTACAACTGTGTAAATTTTCAAGAAAATCGGTTCAGCCGTTTCGGAGTCTATAGGTAACGGACAGACACACACACAGACAAAGTTCCATTTATAAATAAGTTTAGATTTAATGAAAATAATTGTTGGTTTTGGTATATACAATTGTATTATTTTTAAAGACTTAGGCTTTGGTTGTTATTGAGAAAGTAGTATTTCTCGGGAAGAAGACTAGTATTTGTTGGTTTAAATACGAATTTAGAGGTTTCTACGATTTTGTTTTCAGAATTATTGCCATCAATCAATATCATATATACAGAAAACAAACAAACACTTTTTTTTTTAAAAATGAGGTATTTCTCTTGTGGTGATACCGAGCAAAGCGAGTGACCGGATGTTTGCCCTCAGAGATTTAGAAAGTAAATGACCAAAACTGGTTTTTGCGCATCTAACTCCACGCAGAAGTTCCGGAGGTAAACCAAAAATAAATAAAATATCAATTCCTTTTTACGAACCTGTAGCGGAACTTTGGATCCTGATTGGTCATCAAATGGCAAAATTCAAAATACGTCAGAGAAACGGTTTTTCCATAGCTAAAGAAAAAAATCGTTTCTGATCCACCCATTCAATATTTAAGGATGGTCACTAACCAGTCAGGGGCAGTCAGAGGAGGCAGGGTGCTGACAAACATCAAAGATGTAACTCTCAACTTCAAGTGACCCAGACATTGTCCCCCTCTTTCTTTCTCTCTCTCTCTCTCTCTTTCTCCTTCTCTATCTCAACAATTACTCCTACAAACACTTTGTACGAACTCTTAATTCTTCAACCTCATCATTGAATACGAACTCTACTCATTAACTTCTTAATGTTTCTAATTGTACATTAACTCTTACCGCTTGTTATTCCCCCTTATAATAAATTTCTATTTTAAATGTAAAATGTATATTTTATTATTTTACGCTTCTGCGCTAATTCTACAGATTCCAACCTACCGACAACCAACCTTCTGATGAAAACCCTTCTGATGAATATTATTCAACATAAAACTTGTAAGCTATAGGGAGTTCGGTTAAGAAAGACACAAGGCCGAACAAAAACATTAACCAGCTCCCTACACCACACTGTAAAAAAAACGGTAGCTAAGCAAGAAAAAATTAGATCATTTTCAAATTCAGCTCCCTCAAATTAGCTAAAAAGCTCTTTAGTGTCTCGACACGATTTCATTTTTGTATTTTTTTTTTTTTGACTAGCGTAATATTCAGAAGAGAAAATGATAAATACAAATACACATATACAAAAGTAGATAAAACGATTATATTTCATCCTCTGCTTTTTCAGCCCTTCCTTCGCTTCAGTGAATCATTGTAAACATTGTGTGTGTCTGCTTCATCATGAACAGTACTGTTTCCCCATCTGTTGGTCGATTTACAGAATTCAAGAGGAAAAAAATGTCGGCTGAGAGCATGTCCTTCCTTTCAGAAATAACCTTCGCCAAATTTACATTTAATCCATTGAAAACTAATCACGCATTTTCTGTTAAAACCAACATCTTCATTAATTCATTTTAGTTGAAAGTCACGCTGCAATGTTTTGTCTCTATTTTTTCTACTTTGATAGGCCATAGATTCGAATTCATTGCGCTTTTTTGTTAATAATCATTTCGAAATTTATATATATATATATATATATATATATATAGTCATCAGCAGACAGATCTGTTTCGCTGTATCACCGCTCATGAGTACGGTTAGATATCCGATTGCTTTTTACCCAGGATTGAAACCCAACCAAATTGGCGTCAGTCTCCGATTCTACCTCTGAGCTATGGGCGCTCGGTAGAAGGAGGCAGACTTTTTAGCGTGCACATTATCATTATACACACGCCCAATAGCTGAGAGTGTTCTAATTCATTGCTGAATATATGTATATATATATAGAGACAGACAGACAGACAGACAGACAGACAGACAGAGACTCTGCGATGGATGAATTCAGTTAGTTAAGTGACATGCGTGATACACGCTTGGGCGATCATGTCTCGAGGTCTTTCTGCGGTAGACTGGTTGCCGACTAAGGCTATAGAAACCAATCTGTCCTGTTATTTGACTTATGACTAGAGGGGGAAGAGATGTATTATATAATTAAGTATTAATTAGTGGGGGATCAGTCTATTGCTTAATAACAATATAAAACTGACCCCCACTTTATGCTCAGTAGAAGCCATTATCATGTTTCCAACTATTCAGTCAGTCAGTTAAGTGACATACGTGATACACGCTTTGGGCGATCATGTCTCGAAAGAGACATGACTGACTGGGCAGAAGATTTTCCCGCAGTAGGTTTCCATTACTTTCTGCAGTAGACTGGTTGCAAACCAAGGCTATAGAAAACAATCTGTCCTGTTATTTAACCAATAGCTGGAGGGAGAAGAGACGGATCCATTACCTTCCCACAAGGGGATTTGTACATATGTGAATGCAACGAATTTAACTGGAATTCGACGTCGGATTTCTCGTTCCAAGCTGATATTCAACTCAGCACAGACCTAAATTATTGTCCACATTAAGAAAAAATAAAAATAACACTGATATCTCATTTTAACAGATATATTTATTAAAACTACATAAAAATATCTTGAAATAGTAAAGAGCAAATTTATTTAATAAAATTGTCATTGGTTTCAAGCAAACCGCCAGACGATTTTGGAATCACCTGCAACTCTTCTGGATGGTCTTTATACTGAAGTTGGTAAATGTTTCTGTAATCTTGCCTTCAGTTTATCGTCAGTGTTACAAAGAGCATTGTTGGTCTATCGCTCAACGGCGCCCTACATATAATAATCAAAGGGGTTTCAGTCTGACGAGTTCTTCTTCTTCTTCTTTATACCCTGTCCTTTCAGGACGTAAGTGATCATGGCTTTCTACGTCTCCCTATTCCTAATGGCTCTTAGCATTTCTTCTGTTACAGCACGCACCCCGCGTTCTGTCATCCACCTGATCAGGCCCTTCAAATATGTTATCGGTTGCTTTCCTCTGTCTCTTTTTCCCTCTATCTGTCCTGTTAGTATCTGTTTCTCCAAGCCCTCCTTCCTCATCGCATGTCCCAGGAACTCTAGCTGTCTCTTCCTGACGCTCAGCATTAACTTCTTTTTCGTTTCCACCCTTTCCAAAACCCGTTCTCATCCTTTCCAACGCCTCTAAAAGAAATCTATCCTATATTTAAGACCCCTTTCTGCCTTTCAACCACTATGACTGATGCTAACCTCCAGAATAGTGGTTCGTTGCGTCTTCTCAAGTTAACATTCTCAGCTGACATGAAATGAAAAACTACATTGGATCCATTGCTTGGTCAGAAAGTTGTTTCCCTCTATCACGATAGACAATTTTTCTCTTCAGAATTTATCTTGCATATCTATAAGTCTATCATTTACCTAGCACAGCACTGAAAGTCAAAACGTCCAACTAACATATAGAAGAGTTCTTCTGAATAATTACCTGAAGGCATTTATGAAGAACATGCATAGAGGCAATATTATATCGGTGAGAAAGTGAGTGAAGACAAAACCGGTAGATGAGGACCGATAATATAACTAATTTTTTTTTCAAAATATCAAGCTATCAAATTAGATATACATACAACGTGCGATGAGTAATTTGTCGTATATTTTTATTTTAAATTCGCGCATGCGCATTGTTTCTTTTGGTTTTGTTGACTGCACAGTTGGGCACCGTCTGTAAGAAAAAGACACAATTCACTCTGCCAGGAATTTAGAAACAGCATACTGCAATTTCGGAGACTCCAACATAAGCATTTCGGTGTTCGGCTGTCAATCTGAGGATTGGGATTAAAGGATTAGGGTGTTTAGATTGATCGCTAGTGTTATGCCTCCCTTTATAATCCAATAGGGCCTCAGACTCAACACGGAGGCCTACATCAAGTGCCATGAGGACGTAATACTACTTTGGGTCAAGAGGATGGCCACTGAAAAAGCTAATGTCTGGCAACAAGACTCGACGCAACGCTATATGAGCAGGAGAACCAGTCACAGCAGTCAGACAATTTATACGACTGCCTAACCCTTTATACGACTGCCTAACCCTTTACATTTGGCTTCCGAAATCCCTTTGTTTATTATGTGTTGGGCGCTGTTAAAACTTCTTGCGACGCGAAAGACAAACAGAAGGCAAGGATTAGGGCAGCATTCAGCAACTCAAATTTGTAGACGATCCCGGAGAGACGAAGAAGCCAGATGTAAGGGGTGATGTGGTCGTGGAAATTGTATGACTGCTTTGACTGGTTCTTCTGCTTATAGAGCATGGCGTCGAGTCTTGTTTCCAGACATAAGCTTTTTCAGCGGCCATCCTCATCGAGAGGCAGTGTTTGAAGCTAAAGACGATTTGTTGAATAAATTACCTCTTTATTATTTTAAGGTATTTTTGTACAATTTTGGCAAATATATTTGATAAAATACTTTCATTATTTTGCGTCATTTCGACGACAATTTATCTATCGCATACAACCCAATCTATCAGTTAAAACCAGACGTCAGTATTATTTTCATTTTGGAATTATTTATACGACAGCTCATCAATCGCACCCTGTCTATCTGTTAAAATGAAATGTCAGAGTTCATTTTCATTTTGGCATAATTTTGGCATAATTTAGACGACAATACATCCATCGCACCCTGTCTATCTGTTAAAATGAAATGTCAGAGTTCATTTTCATTTTGGAATAATTTTGGCATAATTTAGACGACAATACATCCATCGCACCCTGTCTATCTGTTAAAATGAAATGCCAGTGTTCATTTTCATTTTGGCATAATTTTGGCATAATTTAGACGACAATACATCCATCGCACCCTGTCTATCTGTTAAAATGAAATGTCAGAGTTCATTTTCATTTTGGAATAATTTTGGCATAATTTAGACGACAGTACATCCATCGCACCCTGTCTATCTGTTAAAATGAAACGTAAGTGTTCATTTTCCTTTTGGACTAGTTTAGACGACAATACATCCATCGCACCCTGTTTATATGATTCATTCAGGTTTGCTGGCGTAGAAGTTATTGTCTGAAAATTCCGAATTTTTTGTATCACCTTTAACTGATTTTAGTCATGTTCTTAATAATCTTGACCAATTGTTAAAAGAACAAGTCACAAATGCAGGTGGAATTATTTGTCTTGATAAATGAGAAAACATTTGAAATACATTCTGAGGAACATTTCGTTTTTTTTTTTTTTTGTTTTATTTTAAAGAATAGAATAACGAACCTTTATATTAAAACGAATCAAGTATCTTCGTATTTGTAAAAGATAAAAGCAAATTCACACTACCTCCCAGATGAAACATTGAAGTGTTTTGCAGAGTTCAAGCCTCATCTGGTAGGATATGTTTTAAGAAGACATTTTTGTTTTGTCACAATAGAATGATGAACTTTATACGAAAATGAATCCAGTATCTTGGATGTGTGTAGTGGTGCAGTGGCTATCGCTTTGAAACGAGAAATCAGAGATCCGAGTTCGAATTCCAGTTGAATTTGTTGCATTCTCTTACGCTCAAATACCCTTGAGAAAGGTGTTCATCTTTTCTTCACCCTCCAGTTAAATAACAGGATAGATTGGGTTCTATATCCTTGGTTGGCAACCTGTCTATTGCAGAAAGTAATTGTAAACTGTTGACTGAAAATCTTCTGTCCAGTCAGTCATGTCTTTTTCGAAACATTATCGCCGAAGTGCGTATCACTTAGAGCACTAAACTGGCTGATCTTCGTAAATGTGATCTATTAAGAACCTATTTCCAACAAATTCACACCACCTCCCAGATGAAACCTTGAGATATTTTTGGAGAGTTCATGCCTGTAGAAAAATAAAAATAAATGATGATGAGGCGGGTCAAAAAGTGCAGGGCGACGCTCGTCAGCAGGCCAGCTGTTATTTTTCTTCTTCGGTTGCCTCAAGGAAATGGATTTCGTGTCTCCCTTTCTCGGCTGTTACCCAGGGCAGTTGTGAAACAGGCACCAACTAAGCCGCTCCTACTTCCTCTTTGTCAGTCTGACTGTCTACCCACACGTCAAAACTTTAACACACACACTCACGACAACTGCCAGCGCTGCTGGCAGCCCGCTTTTTATGCCATGAAGTGCGAATATCGTCTCGTTTTGGACGACATAGGCGCGCATAAATTGTGTCTTCAATAGCGGCCATATTTCCGTGCTATTATTTTGCAGGAAAGACACGTTTGGGCTCGTTTCGAATTCCGAGGTAAGTCACGTCTTTCATTAAAATGCCTCATCTGGTAGAGTATGTTTTGCGAAGATATTTTTTTTAATATTTCCGCCCAGGGAAGGTAATAAAACCACTAAGACGCAAGAGTTTTAAGTGTAAAAGAATATGAGAGGAAGCAAAGAATAAACTGCTAGCATAGAACTTCTGGTTACATGTAGGCATTTCAATTTACAGGCAATCTCGTATTGCGCTTAAATACATAGATTCTTGGTACCATAGGGTATCAGAATAATGACAATGAAAATATAGAGAAAAGAAACTACATTAAAGTGGTTGGAAAATGAGTGGAGCCGAGATGACAGAGAAGGATCAGAAATATAGCAGAATTCACTTTGGATTTTATCTAGAATCTTTATATACATAGTACAAGGACTAGACGTAATACACGATTTGGGCGATCATGTCTCTTTCGAGACATGAGGGACTGGGCAGAAGATCACGAAGTAGGTTGCCATTGCTTTCTGTGGTAGACTGATTATCAGCCAAGGACATAGAACCCAATATCTCCTGTTATTTATTCCATGATTGTAATAAAGGGTTCGGTTCGAACTTTTTAGCAGAAGAAGGCTAAAGTGTACAGCGGCCGAAACGTCGTACAAATGGCAACAAAGATGAGGGCAATAGTCCGAATAAAGTTTAAAACTGTAAATCTATCGCTCTAATATTTTTGTTTGTACTATAAATACATTTCGACCGAAGAAATCTCTGGCCTCTGTATTCGCTGTAAGAAAGAGACGGATTAATACCTTTTCTAAGGGTATTTAGGCGTAAGTGAATGTAGAGAATTAACTGGAATTCGAACCTGGTTCCCCGAATTTTCGTTCCGAGCCGATATCCACTGCACCACATCGCACATCAGCAACAAACTTAACGAGCAATTGATACGACATAATTTTGTTCTCTTCATGTCAGCGGTGAACGCCGAGATGTCAGTCCAGGGTCAAGAATATAGCAGAATTTTCCTTGGATTTTATCTAGAATCTCTATATACATACCAGAAGGACTAAACGAGATCTGACAGCATTACAGTGTGTATAGATGAATGGTATAGATTTATACATGTGTAAGATAGATTCTGATGAGATACTTTGTTTAACACGGCACTTTGAAACTACTTTCCGAGCAGCAGAACTAGTAATTCAGCATAATTGTGACCTCTTCATATCAGCGGTAAACATCAATCATGGTTAAGAAAGGACATAAACAGCTGGTAGATTATACAATTATCTTTGTTTATACTTTCTAACCAATTCGCATCTGGTTTTCTGCAATTTTCTATTTCATATTAAAGATTTTAACATTGCTTTTCTATTCGATATGTTACTTCATTATTTTATATTTTTCATGAAATATTCTTTGGACGAGTATCGTTATCTCTTTTGTAGTCATAAAATCGCTCTTCTTCCGTGTTCGGTCACCATCTCTAGTTTGAACTTCTGAGAAGAACCGTGAAATTTTTCCACAAATCCATCGCTTAATCCTGAAGGTCACATAGCCCAGTGTATATAGACGTTGGTTAGTTCCTGACTTGATGCTTAGAGTTGTGATTTCAATACCAGGCTACTGCAGTGGTGAACAAGTAACTTGCAGGGTTAGAGAGAGATAACTCATGACTTCCAATCGAGGCTTTACGCAAGGAATGAGTATGATATACTCTAGTGATTGTAATAAAAGGTTCGGTTCGAAATTCCTAGCACCTGAAGAAGGCTAGAGCGTACAGCGGCCGAAACCTCGTACAAATGGCAACAAAGATGAGGGCAATAGTCCGAATAAAGTTTAAAACTGTAAATCTATTGCTCTAATAATTTTTTTTTTGTTTTTTTGCTATGAATACATTTCGACCGATGCATCTCTGGCCTCTGTATTTGCTGTAAATATGGCAGGAATTAGTGCATCTCCAACACAAATTAAACAGACAAGCATTTTTTGCATTTTTTAGAGATATGACTGACTAGGCAGAAGATTTCCCCGCTATAGGTTGCCATTTCTTTTTGCGGTAGACTGGTCACCAACCAAGACTATAGAACCCAACCTGTCCTGATATTCAACCCATAGATGGAGGGGGAAGAGATGGATTAATACCTTTCCTATTCCTTTGACTAGAATTCGAACTCGGCTCTCCGATTTCTCATTCAAAACGTTATTCACCAAGAGCATCTAATGTTAATATAAAAAAAAAGTTTTAGCCACGTTGGCCATTACTCTATCCTGAGACGCCTTAATCAACACCTCATGACAAAAATTACTTTGAAAAATACATAAAAAGTTAATATGATTTCTTCCTATACAGCAGTGGCTCCCAAACGTTTTTCTGTTATTTCCCCCCAGCACCCAGTTCAACCATCCAGATTGCCCCCTTCATAGTCACATCGTAATTCTGCATATAAACAACATATAATAATTTTCCATTCCTCCCCCCTACCAATTATAAAATAAATAATTTTCCATTCCTCCCCCTACCAATTATAAAATAAATAATTTTCCATTCCTCCCCCCTACCAATTATAAAATAAACAAATAAATCAAAACTTATTTATAAATGGAACTTTGTCTCTGTGTGTGTGTCTGTTACCAATAGACTCCAAAACGGCTGAACCGTTTTTCTTGAAAATTTACACAGCTGTACTATAAGCATCTGCGAGTGTTCTTAGCTAAGTTTTGTATCGAGGTAGCCCCGATAAATATCGAAAATCGATAATCGAAAAAATCGGGTAGTAGAAGGAGTGGTCCGATTTTAATCAAATTTCATACGCTCATAGACAAAAGAAACGATATTTCAAGGTTGCAGTTCTTAGAGTAGTGCAGAAAATCGATAATATATATATATATATATATATATATATATATATATATAAGGCAAGATGTTTGTGTGTTTCTGTTTATCTGCCTGTATGTCTGTACTTTTTTTCAGCTTTTTTATTTTAGTTTTTGCTTCAGGTTTGGCTCTAAGTAGGTATAATTGTAGTTCTTAGTCTCAGCCATGATACCATTTACTCAGAGGACTTATTTAGCCTTCAAAATTCAGTTTACGATGAAAAAAACTTATTTGATATCGATACCAGGAAATCAAAATTTGACTTACATCCATTCATTTTTCTTTCAGTCTACGGTTTCGCTTTAACTAGAAACAACTATTGCTTTTTAGTCTTTCGTGCCAACGTCCAAAGAGTCTGAGATCCAGGACCATGGATTGGTTTCAAGCTTTCATTACATGCGAGCAACGCCGGGCTATACTGCTAGTAAATAAATAAAATTCTCATCAATATACAAACTTTTGAGGAATAGTACTTTAATAAAATATATATTTAGTTTTAACAGCCGCATCCGAAGCATAAAAATAGATGCATGAATTTTGGTATGATATTATCCAGTTAACAAACTATTAAAGTTATAATATTATTCGCATACATTGTACTCAGAAAACCAGCATGAAGCAGTGAATCAATATAGGCTATGATTGTGTGTAAGATGCTACCAGGCTAACCGACTACACGTAACGCACTGTGAAACTGTGGGTGTACTCCCGTACCACCCCCACAAACAACCACCCTTCAGAGCTCATGTTTGAACATGAACCGACTGGGAGGTACTGCCCCGTGCATCTACAACAGTCAGGTGAATAAAACGGCCGAAATAGATGATGTCGGCTAAGAATGGATGAATGGTAGACTTAAAGATATGTAAAATTTTAAAGAAAAATATTGTCTAGATCTATCTATCTATCTATCTATCTATCTATCTCAGTGTGTGCATATCTATCTATCTATCTATCTATCTATCTATCTATCTATGTGTATGCATATCTATCTATCTATCTATCTATCTATCTATCTATCTATCTGCCTCAGTCTATTCATAACTATCTATCTATCTATCTACTTATCTATCTATCTGCCTCAGTCTTCATATCTATCTATCTATCTACTTATCTATCTATCTGCCTCAGTCTTCATATCTATCTATCTATCTACTTATCTATCTATCTGTCTCAGTCTTCATATCTATCTATCTATCTATCTATCTATCTATCTATCTATCTGCCTCAGTCTTTTCATAACTATCTATCTATCTATCTGCCTCAGTCTTTTCATAACTATCTATCTATCTATCTATCTATCTATCTGCCTCAGTCTATTCATATCTATCTATCTATCTATCTATCTATCTATCTATCTATCTATCTGCCTCAGTCTTTTCATAGCTATCTATCTATCTATCTATCTATCTATCTGCCTCAGTCTATTCATATCTATCTATCTATCTATCTATCTATCTATCTATCTGCCTCAGTCTGTTCATATCTATCTATCTATCTATCTATCTATCTATCTATCTATCTGCCTCAGTCTATTCATATCTATCTATCTATCTATCTATCTATCTATCTATCTGCCTCAGTCTTTTCATAACTATCTATCTATCTATCTATCTATCTATCTATCTATCTATCTATCTATCTATCTGCCTCAGTCTATTCATATCTATCTGAGATTTTTATTTTTTATTATTTAGTAGCTAGTGTAATTATTTCGCTCTGGCAGCTTCAAATTTCCCCCCAGGGGTAAAGTTCCCCACCTAGTTTGGGAATCGCTGCTATACACCGTTCTTCACTATTGAAATTGTGTTGTTACTCATGTTAGCAGAGTGCGATTCCAAAATGATATACAAATAAGAAAACACATGTGTCCTTTCCAATGATGGGAACGTTTTGGGGGTCCTTTATTGAGATAGCGAGCACCTGACTCGTCACATTCTTTTGGATTGCCTCAACGTCTTAAAATCTTTTTGAATAGTAAAAGGTCTCAAAAGGTGATATCTCGGAAATATGATGGTTATTGGATCTGGATAATGTTGAGCTTGGCATAAACCATGGTCATTTACGGAACCTCTGTGGTATAGAGAAACGACCACACTCTACCCATTTTCCTTCCAAAGACTCCTATAAATAACGGAAGTGAGCGAGAAAGTTATACCTTACTTTATTTAGGTAATCTCTGCCAAGCAGCTTCACATTTTATTTATGCTAATTTTATGTACCGTGTCCCTTCAGAACATGAGACATCCCAACACTCCACATCTTCCTTTTCTTTATAGTTCTTAATAAGTTTTGTCTTGTTATTTCTCCCAAACCTTGCTCAGTTATCTATTTGCTCAAGCCCATCAAATATGTCACGTGGTTTTTTCTCTTGTCCTTTGCGTCTATCGCCCTTTGATTGTCAGATTCCTCAAACCCTCTGTCCTCATTACGTGTCCCAGAAACTAAGTATAATCTTCCATTTCTGTTTTTATTCTTTCCAAATTCTCAGCATTGCTCACATGTTCGGCTAATGGTATCCTCTGCATCCTTCGGTAGAACTACATTTCAGTTGCTTCGAGATTCCTTGAGAAGATTGTCCAGTATTCACTGCCCTATAGGAGGACAGATATCACGTAACAGTTTATTTCTAATGAAATTTTCCTGTCTTTCAATCCTCTCCTTAACTTTTGTAATGCGTCTTTGGTCATCACAAGATAGCTTCTGATCTTAGTGTCACACTTTTCGGACTCTGGTTGAACACTTCCCAAGAATCTAAATTTCTATACCTGCTTGATTTTAGTACCCGCAATTTGTAATTGTCAGTTTGGGCATCCCTTTTGTCTGATGACCATATATTCACACTAATTTTAGTTTATGTTTCGTCCATTCATCTTGATTTCCTTCGCGACATTCTGTAGGGGCTTATCGCCTATCACGTTCAATACACTGGTTCTCGCTCGATCATCGAAGTTAAGCAACGTTGAGCCTGGTCAGCACTTAGAGGGGTAATCGCTTGGGAATACCAGGTGTTGTAAGCGTATAGTGACGGTTGTGCGTGCTTACCGCCATATCACGCTGAATACACCGGTTCTCACTCGATCCACCGAAGTTAAGCAACATTGAGCTTGGTCAGCACTTAGATGGGTAACCGCTTGGGAATACCAGGTGTTGTAAGCGTATAGTGACGGATGTGCGTTGTGGTGCAGTGAATATCGGCTCGGAAAGAGAAATCGGTGAGCCGAGTTCGAATTCCAGTTGAATACCCTGCATTCACTTAAGCACTGGTACCCTTGGGAAAAGTATTAATCCGTCCCTTCCCTCCAATTATGGGTTAAATAACAAGGGTAGGACTTGGGGACCCGGCCCTTAAAAAACAAATCCCAATGAATCTTGATACTCGAAAAGAAAAAAGTATTACTAGACACAAAGCTTGTATAAAAACAACAATAAATTGTTGAAAGAAAAAGGTATTACCAGCAATAAATAAATAAAATTTATTTGGCATTAAATGACCCGCCGAGGTTGATATGCCATAAAAACAAAACAACCAACCAACCAACATTCTTTAAGATGTTTTGCAGCTTAATTTTCGTGTCTGCTATCAGCACTGTATCATTTGCATATCCTATATTGAAATTTTTATTTGTTTAACATTATTATTTTTAATGGATAATCGTATTTGAGAGAAAAGATTGTTTTTATTTTATATATATATATAGTTAAACAGTATATTATACTTTCTAGTGGCTTTAATCGTTTGAGAAATCGCTTGAAAAAAAAACTCCCTTCCAGCAGGAATCGAACGTGCAACCTCCCACACTGGAGAGAAGCCGTCGTTAGACCAGACGTGTTTTTACCAATTAACAGAAAATTTCTGCCGTTGGATTGGGAAAGACACATCTTTAATGTTAAACAAATAAAAATTTAAATATATTGGCTAGTGCCAATTTCTGTACTTCTACAGAAGAATGCTGTGAATATCACGGACCGAGCATGTGAGCAATGAAGAGGTTTTCGAAAGGATGAAAACGAAAAGGAAATTAATACTGAGCATCAGGAAGAGACAGTTCTTGGGACATGTAATGAGGAAGGACGGCTTAGAGAATACTCACAGGTCAGATAGAGGGGAAAAGAGACAGGAGAAAGCAACGGATAACATATTTGAAAGGCCTGAGCAGGTGGATGGCAGCGCGGGGTTTGGTTGTGGTAACAGGAAAAAGCGTGCTAAGAGCCACCAGGGATAGGGAGACGTGGAAAGCCATGATCGCCTACGTCCTGAAGGGACAGGGCATATAGAAGAAGATATATGCAAACTGTTTCTAAGAAATTATAATGTGGATATAAAGTGGGGTATCAATTCTAAATTATAATCTATACATAAACTGATCCCTCATTTTGTGGCCATACTAGTTTCTATACATTTATAGTCTAGATTTATGGGCTTGAGCTAGTGGATGATGGAACGATGTTTGCATGGTGTTACAGGAGAAGGCGTGCTCAGAGCCACCAGGGATAGGGAGACGTGGAAAGCCATGATCGCCTACGTCCTGAAGGGACAGAGCACATAGAAGAAGAAGAAGAAGAATGCAAATTTCGTGGATTTCCGTTAAATTCCGTATTTTCATATATTGTTAAGATTGTGGCCGCCAATGACGAATCTTCGAAGAATTTCTAATTTCCTACGAATCGCTTTTCAGTATAAGTTGACTGGGCAGAAGATTATCCCGCAGTAGGTTGCCATTGCTTTCTACGGTAGACTGGTTGCCAGCCAATCTGTTCTGTTATTTAACTCATAGCTAGAAGGGGAAGATATGTATTATATTATTAAGTAATAATTAGTGGGGGATCAGTTTATTACTTCATAACAATATAAAAACGATCCCCCACTTTATTCCAGTAGAAGCCCTAATCATGATTTCAACAATTATATTCAGTCACTCAGTTAAGTGCCATAGGTGATACACGCTTGGGCGATCATGTCTCGAAAAGACATGACTGACTGGGCAGAAGATTATCCCGCAGTAGGTTGCTATTGCTTTCTCCGGTAGACTGGTTGCCAGCCAAGGCTATAGAACCCAGTCTGTCCTATTATTTAACCCATAACTGCCAGTAAAAATTCCTGATTATTCTAATGTCTTCCCGTTGACATTGATGAGCAACTCTAATGAGTATCCGTGTTATATTTTGTAAAATATCTTTGCGTAGTCTATACAACACAGGTACACTACCTATTATTTAATCCATAACTGGAGGGAAGAGACGGATTAATACCATTTCCAAGAGTATTTGTACGTCAGTGAATGCAAGCAATTCAACTGAAATTCAAATTCTATTCTCTATATCATATTTTTTTACCATTTCAGAACCACAGAGAAAATAAAATTTCGGTATCAAACGGCCAATAAGCAGTTGATATACCGTTAAACAAAGAAATTAAATTAATTTAAATAAATTAAATCTACCATCCGCCCATGCATTGAATACTGCTACCATATCTGGTCGGGTGCTCCTGCTGTCCACCTAGGTGTCCTTGACAAAATCCAACGGAGAATCTGTAATGTGATCGATCCCGACTTGGCAGCTCGGGTACAGTCACTTTCTCACCGGCGCAACGTGGTTCCCTTGTGTCTCTTCTACAAATACTTTCACGGCTTCCGCTCCGATGAACTTAGCTCAATGATGCCTCCTATATATAGATTTACTCGAGCAACAAGATCAGCAACTAGGTCCCACCCTTCTACTGTGAAACTAATAAATTGTAAACGCAAATTCTACTTCAACAGCTTCTTTTCACGCACGTCCCGCCTGTGGAATTCCCTTACATTTACTTGCTTTCCCGACAACTACTATCTCCAAGAATTTAAATGTAAAGTCAATAGTCATCTCACTAACCTGCATCCTCTCTTTCATTCTCCCTTCTCCACTCCACTCTCATCAGTATTCTCATCCTTCTCTTACCCACTTCCTGACACCCCCTATAACCGGTCACTCTTTCTCCTATGTAACCCCCTGTAAAATAGTGGCAGTAAAATGCATGCTTGGGGCGATATGACTATGGAATCAACCCTTACGTCAATTTTTTTTTAAATCATATCACCCCGAGCAAGGCGATAACGCCACTGATGTGCAGGGGGCTACGTAAGAGTAAAGAGATTAGAAAAGAGAAAACCGCAAACCGCATCCTAAACAGGAAACAAGGGATGAGCCTCTTCACCTGTTCAATAGACGTGGGTGGAGTGTGAACCGGGCGATAGTTTAGTCTATCTATTCCAATTGAAAAAAATAAAAAAAGAAAAGAGTGAAAAGATTGGAAGAGAGAAAGCCGGAAACCACATCCTGAACAGGGAACAATGGATGAGCCTCTTCACTTGTTCAATAGACGTGGGTGGAGTGTGAACGGGGCGATAGTTTAGTCTATCTACTCCAATTGAAAAAAATAAACAAAGAAAAAAGGAAAAAGAAAAGTGAAAAGATTGGAAAAGAGAAAGCCGGAAACCACATCCTAAACAGGGAACAAGGGATGAGCCTCTTCACTTGTTCAATAGACGTGGGTGGAGTGTGAACGGGGCGATAGTTTAGTCTATCTACTCCAATTGAAAAAAATAAACAAAGAAAAAAGGAAAAAGAAAAGTGAAAAGATTGGAAAAGAGAAAGCCGGAAACCACACCCTAAACAGGGAACAAGGGATGAGCCTCTTCAGTTGTTCAATAGACGTGGGTGGAGTGTGAACCGGGCGATAGTTTAGTCTATCTATTCCAATTGAAAAAAATAAAAAAAGAAAAGTGAAAAGATTGGAAAAGAGAAAGCCGGAAACCACATCCTAAACAGGGAACAAGGGATGAGCCTCTTCACCTGTTCAATAGACGTGGGTGGAGTGTGAATCGGGCGATAGTTTAGTCTATCTAATAGAAGATTGTTCAGCGTTAGATGCCATTTCACAAGAGGTCGGTCAGATTTCGTTTAACTTATTTTACGTCCTCTGTAAAAGACGTTCTAGATATTTAAATTTTCGTACTTGCTTGATGTGAGTTCGTCACTTGTGCTTTTTTTCTCTTGCTGACATTACATTCTGTCGACATAAAAAACATTAGTATCAACATGTAAAAATTTATCACCAACAATAGATAAAAAAAACTATTTCTAACAATACATAAAACATTAGCATCAATTCAGAAAAAACATTATCAGCAATACATTAAAAAAAAAAACATAATACCAGCAATATATTATTTACATTGTTAAGACTGTTTTCTTTATCTTTATTGTCAAGTTTACGACGTTTCGGCCGTTATACGGTCCGGTCTTCTTCAGGTGCTGGGTGATTTCGAACCGAACCCTTTATTTCGATCACTCTCATTCCCGATGCTACTTCCGGATGTCAAGTAGTTGTCTCCCTTTAACTCAAATTCACCACAACTGTAGCCACGTATTGGGTCAAATCACTGCATTTAACAACCGCTTTTATCCCCTCGGTCATGAGTCCTTGAGGACATCAGTGTGTGAATTTTGAGGATTTATAAACCTAAGGTCTCAGTAATTATTTTTTACAAGAGCTCATATTGCAGTATCTGAAGCTAATGATTTTTCTATAGCACTTTGTATTACTGGTTCCCATTTATTTACTTGGCGTGCTTAAAAGGTTTTTAGGGCCTAGCGTAGGCACTGATTCCTTAAGTTAACGTTGTTTCCAATTGTGTTCTTTATTAATTATTCCAGCTTCATTCATGATGATTCCCTTTCTACTTCCATATGTCGTCAGCTACGCCTGATTTTTTTTTCAATTTTTTTCCCGTGTTCCAGTCTTGCGATGTTCTTGAAGCCTTACCTGTGTGTGTGTCTAAGTGTGTGTATGTGTCCATTACCTATAGATTCCGAAACGGCTGAACCGATTTTCTTGAAACTTTACACAGCTGTACTATAAGCGTCTGCGAATGTTCTTAGCTAGGTTTTGTGTCGAGGTACCCCCGATAAATATATATATATATATATATATATATATATATATATATATATATAAAAGGCAAGATGTTTGTGTGTATGTCTGTCTATCTGTCTGCATATCTTTATTTTTATTTTTCAGCCCTTTTATTTTAGTTTTTGCTTCGGGTTTAGCTCTAAGTAGGTATAATTGTAGTTCTTAGTCTCAGCCATGATACCATTTACTCAGAGGACTTATTTAGCCTTCAAAATCCAGTTTACGACGTAAAAAAACTTATTTCATATCGATACCAGGAAATCAAAATTCTACTTACGTCCATTCATTTTTCTTTCAATCTACAGTTTCGCTTTGACTGGAAACAACTATTGCTTTTCGTGCCGATGTCCAAAGAGTCTGTGCTCCAGGACGATGAATTAGTTTTAAAGCTTTCATTACACTCGAGCAACGCCGGGCTATACTGCTAGGATTTTATATATATATATATATATATATATATATATATATATATATATATATATATATGCGATTGGTAAATTGTCGGAATTATTTTATTAGGTGCGATTGTTAAATTGACGCAATTATTTTAATATTTCAAATATTCTTTAGGCTGAGTATGAGCTCCAGGACCATGGATTAGTTTTAAAGCTTTCATTACACCCGAGCAATGCCGGGCTATACTGCTAGGATTTTATATAAATATGTATTTTTATATTTTATAGTGTATTGTTTTTTTTGGGGGGTTTAACTATTTGCTCATAGTTGGGACCCTAACAAGTGCTACCACTCTGTGTCAAGGTGGACCTGGGAACAACAGCAATTAAGAGGTAGTTCTACATTCCCCAAATCCTCTAATTTCTCTTTTTTTTCCGTTTTGCCTGGTTATTGAAGACTTAAAAAATATTGTACTATTTTTTTTTTTTTTTTACGCGTGGTTTACCCTCCGGTATATCCCTTTTGTGGCAGTATGATATTAATTTAAAACAAACTAGCAGTATAGCCCGGCGTTTCTCGGGTGTAATCAAAGCTTTAAAACTAATCCATGGTCCTAGAGCTCAGACTCAGCCTAAAGAATATTTGTGTGAAGTTTGGTGAGAATCGGATAAAAATTGTGGATTTGTAAAAAGGGCATACAGACAGATAAACAGACACAAACACGCAAACATCTTGCCATTTATATATATATATATATATATATATATATATATATATATATATATATATATATGTCATCGATTTTCTGCACTATTGTAAGAGCTGCAACCTTGAAACTTCTGAATATCGTTTCTTATGTCTTTGTCTATGATTATATGAAATTTTATTAAAATCGGACCACTCCTTCTATAACCCGATTTTTTCGTTTATCGATTTTCGATTTTTGTCGGGGGTAACTCAACACAAAACCTAGCTAAGAACACTTGCAGACGTTTATAGTACAACTGTATAAATTTTCAAGAAAATCGGTTCAGCCGTTTTGGAGTCTATAGGTAACGGACACACACACAGACAAAGTTTAGATATGCTAATGTAAGGCACCAGTTATCTTCCCTTTGCGGGTTTTTTTTTTCGGGAGTTTGAATTTACAGTTCCCATCGGAAACAGACTGCGTCAACAAAAAGTATAAATATTAGTGCACCTCAGAAAAATGCCCTTGTTTCTTTTCTCATGCGACTGGTTGAAAAAAAATGTCAAATAAATAAGAGTCGTCACTTGGCCCCCGTAACATAAATCAAGGAAGCAACCAAATTTCACGGTTATCGACTTATTGCGAAGTATGTTGGCATTCTTGTGCGTAGGTATACATTTGGTCCTCAATATCTCCCATACGTAGAAGACTTTTATCTCCTCAGTTCTTGCGAAGAAAGTTTTTTTCTTCGTAATGAAGGCTTTGCCTTTCTATGAATGTTTGTGCCACGACACGACTCTCCTAAAACCACCAAAAAAGGAAATAATGAACGCTTCAAACAGTGTAAAATAATGCAGATGTTATGCACAAAGGTTTCCCATTCGTATTTTTACTTTTTATTCTGATAAAACTTGATTCTTACAGCCACATCACGTTCAAACATCGGTTCTCACCGAAGTTAGGCAAGATTGGTGAGTGTTGAATGTGCGTCGTTGTGCAGTGGATATCGGGTCGGAAACGAGAAATCGAGGAGCCAAGTTCGAATTCCAGCTAAATTCCCTGCATTCACTTACGTGCAAATACCCTTGGGAAAGGTATCAATCCGTCTCTTCCCTCCAGTTATGGGTCAAATAACAGAACAGATTGGGTTCCATAGCCTTGGCTGTCAACCAGTCTACCTTAGAAAGTAATGGCAACCTACTGCGGGATATTCTTCTGCCCAGACAGTCATGTCTCTTTTGAGACATGATCGCCCAAAGCGTGTATCACTTTACTGACTGACTGAACATAATAGTTGGAACCATGATAAAGGCTTCTACTGGGCATAAAGTGGGGATCGGTTTTTTATTGTTATGTAGTAATAAACTGACTCCCACTAATTATACTTAATATAAAAATGCAATATAATCTATCTCTTCTCACTTCAGTTAAATGGCAGGGAAATTTGGGTTCTAAAGCCTTGGTTGGCAACCAGTCTAACGCAGAAAGTAATGGCAACCTACTGCGGGATAATTTTCTGCCAAGTCAGTCATATCTCCTTCGAGACATGATCACCCAAGCGTGTATCACGTATGGCACTTAACTGACTGACTGAATATAATAGTTGGAATCATGATTAAGGCTTCTACTAGGCATAAAGTGGGGGATCAGTTTTCTTTTGTTATGGAGTATTAAATTGATCCCCCACTAATCACTACTTTTTAATATATCTCTTCCTCTCTAGCTATGAGTCAAATAACAGGACAGATTGGGTTCTGTAGCCTTGGCTGGCAACCAGTCTACCGCAGAAATAATGGCAACCTACTGCTACATAATCTTATGCCCAGTCAGTCATGTCGCTTTTAAGGCATATATAAAAAAAATTCTAAACGAAACTAAGCTGGTGTTTGCAGCCAGAATGAAGCAACGCATAGCATCCTCTAAGTTCGTCGCCAAAGATTACTGGCGACTCTGCAAAAACGTGCTCAACAAGAGTAAGACTTCAATACCCCCACTAATCAGGGAATTTGAGGTCCTCATCTCCTCTGCGGACAAGGCTGAATGCTTTGCTCGTATATTCTCTATTAATTCGACACTGGATTCGTCAGGAGTACCTACTCCCGACTTCCCACCTAGAACTAAGGCTCAACTGAATAACGTCATCATTACACCCTCGCTGGTCTCAAAGATAATCTCAAAACTTGACCCTCACAAAGCGAGCGCTTGTGACGGAATCCCAATCATAATCCTGAAGAAATGTGCCCCAGAACTCTCCTCTGTGATCTTCTGCCTATCTGCTTCCTGTTTTGCTGCCTGTTGGAAGTCCTCCTCTGTAGTTCCTACATTTAAGAATACTGGCGAACCATCGGACCCCGCTAATTACCGCCCTATCAGCCTCCTTCCGATCTTTGGCAAAATTTTCGAAGCCATTATCAACGCCGAGGTGATTCAGCATCTCACGGCTCACAGGCTTCTCTCGGACAAACAGTACAGTTTCCGCTTCACCAGGTCTACTGCTGATATGCTAACGACCATTACCGAGTACATAGACCAGGCTCTCGACAAAAATGGCGAAGCAGGAACCGTTGCCTTGGATATCTCCAAAGCGTTCGACAGAGTCTGGCATGCTGGCCTTTTATGCAAACTGCGGAGCTGTGGTATAACTAGACATTTGTTTGATCTAATCCAGTCATTCCTCTCTAACCGCACATTGAATGTAGTATTAAACGGACATGCCTCCCAAAACTACCATACGAACGCTGGCGTCCCTCAAGGCTCTATCCTAGGTCCCAAGCTCTTTCTGATCTACATTAATGATCTCCCAGATGCCATTAGATCCCAAGTAAGCATGTACGCCGATGACACCACAATTTACTCTCGCCTCGATCAAAAACCCGGTGTGGGCGATAAAGCGAACCTCGCTGCCGAGCTTGAAAAGAATCTCCAATCCGTGGTGGACTGGGGTAGGAAGTGGCTCGTGAATTTCAATGCTTCCAAAACAAAGCTGCTATCAATTAACCATATAGACAATCGCACCTACCTCCCATTAGCATGGAACAGGCTTGCCTCCCTGAGAGTAAAACACTACGCCTCCTTGGCTTTATACTCTCGGCGGACCTCAAATGGAATGACAATATCGAATCCATTGCTAAGTCCGCTGCTATGAAGGTCGGTTCCCTGTGCAGGGCCCGGAAATCTTTCCCGTCTGAATCTATCCTGCACATATATAAATCTACCATCCGCCCCTGTATTGAATACTGCTGCCACATCTGGTCGGGTGCCCCTGCTACCCTCCTCGGGCTTCTTGACAAAATACAACGGAGAATCTGTAACGTGATCGATCCTGACTTGGCGGACCGCCTGCAACCACTCTCGCACCGGCATGACGTGGCTTCCCTGTGCCTCTTCTACAAGTACTTTCACGGCTTCTGCTCCGATGAACTTAGGTCATTGGTGGCGCCTAGGTACGAATTTACACGAGATACTAGATTAGCAACTAGGTCCCACCCTTTTACAGTGAAACAGATAAGATGTAACCGTAATTTCTACTCCAACAGCTTCTTTTCTCGCGCTTCCTGCTTGTGAAATTCTCTTCCACATGCCTGCTTTCACGACAGCTACAATCTCCAGGAGTTTAAATGTAAGGTCAATAGACACCTCCTAACACACTAGCTTGCATCTATTCTCTCAAACACTCTCACCACCTAACCAACCCTCATTCTCAGTACCCTTACCCGTCTATCACCCTCCTTCTGACATTTCCTATATCTAACCATCCTTTTTCATCACTTCCCCGACCCCATGTAACCCCTTGCGCAATAGTTGCAGTGGAATGTCTTGCTCGGGGTGAAACGATTATATATATATATATATATATATATATATATATATATATATATATATATATATCACGTATGGCACTTATCTGACAGACTGAATATAATTGTTGAAATCATGATTAGGACTTCTACTGGGCATAAAGTGTGGGATCAGTTTTCTATTGTTATGAAGTAATAAATTGATCCCCCACTAATTACTACTTTTTGATATAATATATCTCTCCCCTTCGAGCTATGAGTCAAATAACAGGACAGATTGGGTTCTGTAGCCTTGGCTGGCAACCAGTCTACCGGAGAAAGTAATGGCAACCTACTGCTACATAATCTTCTGCCCATTCAGTCATGTCTCTTTTAAGGCATATATCCAAAGCGTATATCACGTATGACTGACTGACTGACTGACTGGTTAGTGTTATATACTATCGCTGAAAAACAACGAGGAACACGTATTTGTAAGAAAAATATAATCATAATTCTATTGTTAGACGGTGACGCTTGTGTGGAGGAGGAAGGCAACCGGAGAGATATGACGTTCCTTGTTTTTAGTGTCTTTGACGAACCCGCTTTGTTCTTGTCCTATCTCCGGCCTGATTCTGCCTTTCGCTCTGTAAAACTAACGTCTACTATTCTACGGAGAAAAGCGGAAACGGAAACCAGAAAACTTTTTAACACAAGTGTCCGGTTAGGTTTGATCTGTTAAAGAGACGGCTACCGGGTTTTTCAACGTGACTCTCTGCGATCAAAAGAACACAGCGTGGGCAGAGAGCTTCGTCGTAGTAATAGACGTCTTGAGGACCAGCTACTGTGACGAGATCATCACGACTAGCGGCCCTAAAGCGTCGTCATAATTGATGCCGTTTCGACAGCATCAACCCGCAGCAGTTTCCGGACCAGGGGCAGCGAGCCAGCCGGGCCGAGGTGTCACACAAAGAGAAGCAAAAAGGCTGATTGATGCCATTTACGTTTGAATTTGGAACTGAGGAGGAAAAATAAAAACCGTAAAGAAATAATTCTATAATTTTATTTGTTCCTACTTTTCTGACATCCTAAAACGTGGTGTAGAAACTACAGAGAATTAGTTACACAAACAATTACAAATAAAATAAAATTATGAGTGTGTAGCAGATAAAAGATTAATTACAATCAACTCTCTTCTTCACTTTCACAAAAATTCACAACGATGTGTGAAATCCTTGTTTTCCCAAACAGAAAAAGGATTGACCATATGCTTAACGAAAAAGTCGAAACCAGATTTCGCAAGTAGGTGCTAAGTCGATTTTTAACCAATGGGAGCGGCTTGAAAGGACTTAGCGATCCAGTGCGAAATTCTAAAAGTCTATATAAATGACCTCGGCGTCAGTCAAAAGACACAGGTGGGAGCCAAGAAACTAAAGAACGAAAATGTAACCAACTGCAAATCGATCAGGAGATAAGGTCAGGTCGCACCTTGTTCTCTTTCTCTTTATCTCTTTCAACAATTACTACTACGAACATTTTGTACGAACTCTCGATACCCTTAACTCAACTTTATCATTGAACACGAACTCTACCCTTAATCCCTTAATAATGTTTCTAATTGCACATTAACTCTTACAATTTATGTTAGTCTTTCCCTTTAATAAATTTCTATTTTAAAATGCAAAATGTATATTTTATGCTTCCTACGCTATTCCACAAAATTCCACATATTCCAACCTGTCGACAACCATCCCTCTGATGAGAAAAAAAAAACCTTCTGATGATCATAACTCTGCATAAAACTTGTAAGCTGTAGGGAGTTCTGTTAAGTCTGACACAAGGCCGAATCAAAGAAACATAAACCAGCCCCTACGCAACAAGTGTTTTACTTATCTAAACTTATTTTAAATGGAACTTTCTCTCTCTCTCTCTCTCTCTCTCTCGCTCTCTCTCTCTGTGTCCGTTACCGAAACGGCTGAACCGACTTTCTTGAAAATTTACACAGTTGTACTATGAGCGTCTGCGAGTGTTTTTAGCCAGGTTTTGTGTTGAGGTATCCCCGATAAATATCGAAAATTGATAATCGAAAAAATCGGGTTATAGAAGGAGTGGTCCGATTTTAATCCAATTTGATACACTCATTGACAAAGACATAAGAAACGATATTCAGAAGTTTCAAGGTTGCAGTTCTTACAATAGTGCAGAAAATCGATTATATATATATATATATATATATATATATATATATATATATATATATATATATAAGGCAAGATTTTTGTGTGTGTGTCTGTTTATCTGTCTGTATATCCTTTAGACAAATCCACAATATTTATCCGATTCTCACCAAACTTCAAACAAATATTCTTTAGGCTTCTGGTCAGGTCATGGGGGACTTATTTTTCTCCAATTTCTTCCAGATATTGGAACTCGATACCCCGATATCCAATCAGGTCTGATCAAGATCAGTATTTCAGCCCTTTTATCGTGGTTCTTGCTGCAGAATCTGCTCTAACTTGGTAAAACTATAGTTTTTAGACATTAGTAGATCTTAGTAAACATTAGTAGATCTTCTCAGACGACTCATTTTCCCCGATATCGGAAATCAATACCCACAGTTTCACTTTAACTGGAAACAACTAGTGCCTTTTCGTCTTTCGTGCCAACGTCCAAAGTGTCTGAGCTCCATGACCATGAATTAGATTTAAAGCTTTCATTACACCCGAGCATATATATATATATATATATATATATATATATATATATATATATATATATATCTTGATGTCGATCACCTTATGACAAAAGAAAAGCCGCTTGCATAAAATGTCTTTCTACCAGTAAACTTTGCATTGAATACTGCTGCCATATCTGGTCTGGTGTTCCTTCTATCCACTTTGGAGTCATTGACAAAATCCAATAGAGAATCTGTAATGTGATCGATCCCGACTTGGCAGCTCAGATACAATCACTTTCTCACCTGCGCAATATGGCTTCCATGTGTCTCTTCTACAAATCCTTTCACACCTTCTACCCCGATGATTTTAGCTCCCTGGTGCCCCCTATATATGAATTTACTCCCAACCTTTTACTGTGAAGCCAATAAAATGTAAATGCAAATTCTACTTCATCAGTTTCTTTTCTCTCACTTCCTGCCTGTGGAATTCCCTTACATTTAAAATATATGGCAGCAGCAGCATCGCATAATACCTAAAATGACTTCTCGGTGAAGGAGGATTCATATTTTTCGAAGAGATGTGTAAGGATAAGAAATTTAAAACTAAAAACATTTTGGAAAACCCAAAGAAAAATTCACAACTGCAAAAATGGATTCAAATGACTATTCACAAGTCAGGGGGCGAAAAGCGAATCCTGAATCCAGAAAATTCATAATGCCGTTATTTCACATCTAGAAGAGAAATGCTCACTGGAGCCGGTCACATGACCAGATTTAATTACTCAAGGACTTTCTGTGACCGGTCAACAGAGCCAGGCGGGAGCCGCGAGACGAAACAGCTAAAATGTAACTTCAACTTCAAATCGACCCGGAGATAAGGTCAGGTCGCACCTTGTTCTCTTTCTCCTTATTTCTTTCAACAATTACTACTCCGAACATTTTCTACATTTCTTGATACCCATAACTTTATCATTGAACACGAACTCCAAATTTAACTTCTTAATAATGTTTCAAGTTGCACATTTCGAGCTTAAAATCAGTCAGTTAAGTGCCATACGTGATACATGCTTGGGCGATCATGTCTCGAAAGAGACATGACTCACTGGGCAGAAGATTATCCCACAGTAGTCTGATTGCCAGCCAAGGCTATAGAACACAATCTGTTCTTTTATTTAACCCATAGCTGAAGGAAAGACAAGGATTAATATCTTGCCTAAGTGAACGCAAGGAATTCAACTGGAATTCGAACTCGGCACTCTGAGTTGTCGTTCCGAGTCGATATCCACTGCATCACAACGCACGTCCTTATCAACATGTACATAGATAAAATGATACTTAGATTAAATTTGCTTTGATCTATCGTTACTTAGATCAAAAGATGCGTATTTAAAAATATACATACATTCAAAAAGTAATTCAAAAGATACATAGAAAGAACATATCAGTCAAAAGACCGCTGGATCAAAATATACATAGTTAAAAAATCAATCAGTTAAGTACCATACGTGATACACGCTTTGGGCGATCATGCCTCGAAAGAGACATGACTGAATGGACAAAAATATTTTCCGCAGTAGTTTGCCATTACTTTTTGCGTTAACTGGTTGCCATTCAAGGCTATACAACCCAATCTGTCTTATTATTTAACCTATAACTGGAGTGAAGAGACGGATTAATAACTCTTTTAAGGATATTTGTGCGTAAGTGAATGCAAAGAATTTAACGGGAATTACGAACCAAACTCCGCTCCATGATTTGTCATTCCGAGTCGATATCCACTGCACCACAACGCACATCATCCCAGCTTAGTCTCACGCTTAAATTAACGTGGTTCTGGGCAGCAGGGAAAAAAGCTTGTCACTGCAGTTGCTATGGAAATATTTGTAGAAAAGACACAGGGAAGCCACATCTTCTTCTTCTTCTATGTGCCCTATCCCTTCAAGACGTAGGCGATCATGGTTCTCCACGTCTCCTTATCCCTTGTGGCTCTTAGTTTGTTTGTTCCTGTTACTCCTGTCAACCCCCGTTCCGTCAACCACCTGATCAGGCCCTGCAAATATGTTATCCGCTGCCTTCTTCTGTCTTTCTTTCCTTCTATCTGGCCTGTCAGTATCAGGTTCTCCAAGCTCTCCTTCCTCATTGCATGTCATAGGAACTTTAGTTGTCTCTTCCGGGTGCTCAGTATTAATTTCCTTTTTGTTGCCATTCTTTCCAACACCTCATCGTTGCTTGCATGCTCAGTCCACGATATCCGCAGCATCCTTCTGTAGAACCACATTTCTGCTGCTTCCAGTTTTGTCCTCATTTTCGATGATATTGTCCAGCATTCACTGTCTTATTGAAGAACTGACATCACGTAGCAGTCCAGCACTCTTTTCTTTGTTTCCAATGAGATTTTTCTGTGTGTTAGTATTTTGCTCAGCTTCTGGAACGCGTCCTTTGCCATGCCAATTCGCCTTCGGATCTCCGTTTTGTCAAGAACCTCCTTGAGTTTGAGTTTGAGTTTTGTTTAACAGCATATCAACACCTCTGTGGGTTATTTGATGCCAAAAAGGTGGGGTTTTAAGGTATTTTTAATGTTCTTTTATAGTGAGAAGGTTGATTTAATCAGATTTTGATGAAATTATATATTTTTTTTTTAGAAACAGAAGATGTTTTCTAGTTTTGTATTCAAAAATGTATTGCTGATAATATTTTTTTCCTTCAAAAATATATTGTTGATAATATTTTCCCTTCAAAAATGTATATTTTTTTTCTATATAATTCTATTTTTATGCTTTCATAGTGTTTTGACCCTGGTTTGGGAGTTAACTATTTGCCCATAGCCGGGACCCTATCTAAAACACAAACTGTCCTGTTATTTGACTCATAGCTGGAGGGGGAAGCGACGAAATAAAACCTTTCCCAAGGTTAAGTTAATACAAGGAATTCAACTAAAATATCGAACCCGACTTTCCGATTTGAACTGCACCACAACACTCGACTAATATGTGATTTTCGTTTTTTCTGCGTTTGTAATATTTTGTCTTTAATTTTCTAATCAGTCATGGACTTTTGCAACAATCTAATAGAAAAAAGTTACTATTATTTTAAGCTCGGGTGTGCGTTGTGGTGCAGTGGATATCGGCTCGGAACGAGAAATCAGAGAGCCGAGTTCGAATTCCAGTTGACTTCATTGCATTTACTTACGCTCAAATACCCTTGGGAAAAGTATTAATCCGTCTCTTCCTTCCAGTTATTGTATTTACTAGCCTTCCCACACAAGGTCAGATGTGACACATGGTCATTTTATAGTGGGTATTCCCGGCCATATAGCCGGGCCAAAAAAATGTCTGTCTATTTTTACCGAGTCGTGGATCTACCCTTCGGCTGAACCACGACTGGGTTTGTGCTCTCTGCTCGGAAGCAGAGAGCGCCCTCTATCCGAAGGCAGGGAGCTGACAGTGTCATAGCGTCTTCCAGTTATAGGTTAAATAACAGGAGAGATTGTGTTCTATAGCATTGGTCGGCAACCAGTCTAGCGCCGAAAGCAATGGCAACCTACTGCGTGATAATCTTCTGCCCAGTCAGTCATGCCTCTTTCGAGACATGATCGCCCAAAGCGTGTATCACGTATGGCACTTAACTGACTGATTAGATTGAGATCTAAGTCCTACCCTTTTACCATTGAAATAATTAAATTTAACTGTCACTTCTATACCAACAGTTTCTTTTCTCGCACTTCCCATATGTCGACATCCTTTCTATTTACGTGCTTCCTTGATAGCTACAATCTCCAAAAATATAAATACAATGTCAATTACAGTTTTCTACCTTCTTCAATCTCGTTCTTCTTTTTAATTTTTATTTAATACCCCCCACCCCGGTATGCAATCTTTTCTCTCACTGCTAACTAATGGCAGTCCAGCCTTGCTTTAAAAATCAGTGTTATCTAATATAGATAATTGTTGCGTTGGTTTGAATTTGTTTAAATAAGAAATTACCTTAGATGCGGTTAACTTTAAGAACAAAATTTTGAATGTTTGTTAGAATATTTAAAAGAATCCATTTGCATTTCGTCGTCGAATATTTTTAAGCTTCCCTGTTTCATTATCCTTAATTTTACGAGCTTCTTTTCCAAAAAAAAAACTTTGAACCATATGTGCAAATACTTTTTAACAATATGTGTGTACTTTCGCTGAATTGTAAGTCCAGAAACACTTGGAAGCACTCTTAAAATATCATTAGCAAAATGCGATTTAAAAAAAAAAACGAAATTCTTCTTCAATCAATAAATAAAAGTCTGTTGCAATGAAAAAAAAATGATTTAGATCCAATCATATTTTGGGTATTTGTGAAGAATTCGTGTTTTTCTTCTTCAAGAACTGTTAAAGGTAAAGAACTTGTAGATTGCGTTTAAATTCCGTAATTGGTTTTGAAAATTATTTCCCTTTTTTTCTTTTTCTACTTTTTTTATGACATACATGCGGTTGATTTTAAGAACAAAATTGTTAAATATTTGTTCGAATGTTTCAAAGAAACATTTTCATTTCCTTGTCTAATATTTTAAAGATTCTCGGCTCTATTATTTCTAACTTTAAAAGAATGTTACAGAAAACTTCAGGAGAATATTAGCAAATATTTTTAGTGATATGATTTTACTTTCTCTGAAACGTAAATCCATAAATTGTGGATTTGTATAAAGGACATACAGACAGATAAACAGACACACACACAAGCATCTTGCCTTATATATATATATATATTATCGATTTTCTGCACTACTGTAAGAACTGCAACCTTGAAACTTCTGAATATCGTTCCTTATGTCTTTGTCTATCAGTGTATCAAATTTGATTAAAATCGGACCACTCCTTCAATAACCCGATTTTTTCAATTTTCGATATTTATCGGGGGGTACCTCGACACAAAACCTAGCTAAGAACACTCGCAGACGCTTATAGCACAACTGTGTAAATTTTCAAGAAAATGGGTTCAGCCGTTTCGGAGTCTATAGGTAACGGATACATACGCACACAGAGACTGTGAGTGTCTGTGTGCGTATGTATCCGTTACAAACACACACTCACACAAACACACACAGACAAAGTTCCATTTATAAAGTAAGTTTAGATAAGTACGTAACTTTGATATATTTACAGAATGCGATGGATACATTTTTGTTTAAATGACGCAAAAATGAAACTAACAAACATTTTATTTTAACGAATATATTTACCAATATTGCACAAAAATATTTTGAAGTACTAAAGATTAAATTTATTCAATAAAATTTCTGCCATTTGTTCCGACCACTGCCTCTAGATGACTGCAGAATCTCCTGCATCCCTTTCAGAAGTTTTCTTTGTTTAAGTTGGTGAATGCTGCCATTATCATTTAATTCAATTCATCTTTGGAGTATGATTCTTTATCGCTCACATATAATAATCAAGTGTTTTGCAGTCTGAGGAGTTAGGTTGACAGAAGTAAGGGGTGGTGTGGTCTCAGAAATTGAGTTGTACTGCTTGTGTGACATGTTGCTAGACGAAGGGTTTTGCAGCAACAACCCTCTTAACCTAGGGCAGAACTAACTATAATTAATTTATATCGCCAGTCGTTTGCGATGCCTGAAGTCTATTGACGTACTTGCTTTTAAGATATAGACGCTTCCGTCTTCTGTTCTCTCGCTCGCTCGTTCGTTCGTTTGTCCGACTTCACACCAACCAAAGTTTTTTTTTCCTTTTCTCCTGTCTACCTCAGAGACGCGCTTTTTCTGTCTGTGTCTTGGCGAGGGGTGGACTAATATTTGCATACGAAACTCAGTTCTCGTTCACGCGGGACTTCTTAATTTATACATTCAAACTGGTTCGAATTCTTTTTTTTTTTTTCATTGTACATCTGCACGCGAGACCACGGAAGAAGAAATAATCCGTTTCTCTTTTAATGGTGGTCCCGATCTTTCAACAAGACCTGATACGCCAAGCAAACTCGTTTTGCGGGAGGTTAATCTTCTCGTTCCTCACACTACCTCTACATTTACCAATCGCACCCTGTGTATAAAAACATTAATCTTTAATTTTTAAACTTTTAAATCTCTTGTGCTTTGTCAAAATTCCTTTACGATAAATATGTAACGCAGACGGAGGCCATAACTTATCAACCATCAGACCCACGTGGACCTGGTGCAATGGTTAAAAAACTTTCGCTAAATCAATTAAAACTGAATAGTGAGTTAGATCCACGCTGGGTGCCCCATTCTTTCTGCGTTGTGTCGCATCTAAGCCACGCTAAGAAAACCATACCTACAAGTAACCATCCTGACGTTTCTCGCTAAAATTCACGCAAAAAAAGTAATCCAAAATAGTTAAGACAGAAGGATTTTTTGACTGTCCAAGTCACATTCTTGAGTCGAGGTGCACTTTGTGGGGAGTGTTTCTGCATCCTTGTGGGTGATGAACTATTTTTTAAAATTCTTTTCACAGAGACGAAACGTCGCAAGTTTCTCACTACTCTATCGCTATTTCCATGAAAGTTGCTCAGATGAACTAACTTCCTTAGGCTAAGACCAACCATGCTGCACACATTCCAGCGAACCACTTTGATTCGCACCGTATTCCGTCGGTGTAACAAAAGTTCTATTCGAACAGTTTCTTCCTACGAACCTTTGTGGAACCGACTCCCAACTTCCTCGATCGCTACAATCTTAACCTGCTATAGCCGAGGGTCAACCGTTATCTTCCCAACATGACCCCCTAAACTTACTCTGCAACTCATCTACCTCGAGTGGCTTTTGGGCCTTCTACAGGACTCTTTTTGGTGTTTACACAAAGAGGATTTCGGTTTTAATAGAGTTTATATACTATAAAACAAATCAATCTCCGTGATCTAACGTTTTTCTTATTTTGTTCTTTTTTCTTTATTTTTACGTTCCTCTATGATAATCATTGTAAATATTCATTGGGGTTTCTTTTTTGAAGATTGCTTTTTTACTTCCCCCTCCACATACAAATTGCACAAATGGGAAATACTGGAGTCTTCATAGAGATTCTGAGGTATTATGGTGACTTTTTTTTTTTAATCATTTCACCCCGAGCAAGGCAGAAATGCCACTGATGTGCGGGGGGGGGGGGCTACATAACTGTAAAAAGATTAATTAGAAAAGAGTGAGGAGTACAAACTAGTTAGAAAGGAGCAATAGAAAACTGAGAATGCAGGTACGATGACAGATACATAGATGGAGAGAAAGGGAAGGATATACGGGAGTGGGGAGAGAGCTAGAGTCCAGTGGTTAATAGATGAGTACTGACATTGCATTTAAATTTCTGGAGGTTATAGCCGTCAGGAAAGCAAGAATATGGGAGCGAGTTCCACAGGCGGGAAGTGCGAGAGAAGAAGCCGCAGGAGTAGAATTGTCGTCTGCATTTGGCTAACCTGACTGTAAATTGGTGGGACCCAGTTGCCAGTCTGGTTGCACGAGTAAACACTTGTTGAGGAGGCATCAGTGACTTAAGTTCGTCTGAGTAGAAGCCATGAAAGTATTTATAGAACAGACAAAGGGAGGCCACATTTCGACGGTGGGGAAGTGGCTGCAGTCGAGCCGCCAGATCAGTACATTACAGACTCTCCTTTGGAGCCTGTCAAGAACACTGAGGAGAACGGCAGGGGCGCGTGACCATAAATGGCAGCAGTACTCCATGCACGGACGGATGGTTGATTTGTATATATGCAGGATGGATTCAGGCGGAAAAAACATCCTGGATCGACATAGTGAGCCAACCTTCTTTGGACTGTAGTAAAAATGGTAAGTAAGAATGTATTGTTTTGGTGTAAGTAATACAGTGGCAGGTTTGGGTCAGTAATTGTGGCCAGCTAATTTTAAGATAAACAGTTTGAAAACCAGCTCTCCCTTATATCGACATTTGATCTTATGCCAGCCTTTGCATTTGCAAAATAAATATCACCTTCTCCTATGTTATCTAGACTTTACAGATTTAAGTGAATTACTAGATTGAGGACAAGGAGTGATCATTTTACATTTGAAATGGCAAGATGCAAAAGAAACTAACAGTTTCTTCTCGTACTTTTCACTTCTGGAACTCCCTTCCGGCTTCTTGCTTTCCAGTCAACTTTGATTTTAAAAGGTTTCTACGCAATATCTTCTGTTTCTTTGATTACTGTTCTTTTTTGTTCTCTCTCCTTATCTAGTTTCTCATACTTGCACACACTCAGTAATCCCTTGCGATCAGTGGTGTTACCACCTTACTTCAGGTGAAAAAATTTAAAATATTTCGGTTTGAAATGATTGATATACCGTGAAATAAATAAATCAGTCTAATAATCAATCAGTTTTCGTAATAACCCGATGGTTGCATGTTTCTTTTTACTGCGTACCGGTATGTATACTGTCTTTCCCATTCCTGTGACGAAATATTTAAATAAAAAAAAAGTTAACCCACCTCATCTAGTCTTTCTTTGTCCCCCACCCCATGCCCGTTGGTATCAACAGAATTCAAGATAATCACACCCAAGTGAGTTCATATCCATCTTTTTGCAATCTACCTTATTGTTTTTGTTGTTGTTTTGCGGAAATGTCATCGGTAATTCTTTTTGAAAAAAAATATTAGCTTTAAAATCTTCAGAAATGTATATATTTCTCAAAATGTTCAAAAGAAAACACTGGAATTTTTTTATCTAGATAAAAGAATTGAATTTTTCAATTCTAAACAAAATAAGGTTTTCCCCTGAAATGAAGTAGAAATTTTATACTGAATCACTTGCATTGACTTCTGCTACGTAAGTTCACTATGTCATGCTAAACAATTTTTCTCGACAGAATCTATCTTACATATTTATAAGTCTACCAGTCGTTCTTCCTTTGAATATTGCCGCTACATCTAGTTTGGGGCTCCTGCTATGTATTTAAAGAATCTTGAAAAAATTATCCGATGTGCCTCCGACCAGATATCGAATCTGCGTGTCCCTTTTCTCTCAAGCATAAAAGTGATTTGTCTAAAACAGAGGTCGACAATCCCCGGCCTGCGGGCCACATCCGACCCTCGAGTGAATCTTGTCCGGCCCGCGTACCACATCCATCCCTCGAGTGAATCTTGTCCGGCCCGCTACCTTACTCTGGACACGATATAAATATAGGTGAAATTGCTTTCGTGAGCGGGAACTTTAAATAAAAATAAAATAGTGTTTTTCACCGATTTTAATGAAATTTTTTTCAATACTGATTATTAAAAAATTATTTTTAAGATGTAAATTTCTTAACAAAATTCCTGTCAGATATTAAATTATATTGTATCCTTGCTTTCTTCAAACACATAGAAAATTTATTCACATATTTAATAACATGGTTCTCTTCCATGACACTGGAACCATAGCTGTTTGGCCCTTCTCCATAATTCTACATAGCTTTTTGGCCCTCACTCTGCAAAAGGTTGCAGACCCCTGGTCTAAACGAACCAGGCATGAGATTTCTGTTAAGATGCATGTTTTCTTGAGTTGTATTTATTTTTGTTAAGTTTTCTTATTTTCTTTACATTTCTGTCTGTTTAATTTGTAGTTTTTTGGGAGGAAGGGTTTTTTTCTATGTTTGTTTGTTTATTGTGACGTCTATCTAAATCTAAACTTATTTATAAATGGAACTTTGTCTGTGTGTGTGTGTCCGTTACCTATAGACTCCGAAACGGCTGAACCGATTTTCTTGAAAATTTACACAGTTGTACTATAAGCGTCTTCGAGTGTTCTTAGCTAGGTTTTGTGTCCAGGTACCCCTATAAATATCGAAAAAATCAGGTTATGGAAGGAGTGGTCCGATTTTAATCAAATTTGAAACACTCATAGAAAAAGACATAAGAAACGATATTCAAAAGTTTCAAGGTTGCAGTTCTTACAATAGTGCAGAAAATTTTACATCGATTCCAGGAAATCAAAATTTTTTCTTTCAGTCTACGGTTTCGCTTTAACTGGAAACAACTGTTGCTTTTTAGTCTTTCGTGCTAACGTCCAAAGAGTCTGAGCTCCTGGACCATGAATTAGTTTTAAAGCTTTCATGACAACCGAGCAACGCCGGGCTATACTGCAAGTATAATAATAGTTTATATCCCAATTCTCGTGGAAGAACGTGACTTGAATTCGAATTGTTGTTTTTAACACATAATTTCCGTTGTTAAATAAGGTGAGGTTTGCTCTGAGTGCCATTATGTAGATGGCTTCTCTCACAGCAAGACACCTTCAGTTGTGGGACCTATGAATTATGATCGTGTCATCAACCAGAATCTTCCATATCGGTTCTTGTAGATTGTGGGTGGTTAAATTCATTTTTATGGAACCCTTGGCCATATAGAGAGGCTGTATTTGGTCGTTATTTCCCAACTTAATGCCACGTGTGATTTTGTATGCTCAAATATTTACGACAGAAGACTTCTAACAAGAAACCTGGTGCCACTTCGGTTTTCTTAAATCCATTATTTACTTTGTATTCTGTTGACTTTCTTTTCTCTTCTCCGGCCATGTCTCTTTCTCTCTCTCTCTCTCGTTTTCCCTCTCCTTCTCCCTCGCTCTCTTTATTTCCTTACCGTTTTTTTTGTTTTGTTTTTCTCTATTCTCCTTTATTTTCTGACTGACTTCCGAACTTAACCTCTTTGGTACTTCACTCCAATCTTCCCTCCAAAAATTTTCCTCTCAATTCTTTGTTTGTTTCTTTCCCTCTTTCTCTGTGTCCCTCTCCTGAAACTCTCTACAAACACTTTTTTATCTATCTATCTATCTATCTATCTATCTATCTATCTTAAATCTGTTTATATCTATCTCAATCTGCTGCTATTTATCTATCTATCTATCTATCTATCTATCTATCTATCTATCTATCTATCTATCTTAAATCTGTTTATATCTATCTCAATCTGCTTCTATCTATCTATCTATCTATCTATCTATCTATCTGTTTATATCTATCTCAATCTGCTGCTATCTATCTATCTATCTATCTATCTATCTATCTATCTATCTTAAATTTGTTTATATCTATCTATCTATCTATCTATCTTTCTTTCTTTCTTAAATCTGTTTATATCTATCTCAATCTGCTGCTATTTATCTATCTATCTATCTATCTATCTATCTATCTATCTATCTTAAATCTGTTTATATCTATCTCAATCTGCTTCTATCTATCTATCTATCTATCTATCTATCTATCTGTTTATATCTATCTCAATCTGCTGCTATCTATCTATCTATCTATCTATCTATCTATCTATCTATCTTAAATTTGTTTATATCTATCTATCTATCTATCTATCTATCTATCTTTCTTTCTTTCTTAAATCTGTTTATATCTATCTCAATCTGCTTCCATATATCTATATAGATAGATAGATAGATAGATAGATAGATAGATAGATAGATAGATAGATAGATAGATAGATAGATAGATAAAAACAGAATGAGATAGATAAATAGATAGATATCTATCTGTCTGTCTGTCTATCTATCTCTGTTCATTATCTATCTATTTATCTATCTCATTCTGTTTTTATCTATCTATCTATCTATCTATCTATCTATCTATCTATCTTAAATCTGTTTATATCTATCTCAATCTACTTCTATCTATCTATCTATCTATCTATCTATCTATCTAGATAGATAGATAGATAGATAGATAGATAGATAGATAGATATCTGTCTATCTATCTCTATTCATTATCTATCTATTTATCTATCTCATTCTGTTCTTATCTATCTATCTATCTATCTATCTATCTATCTATCTATCTATCTATCTCAGTCTATTTGTATATATTTGTTTTATGTTCTTCATATCTATCTATCTATCTATCTATCTATCTATCTATCTATCTATCTTGTCAATTCTGATATAGCATTTCATTCTGTACAGTGTGCAATTGGCACACCTTTTCTCCTTTCTTTCATCCTTCTACTGGCCGCCTTTTCTTTTGTTCTTTTCACCCCAACCAATCTTGACCACACTGGACACATTTAATAGGAAAGCCGTCTAAGCCAAACAATTCTAGGCCTTAACTATGTCGTTTCCAATCTAGAGTCGCCAACGCAACTGGATTTTTTTTCTCTTTACCGGTCAAGCTTTAAAAAGAAATTACCAGAATCAATTATGGAGTTAAGTGAACGATACAGTCAATCAGTCAGTTAAGTGCCATACGTGATACACGCTTTGGGCGATCATGTCTTGAAAGAGACATGACTGACTGGGCAGAAGATTATCCCGCAGTAGGTTGCCATTGCTTTCTGCGGTAGACTGGTTGCCAACCAAGGCTATAGAACCCAATCTGCCCTGCTATTTGACTCACAGGTAAAGGGAAAAGAAATCTATTATATTATTATGTAGTAATTAATGGGGGATCAGTTTCCTATTGTTATGAAGTAATAAACTGATCCCCCACTTTATGACCAATATAAGCCTTAATCATTATTCCAACTATTATATTCAGTCAGTCAGTTAAGTGCCATACGTGAAACACACTTGGGCGATCATGTCTCGAAAGTGACATGACTGACTGGGCAGAAGATTATCCCGCAGTAGGTTGCCATTACTTTCCGCGGTAGACTGGTTGCCAGCCAAGTCTATAGAACCCAATCTATCCTAGAGTCACCCCTTTTCACACACTCTATGGACTCTTCCATGGTATACAAATAATCCTTCCTACATAGAACGGGTTATTGTTGTTGTTAGAGTTGGTGTTTTTCAGAACCGCCGCTGGTTGGTCAGTAAGAATATAGACTATTACCCGGACTTACTTCCTTGTATATATTTGACTCCTACTAACAAGTATTCCTGAATCTACTAACCGTGTACAGGTTGTATATTTTTATTCAATATACTTCCATTTTCCTCTCATATCTGTTTTTGTTATTATTATATTGTGTGGTTTTCTAAACAAGAATCCACAACATTATTGAAAATTGAACCACAAACGAACCACACACACATAAAAAAACACATATATTCATACCTCTAAGTACAAATGGTTGCAACCATACACGCATACGTATACGATAAGAACATAGCTCATTCCAGCAACTTACATAGGGTAGGTGACAGGGGTAAGCGATGGGGGTGTCGCTGTTGGAGGAATGAAATAGAAAGCCGACTGAGACAACATTGTCTCTTTGAAGGTGTCCCCGCCTAATGTCTGTCGCCGGTCAGTCGGTCAAATCGGCTGTCAGTTTTTGTTTTATGTTTATTTTATTTTATTTTTACGCAGAAATGGAGATGATTGGGTTTTGATCGTGTTTTTGCGGTCATAGGTTGGGTGGATCAGAGGAAGATAACAGCAGGCCTTTTGTTGAATTCGAAAGCCTCGTCTCTCAAAAAATAGAGTCGTTGGTAATCAGGCCCGCGGGATGTAGGTTGCCGACCTTTGCCCTAGAAAACTATGGGTAAATAATAAAAAAATTGTGTTCTATGGCTTGGGCGTCAGCCAATATAGGAAAAGAAAAAAATCTGTATTCAAACCAGCCTGGAAAGGGTTGGGCTCCGTCAGGTTGTCTTACCCAAAGAAACTCTACTTCGGCTTCACTGCAGTACATGTGCCGCTAAGATTCTAGGAGGTTACAGGACTCGTTATCCTGACAAGATTAACAAGGTTTCATTTTACTACAAGTAGATAGAAAAAATTAAGTACCAGGGAAGTGTTCTAACAGAAGACGGAAAATGCGACGCTGAGATCCGAAGGCGAACTGGCATGTCGAAGGACGCGTTACAGAAGCTGAGTAGAGTATTAAGAGAGATGAAAATTTTGCTAGAAACAAAGAAAAGAGTACTGGATTGCTATGTGATATCAGTTCTTCAATATGGCAGTGAATGCTGGACAATATCATCGAAGATGAAAGGAAAACTTGAAGCAACTGAAATGTGGTTCTACAGAAGTATACTGGATATAAAGTGGGAGATCAGTTCCATATTACAATCAATATATAAACTGACCCCTCACTTTGTGGTCACAGCAGTTTCTATACATTTATATTCCTGAGATCCAAAAGCACAAGGATGCGTTCCAGGAGCTGAGAAGAGTATTAAGAAACAGGACAATTTCGCTAGAAACAGATAAGAGAGTACTGGATTGCTATGTGTTGTCAGTTCTTCAATATGGCAGTGAATGCTGGACAATATCATCAAAGACGAAGGAAAAACTTGAAGCAAATGAAATGTGTTTCTACAGAAGGATACCGCGGATATAAAGTGGGGGATCAGTTCCATATTACAATCAATATATAGATTGATCCCTCACTTTGTGGTCACAACAGTTTCTATAAATTTATATTCATGAGATCCAAAAGCACAAGGATGCATTCCAGGAGCTGAGAAGAGCATTAAGAAACAGGACACTTTCGCTAGAAACAAAGAAGAGAGTACTGGATTGCTATGTGATGTCCGTTCTTCAATATGGCAGTGAATGCTGGACAATATCATCAAAGTCGAGTCGTTATCCACTGCACTACAATGCACATGTGTCCTTTTTGTTTCCATTTTCTCTAAAGTTTTGTCTTTGCTTAATTCACTATTCTAATGCAACTTGAGATTTCGGTGTCACACTTTCCGCCCTCCTTGCCAGATAATTAAATTGTTGTACTTGCTTGATTTTGGCATCAAAATGTGAAATTTGCATGTTGATTTGCTCTTTCATTCTTCAAACATTTAAACACTACGTTCATCGCCGTTGTCGACCTTCTCCTTTCTCCTTCCAAAAGTCTTGTCATTCTCTTTTACGCCCAGTAACTTCTTGTATTCTAATAACATTATCAAACTCGTTTTGCGTAAAATGATTAAAACATACATGTTAAAATTCTACAAGCCTCAAATTCCTATTGCTAAAATAATTGTATTAACATTTTTTAATTATTCAATTTAAAATTAAAGTATCTTTTGATGAAAAAAATAAGAGGTAGAGAAACCAATTTATTTACTGTCCCATAAGTTAAGTGATACTCCAACAAGATTATCGACTATATAGAAGGAAGCTTATGCGATATACTATGCCCTTCAAAAACTGAATCACTACCTGTTTATATTTGAGATTGAGATTGAGTTTTGTTTAACGGCATATCAACACCTCTGTGGGTTATTTAATGCCAAAAAGGTGGGGCTTTAAGGTATTTTTTAATGTTTGATTATAGTGAGAAGGTTAATTTAGTCAGATTTTAATGGAAATTTGTTTTTATTCTTTTTTATTTTAGAAAACTGAAAATGTCTTCTACTTTTGTATTCAAAAATGTTTTACTTAGAATACTTTTTTCCTTCAAAGATGTGCTATGGTAATAATTTTTTCTTCAAAAATGTATTGATGGTAATATTTTTCCTTCAAAATTGTATATTTTTCTACAAAAGTCTTTTTTTTTTATGTATATATTTCTATAAAAGTGTATTTTTTATACTTTCATAGTGTTTTAACCCCAGTTGGGGAGTTAACTATTTGCCCATAGCTGGGACCCTAACAGGTGCTACTACTCTGGGTCAGGGTGGACCTGGGAACAACAGCAATTAAGAGGTGGTTTCATGCTTCTCACAACATTCCCAATCAGAGGCCTTGCTGCCGGATGCAGTTTACCGTCATGCCCAGGACCCTGTTTATATTTCTGAGATGAGACAGCATGTACACTATTTACATTCTCCAGACTATTGTTCTCATCTGTGTTGCCATTTGTACGACGATTCGGCTGTTGTACGCTCCGGTGCTCAGGTACTAGGTATTTCGAACAGAACCCTTTATTACAATCCCTGGGTATATCATCTCTATCCCTTTTTACGTAGAGGCTCTTCTGGTAGTCAAGAGTTGTCTTCCCCTAACTCTGTATGTTACGTGTAAATTACTTGTTCACCACTGCTGTAACCTGATATTGAACTCACAACTCTTTGGGTCAAGTCACAGGAACTAACCAACGTCTATATCCACTAGGCTATGTGTCCTTAAGAACTGATGACCCAGTGGATATAGGACATGAGGGATATAACTCATGACTACCGGAAGAGGCTCTACGCAAGATCAAGATGAAAAAAATCCTTCGTTTAGAACTAGTATTGCAGTGATGATGAGGTACAATTTGTTGTTGATCATTTTTCACCAATAGGATGTAAGGTTCTGTACCAATGACATTTAAACACAGCAATCCGGGTGGAATTATGTTGGTGGAAGATTGCATAAGTGGGGGTGTTGAAAAATAAACCTCATTTGTCAAACTATTGTGGTAACTAACCTAGCAAAAATCCGCTGCTATGGAGATCGGTTCTCTGTGCAGGACCAGGAAGTTTTTCCCGTCTGAAACCATCCTGCACATATACAAATCTACCATCCGTCCGTCCATTGAATACTGCTGCCATATCTGGTCTGGTGCTCCTGCTATCCACCTAGGGGTCCTTGATAAAGTCCAACGGAGAATCTGTAATGTTATCGATCCCCACTTGACAGCTCGGATACAGTAACTTTCTCACCGGCGAAATGTGGCTTCCCTGTGTCTCTTCTTCAAATACTTTCATGGCTTCTGCTCCGATGAACTTAGCTCACTGGTGGCCCCTATATATGAATTTACTCGAGCCAAAAGATTAGCTACAAGGTTCCACCCTTTTACTGTGAAACCAATAAATTGTAAACGCAAATTCTACTCCATTAGCTTCTTTTCTGTGGAATTCCCTTCCGTTTACTTGCTTTCCAGACAGCTACAATCTCCAAGAATTTAAATGTAAAGTCAATAGCCATCTCCTATCTCACTAACTTGTATCCTCTCTCTCATGCTCCTTTCTCCGTCCACTCCACTCTCATCAGTATTCTCATCCTTCTCTTACCCACTTCCTGACACCCCCTATAACCTGTAACTCTTTCTCATAACTTTCCTCCTATGTAATCCTCTGCAAAACAGTGGCAGTAAAATGCCTTGCTTGGGGCGATATGATTATAAAAAAAAGAAAAAAAATTCTATACTATTATAATGTGGTTATAAAGTGGGGGATCAATTCTACATTACAATCAATATATAAACTGATCCCTCAGTTTATGGCCACAGTCATCCTTATCTTACCCACTTTCTGACACCCCCTATAACCTGTCACTCCTTCTCATAACTTTTCTCTTATGTAACCCCCTGCAAAACAGTGGCAGTAAAATGCCTTACTTGGAGCAATATTATTCATAGCGTTTTCTTTGTATTGTTTTGTTGGTTTTTATTCCTTTGCTGGTTGTTGTTTGAATTTTGTAGGATTTTCATCTCTTGTAACAAGGGGACCCATACGCAACTTTTTCACCGACAAACCAGTGACTACTCAACGTTTCATCTCTATTCACTTGGCATACGAAGCTCATTAGAGAAAAAAATGGGGAAAACAAACGCCACAGCACAAAAATGAAGAATCGTACGCTGGTGTTTATTCAGGGCTTCACTTGATCTATCTAGGGGATGGGTAAGCGAAACTCGAAGCAAAGTTTGCCATGCCCATCTGTTAGATTAGTTCTTCCTTTAAATTATTCCATCTACCTGTTCGTTTCAACACCGCAACGTATGGCTGGCTACACAAGCAGGTGTCGTCGAAACTCCTTAGGAATAAGGAGCGGAACTCTCCACTGTCCCAACTCTTAATATAGATCAGCAACCCAGAAACCATCAATATCCCGTTTGTCACTTTACCCCAAAAGTTTTATTTTATTCTTTTCTTTCTTGGATATGTGGTTAACCGCTTTGACGACCATATCTCACAGAATTATCGCTGTTCATAAAAAACGAAACACTTGGGTTGGCGATAAAATCTCACACTGTCCCTCTGTATATGGCTGTCCTAACCATACAATCGCGCGCACAGACACAGAACACACGCAAACAGACACAGCTTCTCTCTTTCTCGTTGTTTCTTTTGCTCCGATTTTCATATCTTTCTCTTTTTAAACTTTCCTTCCTATTCTTTCATTCATTAGATTTTTCATTAATTTTCTTTCTTCCTTGTTTAAATTTCCCTCGTTCACAATTTTTGTCTCTTTCTTTCTTTACTTCTATCGTATTTCTAATTTCTTCCTTGTCTTCTATCTTTCTTTTACGCTTCCTCTTACCTTTCGTTTCCCTCTTCTCACTTTTAATCTCCTTTCTCTTTTTCTTTTCTTTCTCCATCTTCCTTTCTTTCTTCTTTCCTTTCATTCTTTCGTCTTCTTTTCTTCATTTTCCTTTCTCCGTTCTACTCTTGTTACTTCTTTCTTTTATCTTTCTTTCCTGGCTTCCTTTCCGTTAACATTCTCTCTTTTTTTTTTCTTCAGTTTTGTTCTTTCCTTTCTTTTATCTTCTCTTTCTCTTTTTTTTTTTTTTTCACTTTGTGTTTTTTCTTATTTCATTCTCTTCTTTGTATTTTGTTTCTTTTCTTTCACCTTCAGCTGTTTCTTTCTTTCTTTCTTCTTTTCCTTTCTTTTTTTCTGTCTTATTTTGTTTCCTCTTTTTTTTAATATTTTCCCTGTCTTTCTTTTTCTTTCTTTTTTTTTCATTCCGATTTCTTTTCTTTTGTTACTTATTCTTTCCTTTTTCCTTTGTCTCTTTTTCATTTCTTTTCTTTCTTTCTTTATTTATTTATTTTCTGTCTTATATTCTTCTTTCTTTTTTTTCCTTCCCACCTTCCTCTCTAACTTTCGTTTCCTTCGTCTTCCTTCTTTTTAGTCAGAATTTTCACGATTTCTTCCTTCGATTTTCTTAAATCGCCTCTTTTTCGTTTTACTATTGTTGTCTTTATTCTATTCAATTCCGAGGCACCATTTGTATTTTTTTTTTCCACCATCAATTGATTAAACAAGAAATTTCTATTTGGTATTCACAAGCTCTTTGGGAAATTGCTGAGGTTTCTTCTGGAATAATAATAATAATAATAATAAAAAGAACAAAAAAATTCCCTAACATAGAAAACAACAACTTCTAACCATTTCTGGGTGAATATTTTAAGCTGGATATTCGATCGAGCTTTCTCTTCAAAAAAAATGAAGGTAATCACAAGAAATCTTTCGCAACTGTTTCAGAAAATGTGTCAGCGTGAAAACGGCAATAGTCATATTTATGAGTGTAAGAACTTAATTCCTGAGAAAGTGACATAGTCAAAACATTCCATGGAGAAATCAGGAAAAGCTTTACTCGGCAGCAACTTCGGCCGCAAAATAATCTAAAGAAAAAATAGATTTGCAATAATTTAATCTAAAGATGGAAACTGGTAAACTGGTAGACAGTTCCCAAGTTAGGAACAAAATCTTCGGAATAAAAACCGTTCCATGCCCAGCAGAAAAACAAAAGTAATCTGGATATCTCGGTAGTAAGCATTTTTTTTCTTTTTTAATTATTTATTTTCAAGGACAGATCTTTAACTAACCAACTATATCAAACTTCCATTTTCTTTGGCAGAGGTATTTACCAAAATGGTTAATGTTTGTGACTAATCTCTCTCTCTTTCTCTCGTGCGGGCTCTCTCCTTCTGTCTCTCTCTTTCTCTTGATCTATCTCTTTCTCTTTCAATCTGTTTCTCACTAACTCTACTTCTCTTTCTCTCTTTTGTCCTCATTCTTTGACTCTTTTTCTCTCTATCTGCACCTTCCCCTTTTTTTCTCACTCTGTATCTCTACTTCTCCTTTTCTTTATTTCTCTCTTTCTTCTCTCTGATTTCAATTCAGACATTCATTCTCCAATATTGGTTAACACCCAAGTCTAGAGGACCATCTTTCTTCTGCTATTTTACCCATAGCATCGGTTAGAAGAGGTTGATTCATACACCTCATCAGAGTATTAGCACGTAAGTGAATGTAATGAATCCGACTGGAATTCGAACTCGGATCTCTGATTCCTGAATCCGAGCCACAATTCATTTCTTTACCATGCCTCTTAAAAAGCACGCATAATAATAAGAAAGCAAGAAGAGTTGGATTCATGCCTTTTCCAGGGGTATTAGCACGTAAGTGAATGTAATGAACTCAAGTGGAATTCAAACTCTGATCTTTGATTTCTCAATTTATTTGTAAATTATTGAACTATTTTTATAAAAAAATATGTTATAATGTCGATATACTTTATTAAAGATAAATGACATCACGAGTTTTTTTTATTAAACATTATTACAAGCTTTATTTTGTTTCGCAATTTTTGATTTACGTTGTTTAAACGTGTTTTATTAAACTATTTTTATTGTGGATCCGTGTGAGGAACCACACGAAATAATGAACAACAAAACAGATACTTAAGATAGAAAAATAGGTTATATTGAACGTAAATATACAAAATGAAACGCAGGTTAGTAATCCAGAAATACGGTTAGTAAAGAATATATACATATATGTCTTGAAATGAAGCCGTGTTGAAATATTATATCAGTGTAATATTATTCTGAGTGGAGCACAGAGCTACTATGCCAACTGACACGGTATTCTCTGCGTAACTTCAGTATCGTTCGGTAACTTACGGATCAGTCCCGGTGTCTCTCTATGGCAGGAGTATATGTATACTCAAGTCGAGTCCATTATCATAGAAAAGAAGGAGATCCCACAACAATTATTATATGACAATTTCCGTTATTTCAGATATATATTTATTAGCGATGTACTTTAAAAACAAAAATGTGGTTTATATTGTACAAAATGGCTTTTCAAATGCGTTATTTGAAGAAAAATTATTTACTAATTAAGATTTTAATCATTAATAAACTACTTTTCTTCGGTTATAATAAAGTTATATTTTTCTGGTGCTGAGTCGTCTCGGTCTTGAGTCGCCTCAGTCTTAAGTTTTCCCATACCCTGGAAACTAAGGTTGATGATCGCCTTGAAATATAACGATGAACACGGATATAAAAATACACACTTATAACTTTATTCTTCGTCGGTTTCTTTTGTGTGTAGTGACAAATATCCTCGGGAAAGGTATTAATCCGTCGCTTCACTCCCGTTATGGATTAAATAACAAGACAGATTGGGTTCTATAGCCCTGGCTGGCAACCTACTAAGGATAATCTTCTGCCAAGTCAGTCATGTCCCTTTCAAGGTATATATCCAAAGCTTATATCACGTATGGCACTTACTTACTAACTGAATATAATATTTGGAATCATGATTAAGGCTGCTGTTGGGCATAAAGTGGGGGGTCGGTTTTCTATTGTTGTGAAGTAATAAACTGAACCCTCACTAATTATTACGATTTGTAGTGCTTCGGAAAATCAAATTTGCTTTGCCATTCGACATTTGGACATTGTTAAAACGTCATTTGCGACTCAAATATTTGATTGGATTCAAGTTGCGATGATTCAAATCGTTCAAGATATCAAATCATTTATTAAGTAAACTTAAATATTTCTTTCTTTCTTATGTTTCAAACAATTCGTTGGTAAATTGTTTTACTAAATCAGGTCAGAAAATTTTCAGAAGAAAAAAGATCACTTTTACTAAAAATGGAAGGATCAATCACTAAATTGACGGTTAGAATTGGTAGTTTTCACTTCCATTTTCTTTTGCAGAGGTATTTACCAAAATGGTAAATAAACTGGTCAGAAAAAAAACGATGTTTTGTTCCATAAACGAATAAAAATTCGAGAAGCCGTATTTCCATTTTTCAACGACCCAGATGTTCTTCTTCTTTGTGCCTTGTCCCTTCAGGACGTAGGCGATCATGGCTTTCCACGTCTCCCTATCCCTGGTGGCTATTAGCACGCCTTCTCCTGTTACACCATCCAACCCTCGTTCCATCATCCACTAGCTCATGCCCATAAATCTAGACTATAAATGTATAGAAACTAGCATGGCCACAAAATGAGGGATCAGTTTATGTATTGATTATAATATAAAATTAATCCCCCACTTCATATCCACATTGCAATTTTTTATAAACGGTTTGCATATCTCTTCTTCTAAGTGCCCTGTCTCTTCAGGATGTAGGCGATCATGGCTTTCCACGTCTCCCTATCCCTGGTGGCTCTTAGCACCCCTCATCCTGTTACACCATGCAATCCTTATTCTATCATCCACCCGATTAGGTCCTTCAAATATGTTATCCGCTGCTTTCCTATGTCTCTTTTCCCTTTGTCTGGCCTGTTAGTATCAGGTTCTCCAAGCCCTCCTTCCTTATTGCATGTCCCAGGAATTTCACCTGCCTCTTCCTGGTGCTTAGTATTAATTTCCTTTCCGTTTCCATCATTTCCAAAACCCCATCATTGCTGACATGGTCGGTCCGTGATATTCGCAGCATCCTTCTGTAGAACCACAGTTCAGTTGCTTCAAGTTTTTCCTTCATCTTTGATGATATTGTCCAGCATTCACTGTCATATTGAAGAACTGACATCACATAGCAACCCAGTACTCTCTTTGTTTTTAGCGAAATTATCCTGTTTCTTAAAACTTTAATCAACTTCTGGAATGCTTCCTTCGCCATGCCAATTCGCCTTCGGATCTCTGTGTCGCACTTTCCGTCTTCTGTTATAATATTTCCCAGGTATTTAAAGTTTTGTACCTGCTTGATTTTAGTATCCCCAATTTGTATTTAGCATATTGAGCTGCCCTTTTTACTGATGACCATGCATTCAGTTTTCTTGCAGTTTATTTCTAGTCCTTTCTTGTTACTCTCTTCTTAGGTAATTTAAGCAGGTGAAGACTTCCCACATATATTTTTTAAGTCAAAAGTCTGCATGAATATTGTATATTCATTGTAAGCATCCGTTTATCTAGGGAGATAAAGTTAGCGCCGTGTTTGATCAAAATCTTTTCATTAGCAGGATAAATTTCCAAGTCTCTACCTACTCTGATCATGACTTAAGACAATCGAAAGGTTGGGCCATATTTCTTCTGAAATTAACTTTGGAATTTCCTTCATCTCTGAAATGGATTATTCGTAATTTGGAAAAGTAGATCAATATAATTAACACAAAAAGTTTTTTTGTCTTTAATTAAATTTGGGTTAAAGAATTTTTCAACATTTGCTGCCTAGATGCACACACACACTTTTTTTAGTCGATTTTATTTTCTATAAATTTCAGAATGTTTAACAAGTACGATGGTCATTCAACAAATAAGGTGAGTTTTTCGATATAAGTACTTCTAATACAGATAGAAGCTTACTTTTTTTTTAATTTTTTCCTTCTTTTTTAAAGGGATTTACCTTTTTTTTGCAGATTAAAAAAAAAACTTTGAGAGTTTTGGAGATTAACAAAGATGGCAGACCAAGAAGCATGCTCCAGGATTGAATAGAGGTCAGTTATTAAGTTTTTGGTTGCTGAAGAGTGCAAACCAGCGGAAATTCATAGGAGAATGTCAACTGTGTATGTTGCCACATGTTTCAGCCAAAAAATTGTCTACAAGTGGGCTAAATTGTTTGAAGAAGGACGGAGCAGTTTTGAAGATGAAGACAGGCTTGGGAGGCCTACAGAAGTGAGGTCTCCTGAGGTGATCGAATCAGTCAAGAACCTCATTCAGTCTGACAGAAGGGTGACAGTGAATGACATTGCAAGGACTTTGAGCCTATCTGCTGAACAAACGCAGGGGCCATCAGTCACATGCAGTCGGTTTGCATCAAAATAATGTAAGGCCTCACACAGCAGCCCAAACAGTGCAAACCATCAACGAGCTGGGCTGGGAACTGCTCCCTCATCTCCCTTACAGCCCAGACTTTCACCTGTTGGTCCCTTGAAAGTGTTCACGAGAGACACGAAGATTGAAAGTGACGATGAAGTCAAAAGTGCTGTGAGCGATTGGCTGAGATATCAGTCCAAAGGTTTTTACGCTGAGGGAATACAGAAGCTTGTGCACAGATGGAAAAAGTGTGTGACACAGCTGGGAAACTACGTTGAAAAATAAAAAAGTAAGCTTTTATCTGTATTAGAAGTCCTTATACCGAAAAATTCACCTTATTTATTGAATGACGCTCGTACATTTAGTTGTTACAGTTGACAATTCCAGGAAGAATCTTTATGCAGAATGAATCAGATAATAAAGAATCCTCTAGAAAAATCAGATTTAGAAATAAGGGTTCTTATTTCTGTCTCATAGTAATAGAAGAACGGTCTATCGTTAACGTCCACGTAGTTTTCTTTATGCATTCAATATAAGACCACACATTGTCAGAACCCTTATCGCAACATGTTTGTAGATTCATACAGGCGTTTGATTTCATTAAGTTCAACCAAAACTGACCGCTTAGCACTATTTACTGAGATAAGATATTTACCAGAAGGTTGAAGATGAATTCGAAACATAGCGTTCTTGAAGAAAGAGCCGTTAGGAACATCATTGAAAACACCTAGAATCACTTAGCAATCATCTTGAACACTGCGAAAAACTGTCGGCCATTGTTAATTCATTTGTGTGTTGTTTTCTTTAAGAAACAAATCTCGTCAGAAACGTTGTTGCTAAACGATGTTAAGAAATGCTCAATGGCCAATCAAACAGAATGAAAAATACATACACCCTTGTGCAAAATAATTGAAACAGCTGCTACAGTCTCCCTTCTTTTAACATACGGTCAGTTTTAAACCCACAGGAGTGACAGGTATCGATTTTTATGCTTTTCTCAGATTGTCATTAACAGTGGTGTGCAGTAATATATATATATAGATATAGATATAAATTAAAGAAAATTTTCAAAATTCAAAAATGTCGAATGCACATTTCGGCATGAAATCTCTAATAGAGAATTCACGTGTCCTCAGCGACAAAGTTCTATCTCAAAATGAAGAAAAAATGGGATAAAGAAGGGGACAAAAATAAATAACGGTCAGGATTTGAGAAATATACGTCCCAAAACCTTTTGAGAAACCGGGGAGCCGAGTTCGAATTCCAGTTGAATCCATTGTATTCACTTACGCGCAAATACCCTTGGGAAAGGTATTAATCCGTCTCTTTCCTCCAGTTATGGGTTAAATAATAAGACAGACTGGGTTCTATAGCCTTGGTCGCCAACCAGTCTACCGCAGAAAGCAATGGCAACCTACTGCGGGATAATCTTCTGCGCAGTCATGTCTCTTTCGCGACATGATCGCCCAAGCGTGTATCACGTATGGCACTTAACTGACTGACTGAGGATTGGAATTTACCTTCCTACTTTTCCATTTCGAAAAATAAATAAATAAATATTAGCATGAGGTGTAGATATAGAAGAATCCAAAGGAGTATCCTGTACATACAATGGTAGGATAGCACTCTAAGCGAAGCTGATGATGGTTCACCTGAAATATTCCCACACTTCCAATTTACCATGAAATAACGTGTCTGCCTTAATTTTTCTTATATCTATATATATATAAGAAAAATAAATAAAAGACAAAAATTGTCCAACATTTGGATATTATTTCATTATGCTCACATGAGCCACACATGAGCCATCCGCAGAGAGGTTACAGGAATGTCAACATAAAGACATCCACCATCAAAGATGATATTATCTTGTGTTGACATAAAACATTGTTATGCGACGATAAAAGTCACCGAATAGCAGACGCAGTTCGTAAATTTGTAATGAGGTTCTATGACGTCACACCACATGAGAGACCGAAATGTTAACTGAGCCATATGTACAAATGCAATGTAATGTGTTGTAACCAGATTGAAATGTGATTTTATTAGGTGTGAGTTGTTTTGATATAATGTAGATGGCCTCCAGGTTCTTTTTACTGTGTGAAGGACTGATTCTTGCATAACATTTTTGCTTGTTTCTGTTATTTCTAGTCTCTTCTTCATATCTGAGGAGTAGGACAGATTTTACGCAACACTTTTGCTTTTTCAGTTGCTTCAATCTTTTTATCAGTGCGAAGATTGTCCAGCATTCATAAGCATATAGGGCAGATTTTACGTAACACTATTGCTTGTTTATCTTGCTTCAAGTATTTTCTTCTTCAGTGAAGAGATCGTCAAAACATTCATTGCGATATAGAAGGACTGAGTTTACGTAACACTGTCGCTAGTTTTTATTGCTTCAAGTCTCTCTTCTTTACATCTGTGAGGAAATTGTCCAGCCTTTATTGCGCTATAGAAGAACTAATTTTACCTAACACTCTAATAGTGTTTTGTTTGTTTTTAAGGAAATGTTTCCGCTTCTTAATACATTGCTAGGCTTTTGAAAACTATTTTTCACTATTCCAATATGAGTTTCAGTTTCAGTGAAGGATTTCCCGTCCCTTGTTAAAACATTTCTTAGATATAAAAATTGGCGTACTTGTTGGATTTGCTATCTCCATTTTTTAATTTGCATGTTAGGCTATTGCTTTTTGCTAACAGACATCACCCGGTTCACACTCCAACCACGTCTATTGAACAGGTATAGAGGCTCCTCCTCCCTTGTTCCCTGTTTAGGATGTGGTTTCCGGCTTTCTCTTTTCCAATCTTTTGACTCTTTTCTTTTGCTTTTTTCTCAATTGGAGTAGATAGACTAAACTATCGCCCGGTTCACACTCCACCTACGTCTATTGAACAGGTATAGAGGCTCATCTCTTGTTCCCTGTTTAGGATGTGGTTTCCGGTTTTCTCTTTTCCAATCTATTCACTCTTACGTAGCCCCCTGCGCACCAGTGGCCTTGCCGCCTTGCTTGGGGTGATGCGATTAAAAAAAAAAAAAGACATGCATTCTGTCTTCTTTCAATTGATGCATAGTCTTTTCTTCTTGCTTTCTTTCACTGCCTTCAGTAGAAGTTCTTGGGTTTTACTTTCTGCTATTAACACTGTGTCGTCTGCATAACATAAGTTTATTAAGATAAGCGTCGTCAATTATGAATCTGGTAGGATTTCTAAATCGCTCTGAACAATGAGAGGACGAATCCTTGTCTTCCATATAATTCTACTTTTGTATATTGACTGAATTTATTTTCTATCCGTATACAGACTGCTTACTATCAAGATACGTTCCGGATTATTCCAATATCCTTCCAGATTAGTTCAAGGTAATCCAACAAAGTATGTGCGTTGTGTAGCATTGGATATCGGCTCGGAAATCGGGGGGCCGAGTTCGAATTCCAGCTGAATTCATTGCATTCACTTACGCGCAAATACCCTTGGAAAAAGGTATTAATCCGTCTATTCCTTCCAGTTATGGGTTAAATAACAAGACAGATTGGGTTCTATAGCCTAGTCTACCGCACAAAGCAATGGCAACCTACTGCGGGATAATCTTCTGCCCAGTCAGTCATGTCTCTTTCGAGACATGATCGCCCAAGCGTGTATCACGTATGGCACTTAACTGACTGACTGAATATAATAGTTCAAAACATGATTAAGGCCTTTTACTAGGCATAAAGAGGGGGATTAGTTTTATATTGTTATGATGTAGTAAACTGATCCCCCACTAATTACTACTTAATAATATAATACATCTCTTCTTCCTCTAACTATGAATCAAATAGCAGGACAGATTGGGTTCTATAGCCTTGGTCGGCAACCAGGCTACCGCGGAAAGCAATGGCAACCTACTGGGGGATAATCTTCTGCCCAGTCAGTCATGTCTCTTTCGAGACATGATCGCCCAAGCGTGTATCACGTATGGCACTTCAGTGAATGAATCCAACAAAATCCTAAACCTAAATTTTTCTGGGAATACTCAGAAATTAAGGAACTTTCTATACTTTTTCACCGTTAGGCATCATTGACCTGATATATGGAGTTTTTAGATTACATTATCTCATAATTCGTTGATAACAACACCGAATTACAAAAGATGCCCAAAGAAAAAAAGAATCCTACAGGAATGTGTTAAAACTGAATGTATTAACACCGAAAACTAAACAAATATAAAAATTAAATACAAGTGCTTAGGTTTTCCAAAAACCGGTTATCAAAATAGATACAAATAAATTGTTTCTTGCTTCTGAACAAAAGGCTAAATATTTTTTAACGCGATTTGTTGTAAGCAACAAAAGGATTCTGATCCACTGTCATGACAGGTTATTTCGAAGTGAAGGTAGGCTGGGGATCGACTGGTTTAAATACTCACCCATAACTGACAAGCTGGCAGTATTTCCAAGGATAACCTCCACCACCTATTGTCAAAGTTTACCAGACGCATTACATACGGCCATAAACTGTGCCTTGTACTTGCACTGACAGCTTAAAACCAATGTCTTGTCTTTATTTTCAATTTTACATACAACATACAAACACGCACACACACAAAGACACACATAGATAGATAGATAGATAGATAGATAGATAGATAGATAAGAACAGACGAAGACAGATAGATAGATAAGAACAGACGAAGATAGATAGATAGATAGATAGATAGATAGATAGATAGATAGATAGATAGATAAATAAGAACAGAAGATAGATAGATAGATAGATAGATAAGAACAGAAGATAGATAGATAGATAGATAGATAGATAAGAACAGAAGATAGATAGATAGATAGATAGATAGATAGATAGATAGATAGATAAGCAAGAACAGAAGATAGATAGATAGATAGATAGATAAGAACAGAAGATAGATAGATAGATAGATAGATAGATAGATAGATAGATAGAAGATAGATAGATAGATAGATAGATAGATAGATAGATAGATAGATAGATAGATAGATAAGAACAGAAGATAGATAGATAGATAGATAGATAGATAGATAAGAACAGAAGATAGATAGATAGATAGATAGATAGATAGATAGATAGATAGATAAGAACAGAAGATAGATAGATAGATAGATAGATAAGAACAGAAGATAGATAGATAGATAGATAGATAAGAACAGAAGATAGATAGATAGATAGATAGATAGATAGATAGATAGATAGATAGATAGATAGATAAGAACAGAAGATAGATAGATAGATAGATAGATAGATAGATAAGAACAGAAGATAGATAGATAGATAGATAGATAGATAGATAGATAGATAGATAAGAACAGAAGATAGATAGATAGATAGATAGATAGATAGATAGATAAGAACAGAAGATGATAGATAGATAGATAGATAGATAGATAGATAAGAACAGAAGATGATAGATAGATAGATAGATAGATAGATAGATAGATAGATAGATAGATAGATAAGAACAAGAACGAAGATAGATAGATAGATAGATAGATAGATTGATAGATAGATAGATAGATAGATAAGAACAGACGAAGATAGATAGATAGATAGATAGATAGATAAGAACAGACGAAGATAGATAGATAGATTGATAAGAACAGACGAAGATAGATAGATAGATTGATAAGAACAGACGAAGATAGATAGATAGATAGATAAGAACAGACGAAGATAGATAGATAGATAAATAGATAGATAGATAAGAACTGACGAAGATAGATAGATAGATATGAACAGACCGAATTAGATAGATAGATAAAGTGAGAAAAAGAAAAAGGGAAAATAAAATTGGGTTAAAAGTAGGTTGACACTTTGGACGTTAGGGGAAGAAAGGGAAGGAAAGAAAAAATGTTAGCATGTATTCCCTTGAAATCATTGTGATGAGTTAAAAGGTACACATACATAAATTTTATATTTTCCCACATACACAAAGAGCAAACCGATGTTTTTTGTATGTAAATATTATTATATTAATATTATATATTATATTAATATTAATTATATTATATATATTATATATTATATTAATATTATATATATTTCGTTATATCGTCTATTGAACAGGTTAAGAAGCTCATCCCTTGTTTCCTGTTTAGGATGCGGTTTCCGGTTTTCTCTTTTCCAATCTTTTCACTCCTATGTAGCCCCCTGCACATCAGTGGCGTTACCGCCTTGCTCGGGGTGATATGATTAAAAAAAAAGGAAACGTTAATCAGTCTGACAATGAGATATGCTAAAAAAAGAAGAAAGAAAGGCTGCTATTTTTAACTTTGTGTTGTATCATGGAGGAATGAGAATTCACAGATATACGTAAGTAATACGTTTATTCTCGATAGATACAGTAGTACAGGTCCGTGTAGAGTGGCAAGCGTGTTTTACGTATGGTACTTAACTGACTGACTATAGAGTATCTTACATAAGACAAAAAATAAAAAAAAGTTTACTGTCACTGTTTGGCAGGGGTTACACAGGAGGAAAGCTGTGAGAAAGAGTAACAGGTTATAAGGGGTTTCAGGAAGTGGGTAAGAGAAGGATGAGAGTGGAGTGGACGGAGAAAAGAGCATGAGAGAGAGAGGATGCAAGTTAATGAGATAAGAGATGACTATCGATTTTACATTTAAATTCTTGCAGATTGTAGCTGTCGGGAAAACAAGTAAACGGAAGGGAATTCCACAGGCGGAAACTGCGAGAAAAGAAGCTGATGGAGTAGAATTTGCGTTTACATTTCATTGGTTTCACAGTAAAAGAGTGGGACCTAATTGCTAATCTTGTGGTTCGAGTAAATTTATATACAGCGGGAGCGGGGTACCAGTGAGCTAAGTTCATTGGAGCAGAAGCCGTGAAAGTATTTGTAGAAGAGACACAGGGAAGCCACATTGCGCCGGTGAGAAACTGACTGTATCTGAGCTGCCAAGTCGGGATCGATCACATTACAGATTCTCCGTTGGATTTTGTTAAGAACCATATCTAGTCAAACATAAGTATCCATCAAAAATAAGGTTGAAACAAATAGATTTAAAATATGGCAGTTAATTCAGTCAGTTAAGTGCCATACGTGATCGCCCAAGCGATCATGTCTCGAAAGAGACATGACTGACTGGGCAGAAGATTATCCCGCAGTAGGTTACCATTGCTTTCTGCGGTAGACTGGTTGCCGACTAAGGCTATAGAACCCAATCTGTCTTGTTATTTAACCCATAACTGGAAGGAATAGACGGATTAATACCTTTCCCAAGGGTACTTGCGCGTAAGTGAATGCAATGAATTCAGCTGGAATTCGAACTCGGCTTCCCGATTTCTCGTTCCGAGCCGATATCCAATGCACCACAACGCACATCCTAGCAATCCGGTTAAATGGATTTGGTAACATTTCGTAAAAATATATTCTTAAGGATTAAACAATATTAACCTTTCTTATTTAGTTTTTCTACCTTCCCACTAAGTTAAAATAAAATATAAATAAAATATAAATAAAATATAAAATAAATGAGAGTATGAAACTATATTTTTTTAAAAAAAGTCGACAAATAAATGCTTGCCCAAAAATAAAAACAGTTCGTATCGAAATTAAATCAATGTCTGTCTTTTCACTTGTTTTCTTAAAGTCAGAAAGTAAGACGTTCGTCGGGGGGGGGGGGGGGACAGGTTTGTGTCAGTCTTAATTCTTCTCAGATTTTGGCAAAGAAATATGGCAACATCTTTCCTAAAATAAATCTGTCTGTCATTCACTCTGTAATTTTTTTGTCCTAAAAATAGATTAACATATAGGGAATATTTAAATAAGAGAAAAAAAAATACAAAATAATGCAATATAATGTAAAATTTCATTACATGAACTTAGCTTGGCACAAGGTCGTTGTTGTGGAGCACCGCAAGTGTATATAACTTATTGTTAATCAGCAATGGTTCACGAGACAAAACTTAACAGCAACAGACAGCATCGAAGCATCCAGAGGTCAGACACACACACACACACACACACACACACACACACACACACACATATATATATATATATATATGTTTGGCCTTTTGGCCTGTGTTACAGGTAGATCTTGGTAGGTCTGCATGTGTATTTAACTAATACCTAACAGAACTATGGTCACAAAGATGCAATGTGAGTCTTCTTGTTCAACATGTAGTAGTATATCCAATGTAATTATTTACATACATAAGGACCTACCAAACTATATTCGTAACATGAGGCATGATATTTCCCTGAATCGAGAATGTGAACAGTAATGTCCATGTTAATGCTGTGCAGTTGATGATAAATCGGATATTTATAATATAGGTCTTGCTGGGCTTTCCATCCACCTCGGAATACACCATTAAGACATGTCAATAAAACGTTTAATACCATCATTATTAACTATCTGATGAGACAATGTTCTTTCAATGTCGAAACAAAATGCACAACTTTGTAGTAGTTTGTAATTTGTACATGTTCTAAAGTAATAATTAATAGTATATATATATATATATATATATATATATATATATATATATATTAAAAAAGGATTAATTCAAAGATGTTGAATGGTCATTTCGATATGAAGATCCCCACGGGGGATAACACATCACCTCAGCAACAGAAAAATCCTTTCAGAAACTGGAGAAAAATTAGTCTACTTTTCCTTTTTAAATAATTTTTCTCCAATTTTTTAAATAATTTTTCTCTAATTTTTCTCCAATTTTTCTCCAGTTTCTGAAAGGATTTTTCTGTTGCTGAGGTGATGTGTTATCCCCCGTGGGGATCTTCATATCGAAATGGCCATTCAACATCTTTGAATTAATCCTTTTTTTTAATATATATTTGCTCTGTAATATTTTATTACATGGAGCTCTCTTCCTGTATCATTTTTTAATATTAAAATAAAATTTTTAATATTAATTAGGATCGGGTTTTTGGAATTTACCTTCCTGCTTTTTTCCCTTGGATTGAAGTATCTGAATTAAAATATATATATATATATATTGTTTAATTGTGGTAGTATTTAGCGTAATTTTGTAATTTTTCAGCAGTTATTACTGATAAAATATATTCTGGCAAGCAGGTTTTTTATCGAAAAGTGCTCGATATCGGGGGGGTGAATAGAACGATTATAGGTACATAGAGTTAGTCTTTTTGTTTTAATCGTTTCACCCCAAGCAAGGCGGTACCACCACTGATGCGCAGGGGGCTACATAAGAGAGTTAAAGTTTTAGGCAAGAGGAGAGTGAAGAGATAAATGAACCAGTTACAGGGGGTGTCAGAGAAAGGGCAAAAGAAGGATGGGAACACAGGTGTGAAGACAGTTGCGAAGGTAGCGAGAAAAGAAAAGAACAATATACGGGGTGATGTAGAAAGGACTAGAGTCAAGTGGATAAGATGGGAATTGACATTGCATTTAAATTCCTTGAGGTTGTATAAGTCAGGAAAGCAAATATACGGAAGGGAGTTCCATAGGCAAGAAGTGCGAGAAAAAAAAACTGATGGAGTAGAATTATCGCCTGCATTTGGTTGATTTAACTAAAAGGGTGGGATCATGTTTCTGGTCTGTTTGCACGAGTACATTTTTGTGGAGGGGCACCAGTGACCTAAGTTCGTCGAAGCAGAAGTCATAAAAATATTTGTAGAAGAAATGGCGGGAAGCCACATTCCGCCGGTGAGAAAGTGGCTGCATTAGAGCTGCCAGTTCTGGACCAATCACATTAAAGATTCTCCTTTGGAGCCTGTCGAGAACCCTGAGATGAACAGCAGATGCGCCTGACCAGATATGACAACAGAGCAGATTCATACTGACTTCGAAGCTTCGTGAGGACACCGTTATAATGCTCTAGAGAACTGCATACCCGTAAAGACGGAGAGGACAATGCAAAAGGTTTTATCCAATTAATATAAAATATTAATTAGATAAAAATAAAGAGTTCGATGGATATTATCCATATCATTATAAAATATTGAGAAGAAAACTCAACACAAGGTTAGACCGTTATAAATCGAGATTTATGTGTGTTGTGGTGCAGTGGATATCGACTCGGAACGACAAATCGGGGAGCCGAGTTCGAATTCCTGTTGAATTCCTTGCATTCACTGACACAAATACCCTTGAGAAAGGTATTAATCTGTCTCTTTCCTTCAGTTATGGGTTGAATAACAGGATAAATTGGATTTCTATAGCCTTGGCTAGCAACCAGTCTACCACAGAAAGCAATGGCAACCTACTGCGGGATAATCTTCTGCCCAGTCAGTCATGTCTCTTTCGAGACATGATCGCCCGGGTATCAAATATGGTACACTGGCTTATTGTAAATGTTCATCATCTCATTCAGAGTGTTGGAAAATATTAATTCAGAATACTAAAAAAAACGCTTTTAACGGAGGAAGTTAAGATTGTATTATTTAAACCGGAAATAAATTGAGAAAAGATACATCAGATCACACAATAACGCAATCCCGACAAAGGCATACAAATGCACTCATACACCAGAACGAATCTTATGAAAATTATACATGCACAAAAATTCTTGAATTAGACAGACGTTTTCAACGAGTGGGGGACACACAGACATGATCTAATTATAATTATATAGCAATATAAAAATATAAAAAATGAATACTCACAAAAGATAAGATAGGTGTAAACATTTAAGTCTACAAAAATAATATATATAAAAAAACGGCATACAAGTACATAAGCGTCGAGTACCCGTTAGAAAGAAAAAAAAAACGAGACGAAACCTTAACAATAAAGTGCTCGATACGAAACTAGAGCTACAAATGTAAAAAATCTAAAAGTGAGCCAAAACCGACCGCAGTTTCACACTACGGTTCTACAGAGCCATATGCCCTGTAGAACCGTCGTGTGAAACCGCGGTAGGTTTTGGCTCACTTTTAGATTTTTTACATTTGTAGCTCTAGTTTCGTATCAAGCAAGGTTTCGTCTCGTTTTTTTTTTCTTTCTAACGGGTACTCGACGCTTATGTACTTGTATGCCGTTTGTTTCTTTTTTTATCCCCCAGCTTTGCCCTAAGAAGAGGTTCTCTTCTGGGTGTTCATGACGATTAAATTATAGTTAAGTTAGCACCAGTTCTAGCGATTTAGTTTCTTATAATTGGTGTTAATTTCACTGTGATTAGTATTATATATATATATATATATATATATATATATATATATATATATAAGAAAAATTAAGGCAGACACGTTATTTCATAGTAAATCGGAAGTATGGACTTATTCCAGGCGAACCATCATCAGCTTCCGTTTTTATTTTACAAAGGATTTTACACGAATCTTACACGAATCCTTTGTAAAATAAAGACGGAAGCTGATGATGGTTCGCCTGAAATAGGCCAACACTTCCGATTTACCATGAAATAACGTGTCTGCTTTAATTTTTCTTATATTTGCTCTATATGTATTTATATACATATATATTTAGAGCTCTCTTAGAGAGTTATCCTACCACTGTATGTACAGGATACTCCACTGGATTCTTCTATATCAACACTGCATGCTGATATATATATATATATATATATATATATATATATATATATATATATACGTGTGTGTGTGTGTTTAGGCAGCAAATTTTCTTTTAAACATGTCAGATTAAATAAATTGTAAAACTATGTTTGCTTATTTTTAATAAAATCCGTTCGTACTCACGGATAATCTTTCGCGTACTACAATCAAAAACCGTCAAAAATGAGCTGTAACGTTGACAGATGTTATTTTCATTCATTTCTTAAGGTACCGAAGTACCTTCAACCTCAGAAATAGAAAAACTTCGTGAGAAATAAGAAAAAGAGTACTAATCTGTTACGTGCTATGTGTTCACCTTGTATGACAGTGAGTGATTTGAAGAAGATTTGAAGCAACGAAAATGTCTTTCTACAGAAGGATGCTGAGGATACCATGGTCCGAACATGTCAGCAACGACGATTTATTGGTTGGTTTTGTTTAACGGCATATCAACGCCTCTTAATTGAAGACAATATTATGACTTCAACTAAATATATTTTGAATGTACTGATATGCCGGCAACTATATATAAAATGTCTTGTTGGTAATTATACTATAAACTGTAATGCTGGCCATCTTGATTTTAAATTTATTATGGTACTTGATTTTACGATAAAAATGTATTTTTATACTTTTTTTGTCTTTGTTCGGATGTTCATTATTTGTCTATAGCTGGCACCCTATCAGGCGCTACCACGTCAGATTAGGGGAGACTTGGGAACCACAGCAATTAGAAGGTGGTTATAAGCTCCTCAAAACCACTAATCTCCTAATCTTGCTGCCGGATCTAGTTTATCGTCATACCTAGGTATGGAGAACCGACGAAATATTTAAGAAAATGGAAACCAAACGGACTAACACATCGCATCAGAAAGAAACAGTTGAGGTTTCCAGTTCTCGTAACAAGGACGGAAGGCTTGTAAAATCTGATACTCACAGGATAGATTAAAAGAAAAGAGAAGAAAACAACGCATAACGTAGTTAGTGAGTTTCAGTAAATGGATGGCTTTAAGCGTGTTCAGCAGAAGTAACAGAAAAACAAAGTTTATTAAGAGCTATAAAGGAGAGAAAGTTGTGGAGAGCCATGATCGTCTACGTCACAAAACATAAAGAAGTAGAGCATGAAATGATCATGTCAAAAATTCGTTATGACTATTAACTTTAGGCATTAATGTTTATTTTATAGAGTCGATATTTTTTTTTTTTTCAGAAAATTCATTTAAAAATTCAAATAAAAATTTACCCACTCTGGTATTAAATAATCTGAAAAGAAAGAAAGAAAGAAAGAAAGAAAGAAAGAAAGAAGCATGAGAAAGCAAAACATTGAAGAAGTCTATTTATATTAAATATGGCAAAAATACACCATGACTTTTTTCCAATCTTTTATCGACCTCAACAATTTTTTTTTTTTTCCTGGAGGCTTGTTTTTCGATATTCTGCTTTCATACCAGAAACAAAAGTTGTGTTTACATTTTTTAAGATCTTTTTCTTGTTTATTTTTTCTTAACACTAAAGCACGGGTTCAAATCTTATTTTTCTTCTTTTATGTATCCTGTTCTTTCAGGACGTAGGCGATCATGGCTTTCCACATCTCCATATCCCTGGTGGCTCTTAGCACACCTTCTCCTGTTGCACCATGCAACCCTCATTCCATCATCCACTAGCTCCGGCCCATAAACCTAGACTATAAATGTACAGAAACTAGCATGGCCACAAAATGTGAGATCAGTTTATGTATTGACTATAATATAGAATTGATCCCCCACTTTATATCCACATTATAATTTCTTATAAACAGTTTGCATATATCTTCTTCTATATGCCCTGTCTCTTCAGGACGTAGGCGATCATGGCTTTCCACATCTCCCTATCCCTGGTGGCTCTTAGCACACCTTCTCCTGTTACACCATGCAACCCTCGTTCCATCATCCACTAGCTCAAGCCCATAAACCTAGACTATAAATGTACAGAAACTAGCATGGCCACAAAATGTGAGATCAGTTTATGTATTGACTATAATATAGAATTGATCCCCCACTTTATATCCACATTATATATCTTCTTCTTCTTCTTCTATGTGTCCTGTACTTTCAGGACGTAGGCAATCAAGGCTTTCCACGTCTCCATATCCCTGGTGGCTCTTAGCACGCTTTTTCCTGTTACCACAACCAAACCCCGCGCTGTCATCCACCTGCTCAGGACTTTCAAATATGTTATCCGTTGCTTTCTCCTGTCCTATGTGCCCTGTCCCTTCAGAACGTAGGCGGTCATGACTTTCCACATCTCCCTGTCCCTGGTGGCTCTTTGCACACTTTCTCCTGTTGCACCATGCAACCCTCGTTCTGTCATCCACCTGACCAGGCACTTCAAATATGTTATACGCGGCTTTCCCCTGTCTCTTTTTTCCTCTATCTGGCCTGTTAGTATCAGGTTCTCCAGCCCCTCTTTCTTCATTGCATGTCCCAGGAACTTTAGCTGTCCCTTCCTGATGCTCAGTATTAATTTCCTTTTCGTTTCCATCCTTTCCAAAACCTCGTTATTGCTCGCATGCTCGGTCCATGATATTCGTAGCATCCTTCTGTAGAACCACATTTCAGCTGCTTCAAGTTGTTCCTTCGTCTTCGAAGATGGCAACATTCAGTGCCATATGGAAGAACCGACATGACATAGCAATCCAGTACTCTCCTCTTTGTTTCTAGTGAAATTGTCCTGTTTCTTAATACTTTACTCAACTTCTAGAATGCTTCTTTCGCCATGCCAATTCGCCTTCGGATCTCTGTGTAGCATTTTCCGTCTTCTGTTATAACGATTCCCAGGTCTTTAAATTTCTGTACCTGCTTGGTTTTAGAGTCACTCACCTGTAATTGGCATTTTGGGCTGCCCTTTTTGAAAAAGAAAATAATAATAATCTGAAATCGAAACATTAACTTTCGTTTATTTTATGTTTCGATTTCAGATTATTATTATTTCCTATTTCCGTAGATTAATGTTTAATTTAAAATGTAAAAAATGGGTTCCAATAAACTTCTGGAAATAATCGACGTCTCGCTTTATTTTGCAGAAGTTTTATAAACACCCGATTCTTGATATTTTCTGTGGCTCTCTTTTATGTTGTTCGTCTTCTTGGAAGGAAAACGAAAGAGACACTGCATTATTCTTCTGTTTAGTTTATAAGAAGATTTGTTTTTCAATACATACAAACCTCAAAGAGCCACTCAATGTAGAAGAACAACTAGGTGAAGGGCTTACGCAAAAAGCGCCTATCATGATAAGTAGGATAGATTTAAGTTTTGTTAAACGGCATATCAATCTCTGTGGGTTATTTAATACCAAAAAGGTGAGGTTTTAAGGTATTTTTCTAATGTGTGGTTATAGAGAGAAGGTTGATTGAGTCAGATTTTGATTAAATATTTCATTTTTTTTTTTAATTTTAGAAAACTGTAGATGTCTTCAAGTTTTGTATTCAAAAATGTATTGCTGATAATAATGTTTTTCCTTCAAAAATGTATTTTTGGTAATCATTTTTTCTTTAAAATGTATATTTTACTATAAAAATCTATTTTTAAGTATATATTTCTAAAAGTCTATTTTCAAACTTTCATAGTATTTTGACCCGAATTTGGGAGGGGTTAACCATTTGCTTATAGCTGGGACTTTAACAGGTGGTACCACTCCAGGTCATGGTAAAACCTGGGAACAACAGCAATTAAAAGGTGGTTCCATGCTTCTCACAACCTCACAATTAGAGGCCTTGCTACCCGATACAGTTTACCTTCATACCCAGGACGAAGGACAGATCTGAAGAGGTTAAAATCCTACTGATCGGGGAAGCATCCTCTCGGAGGTCTGTTCCACAAATCCACAGGTCTGAGGGATAAGCTGTCGGGTTGGAACGTCCTCTTTTACCAATGGGATATGAAGAGAATGAGGATAAGTCGTAGGCTGTAGGCGGCATGGTGGATCCAAGCTGTGAAGGTGTGAACTGGTTGAATTAACACGCTGAGTAATTCGCGTTGAAATAGGAGTAGAATAGCGAGAGGTGAGCAACAATTAGTCTGTGGGAACATGGTTGTAGGGTTGAAAACAATTAATCACTCACAAGCATCAAAGAGCCACTCAATGTAGTGGGCAATTAAATAAAATTGTTCTAAGAGTGTACAAAGGGGGAAAACATTACGCATGAGTTAGATATTATGATGATATGTAGGATAGATAACGCTGACCCTAGACTTGAAAAGCTTAAGTTTGTAAAAATTGTGGAATATTCCTCTCGGAGTCGGTTCCAGAAGTCAACAGTTCTGAGGAAGAAGCAGTCTGAGAGGAGTATGCGGTGAACAATGTCTGATGGTAACTCATTTTCAAAGAGTAAAATCGATACATAATTTAGCAACTCTGATATTAAATAATCTGAAATGAAAGAAAAAGAAATGACAACATAAAAACTTAAGTATTTGTCTATATTTCTGAGATGAGGTAGTATTTACAGTATTTACATTATTTGGACTATTGTCCTCATCTTTGTTGCCATTTCTACGACGTTTAATAGTAGATCATTCTATTTGTTTATATTTCTGAGATGAGGTAGTATTTACAGTATTTATATTATTCGGACTATTGTCCTCATCTTTGTTGCCATTTGTACGACGTTTAATAATAGATCATTCTATTTGTCTATATTTCTGAGATGAGGTAGTATTTACAGTATTTACATTATTTGGACTATTGTCCTCATCTTTGTTACCATTTGTACGACGTTTAATAATAGATCATTCTATTTGTCTATATTTCTGAGATCAGGTAGTATTTACAGTATTTATATTATTCGGACTATTGTCTTCATCTTTGTTGCCATTTGTACGACGTTTAATAATAGATCATTCTATTTGTCTATATTTCTGAGATGAGGTAGTATTTACAGTATTTATATTATTCGGACTATTGTCTTCATCTTTGTTGCCATTTGTACGACGTTTAATAGTAGATCATTCTATTTGTCTATATTTCTGAGATGAGGTAGTATTTACAGTATTTATATTATTCGGACTATTGTCTTCATCTTTGTTGCCATTTGTACGACGTTTAATAGTAGATCATTCTATTTGTCTATATTTCTGAGATGAGGTAGTATTTACAGTATTTACATTATTCGGTCTAGTGTCCTCATCTTTGTTGCCATTTCTACAACGTTTAATAATAGATCATTGTATTTCTCTATATTTCTGATATGAGGTAGTATTTACATTATTCGCACTATTGCCCTCATATTTGTTGTCATTTGTACGACCATTGGCCATATTTATGGAGGGAGAAAGGGTATCACCACCCCCTTTGGGATGAAGTTGAAATAATAGATAGAGAATGCCACTAGAAACTACGTAAACTTAAGGAATCAGCACATATCCTAGGCTTTAAAAATCTCCTAAGCCGACCAAGCATAGAGATGAACACAATATGGAACCAGTAAGATGGAGTGCCAGAGAAAATCATTAAGTGTCAAAAACTCTAATATGAGCTCTGGTAAAAAATACTAGAGAAAAACATTAACATCAACAAAAATTGCAATATGAACTCTAGGAAATAGGGTTACTGGGCTTATAAGTCCCAAAAATTCCGTTGATTTTGTCCTTAAGGACACATGGCCCAGTGGATATAGAATATATAGCTGGTTAGTTCCTGTAACTTGACCCATACTGTGAGTCCAATACCAGGTTACATTGGTTATCAAGTAACTTGCAGACTTAAAGGAAGATAACTCATGACGTCCAATCGAGACTTTACGCAATGAATGAGGATGATATACGCCAGTGATTGTAATAAAGGGCTCTGTTCAAAATTCGTAGCAAAGGACGAAGGCCGGAGCGTACAATGGCCGAAACGTCGTACAAATGGCAACAAAGATGAGGACAATAATCCGAATAATGCAAATACTATAAAACTTAAGTTTATTTTATCGTAACAATTGAAAAAGTACAAAATTGGTCATGTAAAAAAGTTGACATTATTTTGTTTTAATTCAAATATATTTTAACAAGTCGATTTTTTTTGCAGAAAACCCCGAGAAAATATCGACACAAAGTTTAGCCACTTTGATATTATATTAAACTGCAAAGAAACAAAAGGCATGAGTTCATAAAAAGTTAAATTTATTTTACCGTAACTATTGAAAAAGTACATCAAATTTGGTCATGTCAAAATTTCGACATGACTTTCTTTCTAATTCCCTCTCGGCGATATTGTTTATTTTACAGTGTCGATTTTTTCCAGAAAATTCTATTTTTCTTGAAGTCTTAATTTTAGATATTTTGTTTCGATATCGATAAAGAAATATTTGTTTGCATTTTTCAAGCTTCTTTCTTCTTTTTTCCCTTACAATACAGCAAAGGGAATAACATCCTTTCCGGAATAAATGTACTTCAGATTTGTTTGCATGTGGTTCATAAACTCTCCAGTATTGATGTTTTCAATATCTCTCCTCTGGGTAGAAAACAAAAAAGTTGTCTATTATTCTCTTGGTTAGTGCATAGACTATACAAGACTAAAGAGTCACTTCAGTAAAAGAGTTACGAAATGAAGTATAGGGTGTTGCAGCAAAATCCGACAGTTGACAAAAACAAAACGAAATAGGCAATAAAAACTAAAGTTGTATATGAGGAGTCCCGACTGTTTATTTGGCAACAGTTAGAGTTACATACTTACATAATTTTTCAATGTAACTGCCGCCGGCGGCGATAACCATCTCAAAGCGGGCGCGAAATGATTCACACGCTTTAGCGACAATGTTCTTGTTCATAGGGGCGAACGCCTCCACGATGGCATCTTTCAGTCGACCGTGATGTGGGCGTTCATGTTGGTGTTAGCCTCGATCACGCCCCAGAAAAAATAGTCAAGGGAGTTGCAATCGGGTGAGGAGGGTGGGCACCTCCTGGTAAATCTCAGCGGTGGCGCTCAGGCTCTTTTGAAAGACTGATGAGGTTTTTCTCTGATGAAAAGAATTTGATCCAGGACCAGACGAGCAACAGGTAGAACGACTGGTGGATCTGCAAAGACATCGAGGTGGTTACCGTCGTGACGCATACGAAATTTCCCTACTCCGTCATCGTCCTTGGCGTCATCTCCAGCGAGGAGGACGTCATGCCTCCGTTCTTCTTTCAAAAGGGCCCGAGAGTCACCGTTGAGATCTACCACCGGCGGTGGTTACATTGTAAAATAATATAGTATGTTGCCAAATAAACTATCGAGTCTCTGCATATACAACTTTGTTTTTATTGCCTATTTCGTGTTCTTTTTTGTCAAATGTCGGATTTTGCTGCAACACCCTGTAGTTATAATAGCGTACAACGAGAGAAAATACAGAACAAATCTTTATGTTATTATTAAGAAGAATTTTCAAAGTATTCGCATACACCACATCCTTCCCCCACCCCGCCATATATATATATATATATATATATATATATATATATATATATATATACTGGCAGTATAGCCCAACAATTTAAGAATCGCACCTAATATATATATATATATATATATATATATATATATATATACTAGCAGTATAGCTCGGCGTTGCTCAGGTGTAATGAAAGCTTTAAAACTAATCTATGGTCCTGGAGCTCAGACTCTTTGGACGTTGGCACGAAAGATTAAAAAGCAATAGTTGTTTCCAGTTAAAGCGAAACCGTAGACTGAAAGAAAAATGAATGGATGTAAGTCAAATTTTGATTTTCTGATATCGATATCAAATAAGTTTTTCGTCGTAAACTGAATTTTGAAGGCTAAATAAGTCCTCTGAGTAAATGATATCATGGCTGAGACTAAGAACTAAAATTATACGTACTTAAAGCAAACCTGAAGCAAAAACTAAAATAAACGGGCTGAAAAAAATACAGACATACAGGCAGATAAACAGACACACACACAAACATCTTGCCTTTTATATATATATATTATCGATTTTCTGCACTATTGTAAGAACTACAACCTTGAAACTTCTGTGTAAATAAAATAAAATCCAATGAAATGGAAAGGTAATATTACCAACATTATATCTATATATATTAGCAGTATAACCCAGCTTTGCTAGGGTGTAATGAAAGCTTTAAAACTAATCCATGGTCCTAGAGTTCAGACTCAGCCTAAATAATATTTTTGTGAAGTTTGGTGAGAATCGGATAAAAATTGTGGATTTGTATAAAGGACACACAGACAGATAAACAGACATACACACAAACATCTTGCCTTATATATATATATATATATATATATATATATATATATATATTATCAATTTTCTGCACTATTGTAAGAACTTCAACCTTGAATCTTCTGAATATCGTTTCTTATGTCTTTGTCTATGAGTGTATCAAATTTGATTAAAATCGGACCACTCCTTCTATAGCCCTATTTTTTCGATTTTCGATATTTATCGGGGGTACCTCGACACAAAACCTAGCTAAGAACATTCGCAGACGCTTATAGTACAACTGTGTAAATTTTCAAGAAAATCGGTTCAGCCTTTTCGGAGTCAATAGGTAACGGATACACACACACACACACACACAGACAAAATTTCATTTATAAATAAGTTTAGATTTAGATATACGCTTCATTTTGATTGGTCCATTCTGTCTATGTAACAACGCCTTCCTGTTTGAGAGGGTTTGGCTAGTCTTTGAAACTTTTAAACTCCTTCAACTTGAAATGGATAGTGTCGTGACAAAATTGCTACTTTTGTAGTGATATTATAACCTATTTATGTTATAAATTCTAAATAAATATTATTTGCTCTACTTTGTATTGAGCACTTTTTTAGAATAGTGTTTCATTGGATACGGAATATTATTCTATTCATACCTACCCTACACTTGTATGTATATATATATATATAAAGAAACACAAGTCACGGTAAATTTTCGTTTTAGGTGCCGACTGCTTTTCTCCCTTCAAATTTATCCAAAATAGCATTATTTCTGTGCAAATGTATATGCTGAACTGAAATCAACTGTTAGTTATTGAAGAAACCTACCTTTTTTGCTTTGAAAGTCCATAAAAAAACGAACTATATCTTGCACTTTTTCTCTCCCGTAACTCTAACGCAGTCATGTAATTAACTGCAGAATGACGTAATGCGTAGAACAACAAATTTCGGTCGATTTTTGTTGATTTTCTTCCTTTACTGAAACTTAAGGTGATGTACTTCCTGTAATGGAAGTAATGCGCTATTGTATTTCTACGCTTATTACTTTCATTACAGGAAGTACATCGCCGGAATTTTCGGTAAAGGAAGAAAATTGACCGAAATTTCTTGTCCTACGCAGTACGTCATTTTGCAGTTTATTACGATAAGAGAAAAAGTGCGAGACATAGTTCGTTTTTTTATGGACCTTCAGATCAAAAAAGGTACGTTTCATCAATAACTAATTGTTGATTTGAGTTCAGCATATACATTTGCACAGAAATAATGCTATTTTGGATAAATTTGAAGGGGAAAAGCCGTCGACACCTAAAACGAAAATTTACCGAAGTCACTTATACAAAAAATTAGAAGTAAATATATTTTCTAGGGTATATGATGAGTGATGAGGGCTTGAAAAGTTGACACTCACAAGACATATTGAAAGTGAAAGGTCGAATAGCCAGCTACCTGACGATATTATGCGTGTGGTAGATGCGACATGAACGAAAAGGATCAACTTCGCTGAGAAGTTGATCCATCTGAGAATGAGAAGGATCAACAAAGAATCAGAAGTCATGACACCGCTCGAAAAAGAAGAAATTTTAAGTTTTTATTTATTTACGTTCCATCTCTGAGATTGAGCATTTTTTCCATCAATATCTTCTTCTTTTTCTATGTGCCGTGTCCCTTCAGGACGTAGGCGATCATGGCCTTCCACACACCGCTATACCTCGTGGCTCTTAACACCCCTTCTTCTGCTACTCTTCCCACACCCTTCTCCGCTATCAATTTACTCAAGCCCATCAAATATGTCACGCATTGCTTTCTCTTGTCTCCCCTTCCCTCTATTCGTCCCGTGGGTATCATATTCTCCAAACCCTCTCTCCTCATTACATGTTCCAAAAAAGTCAGCTGTTTGTTCCTGATGTTAAGTAACAGTCGCCTCTTTGTTTTCATCCTCTCCAAAATCTCGTAGTTGCTCACACGTTTGGTCCATGGTATCCCCAGCATCCTTCTGTAGAACCACATTTCAGTTGCTTCAAGTCTTTCCTTCATCTTTGATGAGATTGTCCAGAATTCGCTACCATATTGAAGGACAGACATCGCATAGCAATCCAGTACTTTTTTCTTTGTTTCTAGCAAAATCTTTCTGTCGCTTAATACTCTTCTCAGCTCCTGGAATGCATCCTTGTGCTTTTGGATCTCAGGAATATCAATGTATTGAAACTGTTGTGACCACAAAGTGAGGGGTCAGTTTATATATTGATTGTAATATGGAACTGATCTCCCACTTTATATCCAGTATGCTTCTGTAGAACAACATTTCAGTTGCTTCAAGTCTTTCCTTCATCTTTGAGGAGATTGTCCAGAATTCGCTACCATATTGAAGGACAGACATCGCATAGCAATCCAGTACTATCTTCTTTGTTTCCAGCGACATTTTCCTCTTTCTTAATACTCTATTCACCTACATTAGAACTATATATTCATCATTTCGAGACATGATCGCCCAAAGCGTGTATCACGTATGGCACTTAACTGACTGGGGGCGTCATATATATATATATGGTTGTATGTATGTGTATATGTATGTTTGAATATGTGATGTATATATGTGTATATATGTTTAGATAGATTCACATGTGTATGCATGGATTTTTTCATTTGTGTCTAGGACCTCCTACAGAAGATAACTGAAGAGAGTGACATGAAGGGATTACAAATAAACTGCAAGAAAACCAAACGCATGGTCATCAGCAAAAAGAGCAGCCCAAAGTGCCAAATACAGGTGGGGTTGTTAAAATCAAGCAGGTACGAAAATTCAAATATCTGGAAAGTGTTCTAACTGAAGACGGAAAGTGCGACACAGAGATCCAAAGGCGAGTTGGCATGACGAAAGACGCGTTTCAGAAGTTGAGTAAAGTATTAAGACACAGGAAACTTTCACTAGAAACAAAGAAGAGAGTACTGGATTGCTATGTGATGTCAGTTCTTCAATATGGCAGCGAATGTTGGACAATATCTTCAAAGATGAAGGAAAAACTTGAAGCAGCTGAAATGTGGTTCTACAGAAGGATGCTGCGGATATCATGGATCGAGCATGTGAGCAATGACGAGGTTTTGGAAAGAATGGAAACGAAAAGGAAATTAATACTGAGCATACTGGTGTAACAGGAGAAGGCGTGCTAAGAGCCGCCAGGGATATGGAGACATGGAAGACCATGATCGCCTACGTCCTGAAGGGACAAGGTACATAAAAGAAAAAAAGGATGTTCATGTGTTTGTATGTTTATACACGTATAGATGGATAAATATGTGCGTATGTCTCTTTCATGAGTTTAATTTTAACCATTTTTTTTTTTTATTAATCGAAAAAAATTGCTATTCTTATTTGGGATGAATAAAACGCGTCCAGTGATCCGCTTTGGAACAAAAACTACAGAACCCTTTATTTTCATTTTCTTCTTGTGTTAATCACAATCATTTACGCAATTCTACAATCAGATCAAGTTGAAACTTGCGTTTGGGTCAGCAATGAGGTCACCAGCCTGTTCGACGTGTGCAGCATCTGATTAACAAGACCTGACATTACCAGATGCCAGTTCTTTAGATTTTTATCACATGCGAAAGAAAATCAAGCACAATTGTCAAGGATAACACAAAGATGCCTGCTAGGAATTCGTGGTGGCCAGAAACGAGTTGGCTATATTTGAAACGAGGACTTGATTGTGTTGCTTCGGAAAGAGAGAGAGAGAAGCGGAAAGGTAAGCCGAGAAAGGAGACCGGAAGTGAAAACAAGGAAGGAAGGAAGGAAGGAAGGAAGGAAGGAAGGAAGGAAAAGGTTTAGACAAAGTGAGAAAAGAAAAAAAGAAACAAATGAACTCATTAAAGGAGAAAGAAAGAAAGAAAAATTTAGATCTATAGAGGAGAAATGAAAAAGAATTTTATGAAATACAAAAAGAAAAGAAAAAAGAAAAATTTATAAGAACGAATGAAAAGAGTGAAAGAAAAAAGAGAGAAATAAGAAACAAAGCCAAGAAAAAAGAAAGAAGAATAAAAACGAATAAAAATAAGTAAGATGAATAAAAACAAAAAAAAAGAAAGACGATAGACAGAAAATGGGGGTAGAAAACTCCAAATAAGAAAGAAAGAAAGAAAGAAATATTTAAATGTATAGAGGAGAAATAAAAAAGTATTTTATAAAATACAAAAGAAAAGTAAACAAGAAAGAAAGAAACGGAAGAAAGAAAAAATAAAAATGAACAAGAAATAATAAAAAGAAAGAAAGACAGAAAGAAAGAAAAATTCAAAATGAGAAAAAGTTATAGAAGAAAGAAAAAAAAAGACGAATAAAACAAATAAAAAGAAAGACGATAGAAAGAAAATGGGGTAACTAACTCCAAATAAGAAAGAAAGAAAGAAAGAAAGAAAGATTTAAGTCTATAGAGGAGAAACAAAAAAAAGTATTTTATAAAATACAAAAACAGAAGTAAAAAAGAAAGAAACGGAAGAAAGAAAAAATAAAAATGAATAAGAAAGAATAAAAAGAAAGAGAGAAATAATTATTAACAAGAACTCAAATAAAAAAAGAAAAATAAATAAGAAACAAAGAAAAGAAAAAAGAAAAACGAATAAAATTAAAAGAAAAAAGAAAAACGAATAAAAGTGAATAAAAATAAAAGAAAATAGAAAAACGAATAAAAAGAAAAGAAAAAAGAAAAACGAATAAAAATGAATAAAAATAAAAGAAAATAGAAAAACGAATAAAAAGAAAAGAAAAAAGAAAAACGAATAAAAATAAAAGAAAAAAGAAAAACGAATAAAAACGAATAAAAAGAAAAGAAAAAAGAAACATAAAAGAAAATAGAAAAACGAATAAAAAGAAAAGAAAAAAGAAAAACGAATAAAAACGAATAAAAATAAAAGAAAAAAGAAAAACGAATAAAAATGAATAAAAATAAAAGAAAAAAGAAAAACGAATAAAAGTGAATAAAAATAAAAGAAAATAGAAAAACGAATAAAAAGAAAAGAAAAAAGAAAAACGAATAAAAATGAATAAAAATAAAAGAAAATAGAAAAACGAATAAAAAGAAAAGAAAAAAGAAAAACGAATAAAAACGAATAAAAATAAAAAGAAAAAAGAAAAACGAATAAAAATGAATAAAAATAAAAGAAAATAGAAAAACGAATAAAAAGAAAAGAAAAAAGAAAAATAAAAGAAAATAGAAAAACGAATAAAAAGAAAAGAAAAAAGAAAAACGAATAAAAATGAATAAAAATAAAAGAAAATAGAAAAACGAATAAAAAGAAAAGAAAAAAGAAAAACGAATAAAAATAAAAGAAAATAGAAAAACGAATAAAAAGAAAAGAAAAAAGAAAAATAAAAGAAAATAGAAAAACGAATAAAAATGAATAAAAATAAAAGAAAAAAGAAAAACGAATAAAAATGAATAAAAAGAAAAGAAAAAAAAACGAATAAAAATGAATAAAAATAAAAGAAAATAGAAAAACGAATAAAAAGAAAAGAAAAAAGAAAAACAAATAAAAATGAATAAAAATAAACGAAAAAAGAAAAACGAATAAAAATAAAAGAAAAAAGAAAAACGAATAAAAACGAATAAAAATAAAAAAGACAAAAAAAATTAAGAAAACGGAATTAACCAACGATTTTCTGGGTCGGGTGTTTGCGGACGATTACCGGTGTCAACATTTTCTGCCCAGGGAGTTCATTGAACCATATAATAATACCATCGATTTTCCGGTGGTGCGTATACAAGGGCAACCATTTTCTTGTACCTAATGAAACAAATTAATCAGTAACAGTGCTTACAGAATAGTGTCAAAGTAACCATTTACCTAGACCATCCGTCTTTATATAATCGCATCGATATCCCAGTTTTTCCTCTCCACTTGGTTACATCGCAAATCATTTACCTAAACCAACAGAGCTCTTTTAATTATAACGCTATCCAGTCGATGTTTAGTTTAATTGTTGTGACCTGTTATGGCCAGGAAGAAAGACACGAAAAGAAGAAGGTCGGTTGAATCAGTGTATTGGAATAGCAGAACGTATATACAAGATAAGAGTGTTATTAGTCAGCAGATAGAAGAGTACGTCCGAAATGTCCAGTTACACTGCGTCTCGACTGCATCTTCCAGGAAGGTTAGTATTTATGAAGAAGGAAAAGTTCATTCCAATGTAGGTAGGGCACCATAACACAGATAGATAGATAGATAGATAGATAGATAGATAGATAGATAGATAGATAGATAGATAGATAGATAGATTGTTGTGGCCTATTAGGACCAGGAAGAAGACACGAAAAGAAGAAGGTACATTGAAGCAGTGTATTGGAATAACAGAACATATATACAAAGTAAGAATGCTATTAATCAGCAGATAGAAGTGTCCGTCCAAAATGTCAAGTTACACTGCGTCTCCACTGCATCATCTAGGAAGTCTCGCGGGTTAGTGTTTATGAAGGAGGAAGAGTTCATTCCAGTGTGGATAGGGTACTATAATAGTAATATTTTTTTTATAAGAAAACTGTCCATTACAACCATTTTCAGGGAACAAAATGCCATTTGATTTATACAGACACGTTAGTGATTTTATAACTTCGAACAAGACTTCAAAAGTAACTGGAAACGACTTCTCTTTAAAATTACAAGTACCTGCAGAAAAAAAAATGTTTAGCTTCCAGGGATATTCATGCAGACATGATTTCTAAATTAGGGAATGGCACTGTTGTAAAATAATTTGGGATTTGGGATGGGAGTCTAATATGTTGATCGATGCGAATATACGAGAGAGGGCAGATATGTTCATAGGCTGACTATGAAGGAGTGATGCCAAAGATGCGTTAATTTGAACTTTTCTTATTAATACATGCATTGGTTCTTTCAAAGTAAACTAATATCTGGCTGTTTCAAAAAGACTTCTACTCTGGTTGATATAGAAATCAGAAGATGGAATAGAACGGTCAAGGTTATTTTCACAGAGAGCTAAGATGTCAGGTGAATTTACTCGGAGGAAGGATTCAACGCTGCACAACCTGGTACGGATACCACGGATGTTTGAGAAAGAGATGTTAACAGGCAAACCCTGTTCTGCTATCCATTTACACAAGTTTATTTTCCTCTGTTCCTCTTACCTTTGAGTATCAAATTTTTCAAGCTCTCTTTCTTCATTAAGTGCGCTATACATTTCAACCGCGTCTTTCTGATAATATGCACAATGGTTGAAACAAAAAGTTCTTAAGCTGAAAAAGTGATGCTAGAACTGTGAAATCTCACATGCATTCTTTTCAAATCTTCTCATTAATAATGGCATTGCTTGTTTCCAGTAACGGGGATGGGCTGAAGAGTCCATAGTTTGACTATGAAAGTGTAATTCTAGAGACGTGAAACCTTGTATTAATTGATTTTAATTCTTCTTATTGCCAGGGTCATTCAATAAATAAGATGAAATTTTCGGTATAAGGACTTCTACGAGGGTCATTCAATAAATAAGGGGAATATTTCGGTATAAGGACATCTACAAGGGCCATTCAATAAATAAGGTGAATTTTTCGGTATAAGGACAAAAAATTCACCTTATTTATTGAATGACCCTCATAGATGTCCTTATACCGAAAAATTTACCTTATTTATTGAATGACCCTCATAGATGTCCTTATACCAAAAAATTCACCTTAATTATTGAATGACCCTCATAGATGTCCTTATACCAAAAAATTCACCTTAATTATTGAATGACCCTCATAGATGTCCTTATACCGAAAAATTCACCTTATTTATTGAATGACCCTCGTAGATGTCCTTATACCGAAAAATTCACCTTATTCATTGAATGACCCTCATAGATGTCCTTATACCGAAAAATGCACCTTATTTATTGAATGACCCTCATAGATGTCCTTATACCGAAAAATTCACCTTATTTATTGAATGACCTTCATAGATGTCCTTATACCAAAAAATTCCCCTTATTTATTGAATGACCCTCGTAATAACTGCTCTGTTTCTTTCCAGGTAAACTGATATCTAGTTGTCCAAAGAAGACTTCAATGCAACTAGTGACGACATGGATGAACTTTTGTATCGTGGTGAAAAGGTTTTAACCCCCAAGAACAGTCATGCTGAAATGGTTACTACATTAGGGATGATTCTCTCGCTTTTTCGACACTACAAAAATATGTAGCTGAATTTAAGAAGAGATAGAAAAATCATGAAGATGACTTAATGCCATAAAAACGTCCTGAAAGCTGCTACCATATTGATCATATTTACCACATGGTGATAGATGTCAGGTAATTGACTATAAACGCTAGCACATCCTGTGGGCGAGTTGAGAATATTCTGCAAAATGAATGTTTCTGCTGTGTGGGTGCCACGTCTTCTGGCACTTGTTCAAAAGCGCACCGGGTTGATCGCATACAGAATTTGAAGCAGATACAACTGTATCCCTTGTATGTTTCCTAAATGAGTGTTAGGCTCATCGCTTTGAACCAGAGACAAAGAGACAATACATTCATTGTAAATACCCAACCTCACCTTCTCCATAGAAATGTACATTCGTTTTATCTGCAGGGAATATGATTGCCTTAGTTTTATGGAATGCAAAGGGAATTGTGTTTATTGAATATCTTCAAAATGGTAGAACCATGAATGGAGAGCAATATGCCAACTTTTGAGGCAGTTACAAAAGACTATCCCGACTTGGCAGTTCAGATACATTAACTTTCTCAACGGCACAATGTGGCTTCCCTGTATCTCTTCTACAAATACTTTCACGGCTTATGCAACGATAAACTTAGCTCACTGGTAACCCCTATATCTTGCCATAGATGCAGGTTGGGTCACTCTAGCCAGAGGGCAAAAGATCCTCTACACATCGCAAATGGTACGGATAAAAACGCTGATCTTAAATTACACTCTATACAGTACTATGATACGTACGACATGCTAGGGCCAATTGATTTGTGTTGATGCTACCTGGGTCGAATCCGATCGACTATAGAATATTGTTCTTCGTGGTAAGGCATACGAGCGGATCACGATCTTCCTTGATCCATAGTTTGTGTTGCCACGGATTCTTTCTCAGCAACGCGACGAAAAGGCAAAGGATGGATGTCAAGGCTGTCATGTTATTTCCGCAACCTAGGTTTCAAACTTTCGGTATCGTCAGGCGATTTATAATAACTGAATACCCAACGTTTTTCAAACACACAACAGGGATTTTTTACGAACGCGCGACGAATTTTTAAACAACTGAAAATTTTCAAAATTAGGGAGGCATTACTTAAGGATCTTTAAACACATTCATCCAGATCTGTATGATTCTAAGATATATATATATAAGTGCGATTACATCTGGACATTACTTCTGATCTTTCATTTAGTGATTTTTTTTGTTCTGGAAACAATATTATGGCTAACTTTTCTTCTTCAGTTGCGCGTTGGTAAAAGTCCTTCTTGTACGTTCGACAAACGTTAGAAAATCAGTTGTTATACATCTCAGGAAGATACCGAAAGATTGAAAACTAGGTTGTGGAAATCTCATTTCCAAATAAAGAAAAATATATATATATATGTATTTTCTAAACATATATTATTAAATATAAGAAACAATGAATGTCTATTATGTTTAATCATGAGCCGTTCTAAACGTCGTATTTTGGCTTTAATTTCAGTTGAAAATAAAGACATTCTCCAACATTTGGATAATTTTTTATTAAGTTGGTTCTAAGCTTTCGGCTCACATGAGCCATCTTCAGAGAGGTTATTAAGACGGTAACACAATAACATCCACCATCACCGACAATTTTATTTTGTGTTGACATAAAACTCCGCTAGGCAACGGCAATAGTTACCAAAAATAAGAAACGCAGTTCGCAAATTTGCAATGCGATTTTATGACGTCACACCGCGTGATAGCGCGAAATCACGTTTAAATCTGGTCATAACACATTACATTGCATTTGAATACATGGTTCTGTTGTCATTTCGCGCTATCACGCGGTGTGACGTCATAGAACCGCGTTGCAAATTTGCGAACTGCGTTTCTTATTTTTGGTAACTATTGCCGTTGCCAAGCGGAGTTTTATGTCAACACAAAATAAAATCGTCCGTGATGGTGGATGTTATTGTATTACCGTCTAAATAACCTCTCTGAAGATGACTCATGTGAGCCGAAAGCTTAAAATCAAATTAATAAAAATTATCCAAATGTTTGAGAATTTTTGTCTTTATTTTCAACTGAAATTAAAGCCAAATTACGACGTTTAGAACGGCTCATGATTAAACATAATAGACATTCATTGTCTCTTATATTTAACAGCATATGTTTAGAAAATTATCTGCTGCCTCGATACACTACATCTATATTTCATTTAGAAAAGAGTTATTTCTGCAAGCCAAGTTTTATACATATATATATAAATATATATATATATATATGTGTGTGTGTGTGTGTGTGTGTGTGTGTGTGTGTGTGTGCCTCGTTCATTCAGCAATGAATTAGAACACTCTCACTACTGGCGTATGAGTACATGATATATCAGACGCTAAAAGTCTGCCTGCTTCTACCAAGCGCCCATAGCTCAGAGGTAGAATCGCCGACTGACGCCAGTCCTGGGTAAAAAGCAATCGGGTCTAACCGTACTGATGAGCTGTGATACAGATCTGTTTGCGGATGACTGTTTACGCTCTCACACCCTGATTGAGCACTTTGGAAGAATGGCAGGCATCGTTCATTTAGTAATGAATTAGAACACTCTCAGCTACTGGCGTGTATGTACATGATATATCTCACGCTAAAAGTCTACCTCCTTCTACCGAGCGCCAATAGCTCAGAGGTAGAATCGCCGGGTAAATCCTGGGTAAAAAGCAATCGGATGTCTAACCGTACTGATGAGCTGTGATACAGCGAAACAGATGATGATTATCTGCGGATGACTATATATATATATATATAATCTTATTTATAAATGGAACTTTCTGTGTGTGTGTGTACCCGTTACCTATAGACTCCGAAACGGCGGAACCGATTTTCTTGAAAATTTACACAGTTGTACTATAAGCGTCTGCAAGTGTTCTTAGCAAGGTTTTGTGTCGAGGTACGCCCGATAAATATCGAAAATCGATAAACGAAAAAATCGGGTTATAGAAGGAGTGGTCCGATTTTAATCAAATTTGATACACTCATAGACAAAAACATAAGAAACGATATTCAGAAGTTTCAAGGTTGCAGTTCTTACAATAGTGCAGAAAATTGATAATATATATATATATATATATAAAAGGCAAGATGTTTGTGTGTGTGTCTGTTTATCTGTCTGTATGTCCTTTATAAAATCCACAATTTTTATCCGATTCTCACCAAACTTCACACAAATATTATTTAGGCTGAGTTTGAGCTCTAGGACCATGGATTAGTTTTAAAGCTTTCATTACACCCGACCAACGCCGGGTTATACTGCTAGTATATATATATATATATATATATATATATATATATATATATATAATGTTGGTAATATTACCTTTCCATTTCATTGGATTTGATTTTATTTACACATTTCTTATTTTATTTTTTCTCATGTTTTTCAATTTTTTTAAATAACGAAAATCTACGCTCTCTCGGAGCCTGTTTCTCTCATGTTTCCTTTGATCCAGATCCTTTTTCTTTTCGAAAATGGATTCTTGCTTAAATCCAAGCAAGGTCAACATGCTAATACCGGATCTAGTGACAGACATCCTGCCGACCGTTGAACAAGCAGTCAGCTTCAATCTGATCTTTTTGATGCTTCGATATCGTATCAGAACCGGCTGAAATATCAAAAGAAATCTATGGATTTTCTCAAATTTTCACTGTTCTTCAAAGTTGTTCGGATTAATATCTTTCTCCGAATAACTCTCAAAATAAATCTCCAAATCCGTAACTTGTGTTTTCACTTCTATCTCCTGAAGAGTTTCCAATGTCACTCATGGCTACAGCTGTTGTGTGCTCAGTTTTAACAAAGAGAACAGTTATTTTCAGTCCCTAGCTATGAGGCACCACAAAAGTCGACCGTAATCGGGATCATAGAGTCACTGCAAACAATTCTTTCCTTAGCTACAGCGTCTGTGCTTCACCAGGGTTATATACAGTTTTGAATTCAGACTATTTTCTTTCTCCTAGACAGGTTGCCAACCAAGGTTAGGATCAAGCAGAAACAATAACTAGCAGATCACAATCACGATCACGAGTCATGTGATTCCCCAGAATCGTAAGGGCGCTACAGTAGTTTATCTTAGGCAAGATAACCTGACGGAGCCCAACCCTCTCCAGGCTGGTTTTCAAGTCAGATTTTTTCTTTTCCTAGACAGGTTGTCACCCAGTAATATATAACCCAGTCTGTCCTGCTATTTAGTCATAGCTAGAAGAGGAAGGGATATATTTCTATCTTTCTTAATTTTTTATGTCCCATCCCCTTGCGTATTAGTGGCTTTGTCGCCTTGATAGGGGTAAAAATGACTAAAAAGAAATTAGACTCCGGCTTGACTATTTTAGACCGTACTTGGTATAGAATAATATGCGAGAATATTTCCTTGACCTGACTATCTGAGACAACACATATTTGGCACAAAACAAAAAGTACGGCAACGTGATATTCTGATGGGCAAGGAAACTGGTATCGTGTCGACATATCCACTTAAAAAAAACTGAAGGAAGAAACTATCTACTGTTGTGTAGTTAACTCGGCATAAAACGATCTCAAAAAGAAACGAAACATGCTATCTTCGGTGAAGGTCTAACCACCAGGTAACCACAAACAGTATTCGATAAAAGGTCCTTTTCAGGACAGTCGGTTACAAAACTGTCCCTTTCAGAACAACAGCCTTCTCGCATTCTAGGTGAACATGCAGATTAAGACCACGCCGCTATGGCAACTGGTTTCAACCTACCCACCTCCTAAAAAGAGTACCAATACAGACCAGGTGTCTCCCAAAGACCCTCCAAATACAGCCCAGCTGCCTCTCTGAAAAATTACCAACGCAGACCATCAGACACCGAAAAAGGCTACCAATACGGACTAGCTGTCAGCCAAACAGGCTACTAATACAGACCAGTTGCATCCCTAAGAGGCTACTACTACTGCCTCCCAAAGAGACTCCTAATACAGACCAACTAGCTCTTAAATAGGCTACCAATACAGACCAGCTGCTTCCCAAAGAGGCTTGCAATACAGACCAGCTGCCTCCTAAATAGGCTGCCAAAGCACACAACATGCCTCCTTAAGAGGTTACCAGTGCCCACTGCCTCCCAAAATAACGTAAACAGGCAGAAAAAAACTTGTTACCGAGGAAGAAGCCTGTAGTTGAAAGCTTTTGCCAATTTCGATTTAATCTTGACAGAATACTTCGAAATGACCGATGATTACCAGCATCTTATACAAGATGGCCGTTAAAAAGCTAGAACATTAAACTGTACCTGTCTTTGTAGTCGATAAGCCTACACGCAAAATTGTTTGATTCCCAAAAGACACCATCATCAAGACACTGACATCTCTAAGTTTTTTGCCGTAACAAATTGTTAATGGCGTTTATGTGGAAAGTACTGCTACCAATGCCTGAACACTGTATGTCTATGGTGAATAGGGTGATGGTCACGAAATGTCTGATCATCTGAATGAAATACAGGGCATGCGGTAGACCAGGATGGCAATTTACGAAGTTGCTGCGCATCTGAAACTGTTAAGACATTGGCGGGCGAACGTTACCCGTTATTGTGACATGTAGAAAGCCGTCATTCTAAAATGTTGCAATACTTGTAATTTGACTCCTTTCTGCCCAAAAGCTCAGACCTCAAGAATCTGTACGCAACGCCTTTCCTAGGTCCGACCATTCCCGTTGTCCATTTCTTTAAGGAAAAGAAATGAGAATGTCAGGTTTGGAGCAAGAGAAGTTTCAAGTAGCTGAATTTCCGTCCCTTAAACCCGTAGGGCTATAGACACAAACACTTCGACTTCCAACGGCCATACAAGAAATGCCTCTGCCACAGGTCCCTGGACTGAAAAGGATACATATTTTGACAAGATCCGGTGCGTGCTGAAGATAAAGGTGGGTCTGAAGAAAAGCTTTCATTGCTGCCAGCTTCAGAATCACCACCCCTCATCCTTTGATCCATCTTCCCATTCGAAGAAGTCAATACAGTCGTCATTGCTCACCCCTTGTTTCCTGTTTAGGATGCTGTTTCCGGCTTTCTCTTTTCTAATCTTCTCAATTTGTTTTTTTTCTTTCAATTGGAGTAGATAGACTAAACTATCGCACGGTTCACACTCCACCCACATCTATTAAACAGGTGAAGAGGCTCATCCCTTGTTTCCTGTTTAAGATGCGGTTTCCGGCTTTCACTTTTCCAATCTTTTCACTCTATTTTTTTTTCAATTGGAGTAGATAGACTAAACTATCGCACGGTTCACACTCCACCCACATCTATTAAACAGGTGAAGAGGCTCATCCCTTGTTTCCTGTTTAGGATGCGGTTTCCGGTTTTCTCTTTTCTAATCTTCTCACTCTTATGTAGCCCCCTGCACATCAGTGGCGTTACCGCCTTGCTTGGAGTGATATGATTAAAAAAAAAAATTATTTCGCCGAGAGCCCTCTTACCCTTCATCAAAAGAAGACCCCACTTCTGTGAAACCCCTCGACCCATCCCCTGACAGGAAAGTTCCAGAAAAAGATAGAAGAATCTTTCAGAGGAGAGCCGGTCGGATGAGAACAAATGTTAAGCTCACATACAACACGTCTGCCCTGTAACTACTGAAAGTGTAGAGAGGGCGAATGACTTCGGCAGGAGAACGAACAAATTGAAAGTCATTCTGGCCATGAAGGAATGTGTTTCTCCTTCGTATAGGATCGGCATCACGGCAGACATGGGGTATAATTGAGATGATGAAGAAAATTTTCAGGATAATCTTCATTTGGTTCGTCTAATCATCTCAGGATGTGCGTGGTGGTCCAGTGGATATCGGCTCGGAACAAGAAATCGGGGAGCCGAGTTCGAATTCCAGTTGAATTCATTGCAATCACTTACGCGCAAATAAACTTGGGAAAGGTATTAATCCGTCTCTTCCTTCCAGTTATGGGTTAAATAACAGGACAGATTAGGTTCTATAGCCTTGGCCGGCAACCAATCTACCGCAGAAAGCAATGGCAACCTACTGCGGGATAATCTTCTGCCCAGTCAGTCATGTCTCTTTCGAGACATGATCGCCCAAGCGTGTATCGCGCATGGCACTCAACTGACTGACTGAATCATCTCAAAAGTCGACGGTGAGCTGAATTGATCAATTTGGATCAATCCAAAACATTCGATAGAGTGGACCATCGTTTTCTCGTGTCTGCCCGTTTCGGAGCATTTTACCTTGTCTCGGTCCATTCGTCAGGATTTTCCGCTTTATATTCTTGCAGTAGCGCCCCATCTGCGCAGATTTAAGGAGAATCGTGTTCTTTGTGGAATCTCGTTCCCCGGTGCCACCTACTCAGCCAGGTAAATAAAACGGCCGAAATAGATGATGTCGGCTAAGAATGGATGACTTATAGATATGTAAAATTTTTGGAGAAAAATATTGTCTAGATCTATCTATCTATCTATCTATCTATCTATCTATCTATCTGCGTCAGACTATTCATAACTATCTATCTACCTATCTATCTATCTGCCGCAATCTATCTATCTATCTATCTATCTATCTATCTATCTATCTATCTGCCTCAGTCTATTCATATCTATCTATCTATCTATCTATCTATCTATCTATCTCTATCTATCTTTATCTATCTATCTGCCTCAGTCTATTCATATCTATCTATCTATGCCTTAGTCTATTCATCTATCTATCTATCTGTGCCTTAGTCTATCTATCTATCTATCTATCTATCTATCTATCTATCTATCTCAGTCTATTCATATATATTTCAGTCTATTCATCTCTCTCTCTCTCTCTCTCTCTATATATATATATATATATATCTCAGTCAGTTCATATCTATCTATCTATCTATCTATCTATCTATCTATCTATCTCAGTTTATTCATATCTATCGATCGATCTATCTATCTATGCCTTAGTCTATCTATCTATCTATCTATCTATCTCAGTCTATTCATATATATTTCAGTCTATTCATCTCTCTCTCTCTCTCTCTCTCTCTCTATATATATATATATATATATATATCAGTCAGTTCAGTTCTATCTATCTATCTATCTATCTATCTATCTATCTGTCTCAGTTTATTCATATCTATCTATCTATCTATCTATCTATCTATCTATCTCATTCAGTTCGTATCTATCTATCTATCTATCTATCTATCTATCTATCTATCTATCTATCTATCAAAAAACTACTTTCTTAACAGCAAACCTAGCAATGGATTCAATATAATTTTTCCAGTTCACGCCAGCCGAGAATGTTATTTTGAGAAATACATTCATTCGACAGATTCAACCCTAGATTCTATGCTAACTGTTTTTTCTTCTCGCGTTTCTCTCTTTTGGAACTCTCTTCCAATTCCATGCTTTCAAGCCAACTTTAATCTTCAAAAACTTATATGCAATGTCAATTGCTATCGACTCTTCTTTCATTCTCGTTCTTTAGTGATGTTTCTGTTCTCTGATTACTCGACACCCAGTAACCACGTGTCTTAGTGACTTTCTTGCCTTACTTAGAGAGAATTCTATTATAAAGAAATTCATGCTTGTTTAAATTAAGGCATCAAGATGGAATCACCGACTTCTTTTTCACTGGTTCAGTCAGTTAAGTGCCATACATGATACACGCTTTGGGCGATCATGTCTCAAAAGAGACCTAACTGACTGGGTAGAAGATTATCCCGCAGTAGGTTGCCATTGCTTTCTGCGGTAGACTGGTTGCCAGCCAAGGCTATAGAACCCAATCTGTCCTGTTATTTGATTCATAGCTAGAGGGGGAAGAGATGTATTATATTATTAAGTAGTAATTAGTAGGGGATCAGTTTATTACTTCATAACAATATAAAACTGATCCCCCACTTTATGACCAGTAGAAGCCTTAATCATGATTCCAACTAGTATATTCATTCATTAAGTTAAGTGCCATATGTGATACACGGTTTGTGCGATCATGTCTCGAAAGAAACGTGATTGACTGGGCAGAAGATTATCCCGCAGTAGGCTGCCATTGCTTTCTGCGGCAGGCTGGTTGCCTGCAAAGGCTATAGAACTTAACCTGTCCTGTTATTTAACCCATAATTGAAGGAAAGAGACGGATAAATACCTTTCCTCAAGGGTATTTTTGCGTAAGTGAATGCGAGGAATTCAACTGGAATTCGAACTCGGCTCCCCGTACTTCTCGTTCCGAGCCGATATCCGCTGCACCACAACTGATTAACAGATAAAAACGCACATCACTGATTAACAGATTAAAAGACAAGTGCATTAACAGGTTTTGTTGTGTCATTTTTTGCTTCAAGTTCAACGCAAATATTTTAGGTCCGTAAACAAATCCCTTTAGAGTATTTTTTTTTTAAAGTTTTTATATTTCAGCTTAATATTCTACATTTTCAACAAAGCCATTTTATTGAAAAATATTCTTTAATAAGCGTTAATCACGTGCAGGATTCGCATTGTTTGAATCCTGAACGTGCGTGACATTTTGTTGAAATATTCCGTTTCTTTCTATATTGTTTTGGTTGTTTACACTGAGGCATCGTAAGCGCATTTAGGTGCATGCGCATTAGAAGCACGTTAGGCAATGGATTTCCTAGTCTCTCAAAGAAGTAAGCATGACCGAGTGGATGTGAGGGTACCCGCAACGACAGACAGAGAGGAGGTTGTGTAGATCGGTGGCTCGAGAAAGAGAAAGAGAAAGAGAGAGGTAGGGGAGAGGATTGAAGTTGATCAATGAGAGCAAAGAATGGAGTGAGGCGATAAGAAGAGGCTTAGATAGATAGATAGATAGATAGATAGATAGATAGATAGATAGATAGATAGATAGATAGAAATAGACTAGGGCAGATAGATAGATAGATAGATAGATAGATAGATAGATAGATAGATAGATAGATAAATAAATAGACTAGGGCAGATAGATAGATAGATAGATAGTTAGATAGATAGATAGATAGATAGATAGATAGATAGATAGATAGATAGATATAAATAAAGACTAGGGCAGATAGATAGATAGATAGATAGATAGATAGATAGATAGATAGATAGATAGATAGATAGATATAAATAGACTAGGGCAGATAGATAGATAGATAGATAGATAGATAGATAGATAGATAGATATAAATAGACTAGGGCAGATAGATAGATAGATAGATAGATAGATAGATAGATAGATAGATAGATAGATAGATATAAATAGACTAGGGCAGATAGATAGATAGATAGATATAAATAGACTAGGGCAGATAGATAGATAGATAGATAGATAGATAGATAGATAGATAGATAGATAGATAGATAGATAGATATAAAGACTAAGATAGATAGATAGATAGATAGATAGATAGATAGATAGATAGATAGATATAAATAGACTAAGATAGATAGATAGATAGATAGATATAAATAGACTAGGATAGATAGATAGATAGATAGATAGATAGATAGATAGATAGATAGATAGACTAGGGTAGATAGATAGATAGATATAAATAGACTAGGGCAGATAGATAGATAGATAGAAAGAAAGAAAGAAAGAAAGAAAGAAAGAAAGAATGATCAGTTCAAACATTTTGAAGAAGCCGCGTTGATTGATAGCTAAATCGACCCGCTTCTGTAAATGTTTCCCTCAGCATTTTCTCTTTCCCAGTCTTTTACCCGGCCTAAGAATTCTGATTAAAATCCTTTGAAGTTGCAAGTGAAAGAAAACCTGATCAGCATCCTGTTTGAACTTCGTGACAATAATCGCTCGGTAATGAGTGAATAATCATGGCAGATAATATGCGAACATCCACGAATCTATTAAATAAGATCAGTTAATTAAATGAAATTTTGTTGCTGAGTGAAGATCATTTCACTTTCAGATGTTTTCAAATTCAGATATTTGCTCTGCGTCGTCTTTTGTCGTTTCTATTCGGCTTTTCGTCTCCCAAATGCTCTTCCTCTTCACACTGTCTTTCATCTTTATCACCCCCGCACCTTTTCTTCCATTGGTCACGTTACCGTCTTTCGTCTCATTTTTCGCCTTCCACCTCCAGCTATTACCTAAACTGTTCCTCCTCCTCCTCCTCCTCCTCCTCCTCCTTCTTATTTTCAAGTTTTTCCCGTCTGAATCTATCCTGCACATACATAAATCTACCATCCGCCCGTGTATTGAATACTGCTGCCACATCTGGTCGGGTGCCCCTGCTACTCTCCTCGGGCTTCTTGACAAAATACAACGGAGAATCTGTAACGTGATCGATACTGACTTGGCGAACCGGCTGCAACCACTCTCTCACCGGCGTGACGTGGCTTCCCTGTGCCTCTTCTATAAGTACTTTCACGGCTTCTGCTCCGATGACCTAATCATTAGTGCCGCCTAGGTTCGAATTTACACGAGATACTAGATTAGCAACTAGGTCCCACCCTTTTACAGTGAAACAGATAAGATGTAACCTACAATCTCCTGGAGTTTAAATGTAAAGTCAATAGACACCTCCTGACACACTAACTTGCATCTATTCTCTCAAACACTCTCACCATCAAACCAACCCTCATTCTCGGTATCCTTACCCGTCTATCACCCTCCTTCTGACATTTCCTATATCTAACCATCCTTTCTCATCACTTCCCCTCCCATCTGTAACCCCCTGTGCAATAGTGTCAGTGGAATGCCTTGCTCGGGATGAAACGATTTAAAAAAAACAATCTCATTCTCTTCTGCCTCCTTTTCTGTTGGAGTAGAATGGGTGGGACCTATTTGCCAGTCTGGTTACACGAGTAAATTCTTGTGGAGCGGGCACCAGTAACCTAAGTTCGTCAGAGCAGAAACCATGAATATATTTGTAGAATAGACAGAGGGAAGCCACATCCCGCCGGTGAAAAAGTGGCTGGAATCGAGCTGCCAGCTCGGGACCTATAACGTTGCAGATTCTCCTTTGGAGCCTGACGATAACACTGAGGTGAACAACAGGGGCGCCTGACCATATACGACAACAGTATTCTATGCACGGACTGATGGTTAATTTTCTTATTATTATTTCTTGTTCATCTCCTCCGCTCCATCACCTCATTCTTTTCTTCCTACGGCTTACTTCCGCTCCATCACTTCCTTTCTTTTCTTCCTACGGGTATCATGTTGAAACACCGGTTCCTTCCGATCACCAAAGTTAAGCAACGTTGAGACTGCTCAATACTTAGTGACCGCTTGGAGATACCAGGTGCTGTAAGCTTGGGTGTGCGGATGGTAAAAAGGATAACGGCTAGGAATTGTTAATCGGGTAGATGAGTTCCAATTCTTGTCGAGTTCAAACTCGCAAATATTATTGGGAAATGTGTGAATCCAATTCTTCTTCTACCAGCTGTGGATTAATTAGTAATACTGGTATCACTAAATCATTCTTCTTCTTCTATGTGCCCTGTCCCTTCAGGACTTAGGCGACCATGGCTCTCCACATCTCCCTATCCCTTGTGGCTCTTAGTATGTTTGCTCCTGTTGCTCCTGGCAACCGCCGTTCCGTCATCCACCTGATCAGGCCCTGCAAATATGTTATCCGCTGCCTTCCTCTGTCTCTCCTTCCTTCTATCTGTCCAGTCAGTATCAGGTTCTCCAGGCTCTCCTTCCTCATTGCATGTCCCAGGAACTTCAGTTGTCTCTTCCTGATGCTCAGCATCAATTTCCTTTTTGTTGCCATTCTTTCTAACACCTCGTCGTTGCTTGTATGCTCAGTCCACGATATCCGTAGCATCCTTCTGTAGAACCACATTTCGGCCGCTTCCAGTTTTGTCCTCATAAACAAGAGATTCAGGAATGCAGTAGTCCAATGCAAAACTAAATCATTATTATCAACAAAAAAAAAACTGTTACAATTTAAAAACATTTTATGGTTTTAAATAATCTCAAAAGGGTTGATAAGCCGTAAAAAACAAATCAATCGAATCAATGATTTTCTTTCTGCTTTTACAACCTTTTCTTCAAATTCTACCCTTCCTTATTTTATCCGCGGCCACCTTCGCTAATTTTCTTCTTCTTCATCTTCTTCTTCTTCTTCTTCTTATTATTATTATTATTATTAATATCACCTCCGCCTTAAGGTGGAGGTATTGTATTCAGTCGCGTTTGTATGTTTGTTTGTTGTCACGATATCTCAGGACCCTTTGGAGGAATTCGAATGAAATTTTCAGGGATGATTGGTTCCATGACTGGCAAGAACTGATTAGATTCTAGGTTTAAATTAATAAAATATCATTTTTGCCTTTCATATGTGCTGTGGCCTGTTAGCACCAGGGAAAAAACACGAAAAGAAGAAGTTAAGTTGAACCAGTGTATTTGAATAACAGAACACATATACAAAATAAGAGAGTTGTTAGTGTGCAGATAGAAGTGTACGTCCGAACTGTCTAGTTACACTGCGTCTCGACTGCCTCCCCGGAAGTCACGCAGGTTAGTATTTATGGAGGAAGAGTCCATTCCAATATAGATAGGGCACCATTACAATATGCCAGAAAATAAATACTTTGACAATTTTTTAAATACTGTTTCATTTTTTAATACTGAATACTGTTTCATTTTAAGTGTGCATTTAATTTTGAGAGTGATTGAGTTCATTTTTTGTATTTTCAATCTTAAGAGAGGTCAAGTTCATTACAGTTATTCTTTCTAATTTCAATAATCATCTCTTGCTAATTGCTTAAATGATGTTGGTATTGCCTTGGCGAAGGTTTGCGATCTTTGATTGCTTATTTTAGTTATTATTATTATGTCATTTTTCATCATATTTCGATTTCTGCTTTGGTCTCACTACCAACCAAGTCTGCGGGGAGACCTAAGGCAGGTAGTGACGTGTAGTTATGGCTCCATTTCATGTTTTTCTATCTTCCCTATCATCCCCAGCATTACATAGATAACGTTTTCCTTAGTGTGTGGGCTGTACTTAATAAGACAATTTTTTGTATATCTCTTAAGCTGGGGTTTCCAGGGATTCTTTCAATGTGTTGTTTTGTTCCATTTTTTATCATTCCAAGTGCACCTATTATTATTATTATTATTCCATCGTCCTCTTCATTTACAACAATAGTAATCGGACCAGCATATACAACTTGAATCACCAATTAACATATATGGGAAACGTATGAATCTATCTCGTCTCTCCCCAAAGCAAGCTGCGGCTTGAATAGCAGGACAGTCTGGGTTCTATAGCCCTGGTTGGCATCCAGTCCACTGCCGAAAGTTGTAGCAAACTTCTGTGGAAAAAGTTTCTGCCTAGTCAGTCATGAATCGAAATAGACACGATTACACGATCGCGCATCACGTCTGACACATGACTGATTGCCTGAATTATTAATCCTTCGGGAAGGGATGACTACATCTCTTCACTCCTCGACTATGGGTTGAAAAGTAGGACAGACTCGATGCTATTGACGTGTTTGGTAATCAGTATACCGCAAAAAGGAAACGGCATCCTACTGAGGAAAAATCATTTTCCTAGTCAGTTATGAATGGAATAAGACATGATCACCCAAACTTGGGTTAATTAATTGATAACGTCGAATATCCAGACCTATAACACTGGGCCGATACTTATAATGTTTTGCTTATCTATTCTTTTCTGTTAGTCGTGGAAAGTCCGTTCTAGTGAAGCGTAGTTGTATACTGTAGCAGGTTAACTGAATTTGGCCTTGTTGTAGATAGCCCACTATAAGTTATAAAGAAAAGTTATAAACCAAGAAAAGCAAATTGAGTTGAAAGATAACATTTTATATATAACACATATCAATTAATGTTTTTACAATTGAAGTAATACATGAAGTATAGGTCCAACGGAGGTTAAAATGTTCATGGCAATAAAATGCTGAAAGAGAATTAATGCTTAAGAATTTGGGAGCGGGTAAGTAAGGAATGTCTTTGATGTATTCGCTCCTTAGGTCAATAAGTAGTTTTTGAGGCAGAGAAGAAGGAAAGAGGTAAGGGAGGCGAGCGTAGTAAGCCACTTGACTTAGTCAAGGGAGATACTAATTACTCTCTTCTCCTCGAGACGGTCTTCCTGTCGATGCTTTCTGTATCCGCTTTTTATATCTTCTTTTTGGATCACAGCAGCTCATTTGGGATTTCACACTTGTATTTGGTTCTGGGTTTCCCATTGGCTGATAAATAAAATTCGCGTAGACTCGCGAACTGGAAATTTAATATTTAATTAATTTTTAGTTTTCAACCGGAACATCTGCGCGGAGCCGGCGGCGCATCGACGACTTTTGGTCGTGAAAGCGCAAAGAGCCGGTCCATCGCTTTTGCTCGGTATCACCACAGATTCGTATGCTGCCTCCCTCCTCTGGCCAAAATGCGCTTGGTGACAGGACACACACGCAGTCTGCTGGTGCTCCTGAGCATGATGTCACGTATCAGACATGCACATGTGACATCACTCATTTTATTCCAATTCTGCTTTCTTAAGTCCTATTTCTTGGTTGATCGAGGATGTTGATTTTTTTTATTTCAAGATCATTCTTATTCCAACTATGAATACCTATTGATATGGACCCAAAAGTGGCGCCATTGAAATATAACACGGAACACAAGGTTAAAGGTTAAAGAAAGATGTATTTACAGAAAAGCTTACAAAGAAGAAGGGACAGTAAGCAGAGCTTACGAATCTAAACTTATTTATAAATGGAACTTTGTCTCTGTGTGTGTGTCTGTCCGTTACCTATAGACCCCGAAACGGCTGAACCGATTTTCTTAAAAATTTACAGAGTTGTACTATAAGCGTCTGCGAGTGTTCTTAGCTAGGTTTTGTGTCGAGGTACCCCTATAAATATCGAAAATCGATAATCGAAAAAATCGGATTATAGAAGGAATGGTCCGATTGTAATCAAATTGGATACTCTCATAGACAAAGACATAAGAAACGATATTCAGAAGTTTAGTGCAGAGAATCGATAATGTATATAAAAGGTAAGATATTTGTGTGTGTGTGTGTGTGTCTGTTTATCTGCCTGTATGTCTGTATATTTTCAGGCATTTTATTTTAGTTTTTGCTTCGGGTTTGGCTCTAAGTAGATATAATTGTAGTTCTTAGTCTCAGCCATGATACCATTTACTCAGATGAGTTATTTAGCCTTCAAAATTCAGTTTACGACGAAAAGACTTATTTGATATCGATACCAGGAAATCAAAATTTGACTTACGTCCATTCATTTTTCTTTCAGTCTACGGTTTCGCTTTCACTGGAAACAACTATTGCTTTTTAGTCTTTCGTGCAAACGTTCAAAGAGTCTGAGCTCCAGGACCATGGATTAGTTTTGAAGCTTTCATTAAACCCGAGCAACGCCAGACTATACTGGTGGTATATATGAAATTATTTAATTATATTAAAAAAAAAAATATATATATATACATATATATATTAAATAATTTAATTATATTACAAATATATATATATATATATATATATATATATATATATATATATATATATATATATTAAATAATTATGTTTACTGCTTTGTGAAATAACCTCAAAATAAATATTCTAATATTCTGAAGCTTTTTCACTTAATTAGTGTTCTTATGATATTGATGAAAGGTTTAGTAATTATGCCATTTCTTTGTTAAGAAAAAAAAATCAATTTGTTTTTTCCCTTGATTTTGGTTTTTGCTTCATTTATTTTAATTCTTTGTCCAATTCGTTTTCATTTGGCTGAGAAATTTCGATCACAACTTTATGAGCTCACAGAGTTGCTTCCCTTGAAAATCCAAGAGAGAAAACTTTCTTTACTAAGCAGAAGTAACCTCCCTTGTAACATAACGTTCAAATGTGTTTTAAAGCCTTGGGATTCATTTCTTTTTACTCTTGGTTTTGTTGATTAATTATTTATTTTATATTTTTTTACTGAATTATTTCATGGCACTGTGCAAAGCCGAGAATTTTTTTAGGACTATCAGTTAATTGGTGAGAAACTGCATTCTAAATACTAATAATATCCGATTAGGTACCTCCTGTAAATCGCGGGAAAAACAGCATGGCGTAATGAAAAAGGCCACAAAACTTAACTTATATATATATATATATATATATATATATATATATATATATATATATATACACACCAGCAGTATAGTCTGGCGTTGCTCAGGTTTAATGAAAGCTTCAAAACTAATCCATGGTCCTGGAGCTCAGACTCTTTGAACGTTTGCACGAAAGACTAAAAATCAATAGTTGTTTCCAGTTCAAGCGAAACCGTAGACTGAAAGAAAAATGAATGGATGTAAGTCAAATTTTGATTTCCTGGTATCGATATCAAATAAGTTTTTTCGTCGTAAACTGAATTTTGAAGGCTAAATAAATCCCCTGAGTAAATGGTATCATGGCTGAGACTAAGAACTACAATTATATCTACTTAGAGCCAAATCCAAAGCAAAAACTAAAATAAAATGCCTGAAAATATACAGACATACAGGCAGATAAACAGACACACACACAAACATCTTACCTTTTATATACATTATCGATTCTTTGCACTAAACTTCTGAATATCGTTTCTTATTTCGTTTAACGAAAATAAAGTTTTATCGTCAGAATGTTCGAAGAAAGACCAAAGTATTTTTTAATTATTCTTTGAAAATTTTTTAATCCTTTCTAAAATGTTCAAAATTTTGATTAAAATCTTCTTTTGTTTACGTCATCGCCAACTCTAACGATTAACATTGATTTTGTGTTTTTTTCCGTAGAAAACACATTAATTTGGAAACTCTTGTCAAAATCAAATAATTGTCCGATTTTAACGAAATTTCCAGGACTTATTCACAAATGAATGAAATTATTAAAAAATATTTTTTGGAAAATATTGGTAAAATTTTTTTTTTTAATGTGTTACCCCCACTTTATTAATTTCATGAAATTTCGCACATGACCTTTTTGTTCCCTGACAATTTTTTTTTTTTTTTTTTTTTTTTTGTTAGAAGTAGAAGTCTTTGGAGATTGTAAATCATCTTTTTTTTTTATTTTCTAATTAGTACCCAACTAAATGAAAATCTGCTCTGAAAAATAATAAATCCAATAAAACTGTAAAACTATTACTTAATTAGAAAAGCTTCTAATTGTTATAGTAATTAATTAATATTAAGGACATTATTATCTGAAGAAATAAAAATTTTTTGATGAATAATGTATTTTTACAAGATTTTTTCAAGTTGTTTTAAATTTTACTTATTATAATCTAATAGTTTAAAATCTTGTAAAATTCTGTATTTCTTTGTTCCCTGGAGGTTATATAATACTTAAGTGGAAACGAAATTTACGAGTCCAAAATTGCAAAGATTATTAAACGTAGAGGTGCGAAATCTTTTTTAAAATCTTTTTTTTTTACTTAATACGTTTACTTATTTTCATGTATGGTTGACTAAAAAAAAACTGCCATTATTATGAAACAGTTACGTAATTTAAAAGTTTTGTCCCTTCTTTTAGATTTATGAAAATTGCTTTTATGTTCATGCGTAAAAAGCTGTCATCGCCTCGTCATTTAACAGTCCGTCAAACGTTCGATCAGATGAACACGACCAATCGTTAATAATTAGTTGTATATTACATTTTATGCTATAAGTAAGTAATATTTCTTTAAAATCAGATTAATTTAACTTTCAATTTTCTAATTTTACTAAAATAAAGTGTCAAAAGTCTTTTGAAATATTTTTAAAATTGATGAATTTTTGCTTGTTTACAAATTTCTTCAAATTAAGAAAATGGCCGCTTTTAAGAAAATTTTAAGAAATCAAAATTAAATGTGACCTTCCAATCTATGTAATTTCTATCTGAAATACACCAGAATTTTTTACTTAATTGAAATAATAAATTTAATCATTAAGCTTTGAATTAAATCTAAAATGAAATCTTCAAGAATGTTTTTTCATTTTAAAAATTTCATTTTCTGCAAGAAAACCGAATGCATAATCATCAGAAAAAAAAAGGCCAGCCCAATATGCCAAATACAGGTCGGCGGTGCTAAAATCAAGCAGGTACAAACATTTAAATACCTGGAAATTGTTATCACATAAGACGGAAAGTGTGACACAGAGATCCGAAGGCGAACTGGCATGGCGAAGGAAACATTCCAAAAGTTGAGTAAGGTATTAAGAAACAGGACAATTTTGCTAGAAACAAGGAAGAGAGTACTGGATTGCTACGTGCTGTCCGTCCTTCAATATGGCAGTGAATGCTGAATAATATCACCAAAGATGAAGCAGCTGAAATGTGGTTCTACAGAATGATGAGGTTTTGGAAAGGATGGAAACGAAAAGGAAATTAATACAGAGCATCAGAAAAAGACTTGAAGCAGCTGAAATGTGGTTCTACAGAAGGATGCTGCGGATATCATTGACCGAGCATGTGAGCAATGATGAGGTTTTGGAAAGAATGGAAACGAAAAAGAAATTAATGCAGAGCATCAGAAAAAGACTTGAAGCAGCTGAAATGTGGCTCTACAGAAGGATGGTGCGGATATCATGGATCGAGCATGTGAGCAATGATGAGGTTTTGGAAAGGATGGAAACGAAAAGGAAATTAATACAGAGCATCAGAAAAAGACTTGAAGCAGCTGAAATGTGGTTCTACAGAAGGATGCTGCGGATATCATGGGTCGAGCATGTGAGCAATGATGAGGTTTTGGAAAGGATGGAAACGAAAAGGAAATTAATACAGAGCATCAGAAAAAGACTTGAAGCAGCTGAAATGTGGTTCTACAGAAGGATGCTGCGGATATCATGGGTCGAGCATGTGAGCAATGATGAGGTTTTGGAAAGGATGGAAACGAAAAGGAAATTAATACAGAGCATCAGAAAAAGACTTGAAGCAGCTGAAATGTGGTTCTACAGAAGGATGCTGCGGATATCATGGGTCGAGCATGTGAGCAATGATGAGGTTTTGGAAAGGATGGAAACGAAAAGGAAATTAATACAGAGCATCAGAAAAAGACTTGAAGCAGCTGAAATGTTGTTCTACAGAAGGATGCTGCGGATATCATGGATCGAGCATGTGAGCAATGATGAGGTTTTGGAAAGGATGGAAACAAAAAGGAAATTAATACAGAGCATCAGAAAAAGACTTGAAGCAGCTGAAATGTGGTTCTACAGAAGGATGCTGCGGATATCATGGATCGAGCATGTGAGCAATGATGAAGTCTTAGAAATGATAGAAACAAAAAAGAAATTAATACTGAGGAAGAGACAGCTGAAGTTCCTGGGACATGCATTGAAGAAGGAGGGCTTGGAGAACCTGATACTGACAGGCCAAATAGAAGGAAAAAGTGACAGTAGGAAATCAGCTGATAACATATTTGAAGGACCTAATCATGTGGATGATGGAACGAGGGTTGCGTGGTGTAACAGGAGAAGGCGTGCTAAGAGCCACCAGGGATAGGGAGACGTGGAGGCTCATGAACACCTACGTCCTGAAGGGATAGAGCACATAGAAGAAGAAGATCGAAAATTTATGCGGAAGAAGTGGAGGTACCTAGTATCCAATTAACATCCAATACACACCTCTGTAATTGGCGACAATCATTTTGTCGTGTCACATCACGTAATATTTCCTTTCCAATTATTTTTTTTGTAATCATTTCCCCTAAACATAGTAGAACTTCCACTGGTGCGCAGGGGATTACAGTCAGAGAAGAAACAAGGTACAGGGGATGTCGAAGAAAGGATAAGAGATAGATGAGAATTAATGGCAATTGACGTTGCATATAAAATTTTGGATATTGCAACGGGGAAGCAAGCAAACTAGGGAGTTCCAAAAGGTGGAACTGCGAGAAGAAACTGTTTTGCTAAAGACAGTATTATTAACATGAAAATCCGTGATACATATTAAAATAAATTCTATAATATACACGTATAGTGGGTTATCCGTTATAGTGAAGTGTATGTGTGTTGAAACAGATTAGTTTGATTTGGCCTTGATAGTTAGATAGCCCACCATAAGTCAGTCTGTCAGTTAAGTGCTATACGTGATACACGCTTTGGGCGATGATGTCCCGAACGAGACATGACTAACTGGGCAGAAGATTATCCCGCAGTAGGTTGCCATTGCTTTCTGTGGTAGACTGGTTGCCGACCAATCTGTCCTATTATTTAACCCATAACTGGGGGGAAGCGACGGATTAATACCTTTCCCAAGGGTATTTGTTCGTAAGTGAATGTGTGAAATTCAACTGGAATTCGAACTCGGTACCCCGATTTGTCGTTCCGAGTCGATATCCACTGCACCACAACGCACATCTTATAACAGGGATAAAAAACAAGAAAATCAAATTGTATATAGAAACAACAATTAATTATATATATATATATATATATATATATATATATATATATATATATATATATATATATATATATATCACTTAAGGTCTTTACAAATAAAAGTTATGTCTTTTGGTTAGTACAAAATCTTTAAAAATGTTAATAGAAGTAATTTGTTGGAAAGAGTTTATGCGTATGCATGTATGTATGTATGTGTGAGTGTTTGTTTAGTAGGGGTGTCTTTGAAATATGTGTTCAGTCTTTAGGTTACCGGCCGGTTATTAAGTGGATTGGTGAACGACGCAGAAAAAGGAGGTGAGAGAAAAAAAGAGGGAGGCATTAATAATAAGATCGCTTGACGTTTGTCGAGGGACGTGTTTAGAGTTAATTATGTATGTATTTTCTCCCTACGACCGTCTTTTTATCTCGTCTTTTAATTTTGTTTTCTGGGCTTCCAAACAGGCCATTTTGGAATTCACACCCGGATATAATTCTAGGCTTACCATTGGACGACACGCATTGGCTCGCGAGAAGGGTCTGTGAAAAAAAAATTTTTGTTAGTTTTTTTTTATATATATATATATATATATATATATAATTAAAGATTATTTTAATTTTTTTTTTTTTAGATGTTTCCTATTGTTTGCTATTGGCCGAAACACATTTCACATCGAGGTGTAAAATTTCGCGAATTTTGTGTGTAAACTTTGTAAATTCCGGAAAATTCGTTTTTTTTTTTTTTACTTTTTTTCTAACAAAATCAATGACTCAGATTTGAAATTTAAATTTAGAATTTGTTTTGTTCACTACACACTCACAACAACAAAAATATTTTCAAATTTTGTTTTTCAGAACGCTCTACAATATTCTTAAAAATTAACGTGTAAGGAAAAGGTATATACACACACTCGCACCCATACCTACGCAGACACATATGTAAATACGCACACACGCCAACGAACACGCTAACAACGTGCTTACCATGTTCGGAACATAAAACACGCACACTACTCTAAAACATACATAACACTACATACATTCTGTTACACGTAAAATAAAATCCATTCTTGATAATGGCTAAAAGTATCGCCGAAAGCGCTCGGATAAACAAAATATTTGGACAATTTTTATATAATTTCTGTCCTCAAAAAAAAAAAAAAGAAATCATAATCGGAGTGTTTGGCAGTTCACTACTTTGATTTAAATTTTGATTAGAAAACATCACATAATACTCATGCAGAAGAATAATTAAAGACAAATGTTACATAAATACATGTATTTGTAGCGTCGGGTAGGATTATGTTTTGGTTCGGCCTTGTGTCAGACATAACCGAACTCCCTACAGCTTACAAGTTTTATCCAGAATTATCATCAGTATTATCAGAAGGTTTGTTATCAGCATGATGAAATGTGTGGAATAATGTGGAATAGTGTAAGAATAAAATATACATTTTTCATGTTAAAATAAAAATTTAGTAAAAGGAGGAATAACAAGAATTCGTAGAAATTAATGTTCAATGAGAAAGTTAAGGGTATCAAGAGTTCGTACAAAATGTTCGTAGTAGTAATTTTTGAAAGAGATAAGTAGAAAGAGAAAGAGGACGATGTCCGAGTCGCTTGAAGTTGAAGTTACATTTTAGATGTTTCGTCTTCTAGCTCCCATCTGACTCTCTGACTGACTGACGCTGATGAAGTCCTTTTATTGTAATCTAGATTTTTCGCACTTACTCGCGAAGTTCTTTTTGGTCTTGCAAGTCACTCCCATTAGTCAAAAATCATTTTAACTCCTACTTACGAAACCTGGTTTCGACTTTTTCTTTAAACACATGGTCAGTCCTGTTTCTGTTTGGGAAAACCAGGATTTCACACGTCATTGTGAATTTTTGTAAAAGTGAAGAAGAAGGTTGATTTTAATTAATTTCTTATCAGCTATATATTAACAAATGTACGATCAAACAATGTTGATAAAGAAAAGCATGCAGAACAGTTGATTTAGTCAAGAGTTGCCTCTCTTTGACTGTAAATTAAAAGTTCTATTAAAACTGAATAAATGTTCATGAAACTGTCTTGTTAAGTACTTTTGGAAGGTATGCCGTCGAAAACAGTTTCTAGAGAAACTATTATCAGCATGAATGTGTGAAAATTAGTGAATGTTGTGAGTGAGACTGGGGCGTATTCAACTGCCGTGGGTTTGTTTGGCAGTTGAATTCTCAATGTGTATGTGGGTGTGTGAGTGAGAATTATGACGCGTCTCCCCCACAACTGTTACCCGCAGCTGTGGCCTCACTGAAAAGATGAGAGAGAATCTTTGTTTATATAGTTGACTGTTGGCTCAGATTCTCCTGCACAGGAAAATTCATCTTTCACGTGCAAATGATCTGATTGGTTCGCGTCAACCAATCAACGAACGTGCTTTTTAACCAATGGTTGTTTAGCATTGTATGTGATTAGCCAATGATCGCTTGGCATTGAATGTGTGGTTTGTATGTATGCGTATGTGTGTGCGTAAGGAGGTTCGCACAAGATCACATAAAAAATTACATGAAAAATATACCTTGCCTGTCATTTTTAATGAAACCTGCATAAAAGAAAGATTGCTGCCCAATATATAATATATATATATATATAATATTAGCATCATAACCCGGTGTTGCCCATGCAACTAAGAACATTTTAGTAGTAATTGAAGATGCCAATGAAAGGAGTAGATGGAAATCATTTACAGACAGTTGATTCCCTGCATGAAATATTTAGCGAAAAAAAGCTTTTTTTTATTTTACTTTCTGAAGTATGAAATATTATATCTGAAAAAAATAAATAAATAAAATAAAATTTAAATAATTAAATTAACCATTGACACATTCTTTTTTTTTTTTTTTTGTTACATATTTTGTTTTTGTTTGAAAAAAGAAACACTTTTTTTTAATATTTCTTTTGTTTCAATATTACGGGGAAAGATATTCACATTTTTTTTTTGATCAAATGAACTTTTAAAACGTCGGAATAAAAATTAAATATAAAGGCTCTTTCATTTTTATTTTTATTTTTTATTTTTTTAGTCGCCTTTGACACGTGTGATTTGATTTCTGTGACGTAATTTAGTAACCATCTTAGATCTGAGATGTTTTACGGAGCAAATGTAAACAATCGGCCCCATTGACCAAAAAGTGCAAAAGGGAAAATTGCTAAACTTAAACACAAAAAGTATGTGTTGACCTGGCTTCCCTGTAGATATGTGTCCCTAGAAAGTTTCAATGGCGTAGCTTAAAAAATGTAGGTGTGCATAGGGAACAGTCACACACAGACTCACAGCTTGCCTTTTATTATAAAATATATATATAGATTTTTTATTATATTGAAATTGCTACTGTAAGTAATATTTTCACTGGAGAAATGTTATCTGTTCTAAGAACGAACAGAATATAATAAAACTTGAAAAGAATAATTTATTCCTGACGAAGGCGAAAAAGAACACGCGATAATTTCAGTCGAAGCTGGAATGCAAAAGAAAAAATAAATAAATATATAAATAAATAGTGTATTTTTTCAAAAACGCCGGGTTTCAAATTCACGAAATATAAACAATAGAATACAATTTAATTAAATTATTTGAAACTATGTAACAATGATTAGAAGAATTAATTATATTTTAGTAATCCGGCAGAAATATCGTTTGGTTGTCAGAAACAGTGAAATAAACAGGCGTTGCGTCAGCGTGTCAAAGCTGGAAAAAATTTGAACAATGAAATAAACAATAATGTGACCACGTCTAAATGCAACTGGGCAAAAACAAAAGTTGGTGATTAGGCCTGCCACGAAATGACGTAATTGTATGAAGGTAGACAGAACCTGAATCTATATATATATAAATGGCAAGACTCACAGATTGCCTTTTATATATATAGACAGATAAGTTGTTCAGTATTGAGCTTGAAGTTCTAGATAAGCTGTCCAATGTTTCAGTACTAAGGATGTGCGTTGTGCGCAGTGGATATCGGCTCGGAACGAGAAATCGGGGAGCCGAGTTCGAATTCCAGCTGAATTCATTGCTTTCACTTATGCGCAAATACCCTTGGGAAAGGTATTAATCCGTCTCTTCCCTCCAGTTATGGGTTAAATAACAGGACAGATTGGGTTCTATAGCCTTGGTCGGCAACCGTAGAAAGCAATGACAACCTACTGCGGGATAATCTTCTGCCCAGTCAGTCATGTCTCTTTCGAGACATGATCGCCCATGCGTGTATCACGTATGGCACTTAACTGACTGACTAAGGATCCAGTAAGTAAAAATCTTTCCAACAACATCATCTTTTTTATAATCAGTAAGCAGCTATTTTATACTACAAGTATTGGATAAATCCACGAAAATTATAAACATATATAATCTTAACTGAGCAGATTCATGCCGACTTCGAACTTTTGTGAGGATACCATTATGAGCCCTGACGAGTGAAAACATCCTAACGGCGTTCTCACAAGACTTCAAAGTCGGCATGAATCTGCACAGCTAAAACGAAAGATTCTTTGTGCTTATCAACGCTATATCTTCACCCCGATATCGAGCACTTTACGATCCAAAACACCCAGTTTGGCAAAATACATTTTATCAGTAAAACTACTGAAAAACAACAATCTTGGGGCTAAACATTATCACAACTCAAAACTTCCCTTCCACTTACTTTCTTTTCCGACAGCTACATCTCCAAGAATTAGAATGTTAAGTCAATAGTCATCTCCTATCTCACTAACATGAATCCTCTCTCTTATGCTCCTTTCTCCGTCCACTCCACTCTCACCATTATTCTCATCCTACTCTTACTCACTTCCTGACATCCACTACTCCAGCAGCTTCTTTGCTCGCACTTCCCGACTGTGGGATTCCCTTCCATTTATTTGCTTCCCCAGCTACAATCTTCAAGAATTCAAATGTAAAGTCAATAGTCATCTCCTGTCGCACTAACTTGCATCCTCTCTCTCTCATGCTCCTTTCTCCGTCTACCACACTCTCATCAGTATTCTCTTCCTTCTCCTACTCTTTTCCTGGCACCTCCTGCAACCTCTCAATCCTTATAACATTCCTTCTATGTAACCCCCTGCACAACAGTGGCAGTAAAATGCCTTGCTTGGGGCGACGCGATTATAAAAAAAATTCTATTCTATTATGATGTTGATATAAAGTGGGGGATCAATTCTACATTACCATCAATATATAAATTGATCCCTCACTTAATGGCCACAGTTATTCTTCTCTTAACCACTTCCTGACACCCACTCTAACGTGACACTCTTTCACATAACATTCCTCCGATGTTATCCCCTGCACAATAAGATGCCTTGCTTGGGGCGACACGATTATAAAAAAAAAAGTGCGTGTGGGGGGGCGGGGTGTATTACGGCTGTGAAATTGAATTTTGTTTAGAATTCAAAAAAACAGTCCTCTATATCATTCAATAAGATAAAATGTTTGAAAATATTCGTTTACTAATCAAATATTGATTTTCCTTATCCACCACTGATTTTCATTTCTTCCCTTGAATTCATTTGTGCTATTTTTATGGTTTTGTTGTTTTGTTTTTTTTTTGTTTTTTGTTTGTTTGTTTTTGTTTTTTGTATTTTTTTTTTTAACCTTAACAAATGGAGTCGTTCGCTGCGTTGACAACAGCTGTTTTGAACAAGTCATAACGCGGTAGCAGCATTCTATAAGTAAAATAAATATCGACAACTGAACCTCCGTTCAATAATTTCCTACCCAGAACTGACCAATAAAATGACCGCTCCCAAACTCAATAAAAAAAAAACGGAAGTATTATTTTGTTTGTTTATTTTTGTTTTTTGTTGTTTATTAATTTTTGTTTTTTTCACTTTTTTAAAAAACATTTTCCGCCCTTTGAATATATTTTGAGATTTTCTAGATATGCTATCAAAATTGTACTAAACAGATGCATTTTTAGGCGGGAACAAGTAAGTACAATGTTTTTATTTGCAACGATTTTTAAGCTTTCTTTCTCTTCCTTTTCTTTTTAGTATCTGGAACATTTGAGTGTTGTCTTTGTATATCACAACATGGCGTGATTGAATGTTAGATCGCTTACAGTTTGTGAGGGAGTGTCTGTTTGTTCTTTTAAAGAATGAATATCTAAAAGACCCGAATTGTTTTAATGACACTTTCTTGGGTAATTTTTTTTTTGTTTATTACTTTTTTTTAATTATATCTTTTCTTTTGTGCTCATCGGCGTAGAATGAACAAAATCGAAAACGACTCAGTCACCCCAATAGCATCATTAACAAAAACGGATGCCACTTGTAATTAATAAAAAAAATGATAATCAAGATGTTGACTTCCCACATTATAATAAACAAAAAGTTTGGTTGGACCTAAATCACCATCCACCAGTCATCAATATTCTTCTTCTTCTTCTTCTTCTTCTTATTCTATGTGCCCTGTTCTTTCAGGACGTAGACGATTATGACTTTCCACGTCTCCCTATCCCTAGTGGCTCTTAACACGCTTTCTCCTGTTACCCCACCCAAACCCCGCTCTGCCGTCCACTAGCTCAAGACTATAAATGTATAGAAACTATCATGGCCACAAAATCAGGGATCAGTTTATGTATTAACTATAATATAGAATTGATCCCCCACTTTATATCCATATTATAATTTCTTATAAACAGTTTGCATATATCTTCTCCTTCTTCTATGTGCCCTGTCCCTTCAGGACGTATGCGATCATGGCTTTCCACGTCTCCCTATCCCCGGTGGCTCTTAGCACGCTTTCTTCTATTACACCACCCAACCCCCGTTATGTACTCCACCTGCTCAGGCCCTTCAAATATGTTATCCTCAGCTTTCCCCTGTCTCTTTTTTCCCTCTATCTGGCCTGTCAGTATCAGTTTCTCCAAGCCCTCTTTCTTCATTGCATATCCCAGGAACTTCAGTTGTCTCTTCCTGATGCTCACTATTAATTTTCTTTTCGTTGCTATTCTTTCCAAAACCACATCATTGCTCACATGCTCGGTACATGATATCCGCAGCATCCTTCTGTAGAACTACATTTCCGCTGTTTCAAGTTTTTCTTTCATCTCCATCAATATGACAAATTCGATAATTGTAGACTTCAGACATCTTATTTCCTCAAGAAAAATTTTCAGGAAAAGATTTTAAGATTACCAATGACAGTAATGAATGCGAATGTTTCCTGTTGGAAACGATTATTTTCACTATTGTGTGTGTGTGTGTGCACGCATGTTTGTGAATCTGTTTGTGTTTGCATAGGTGACGCGTCTGTGCGCCCGTGTGTGTGTGTGAGAGAGAACGTACGTACGCATGTGTGTGTGTTACATATATTTTTTAGGTATAAGTTGTTTTTATACATCATCATCATCACCCGTTACACCCAATGGTGTGATGGGCAGCATTTTACTGTTTCGTAACAAACTGCTTTTTTTTTGCTTTTTTTTTGTCTTTTTCATGGGGCAGGGTTGTTAGCCCTGCGCCCAACCTTCAAACCTGGAGGAAGGTGCTTTTCTAAGCGTAGCTTAGGCATGTCACACGGTCGAAAGTAAGGGATCGAACTCACGACTTAATTGTAATGATTCAAGCGGGACAAGCGTGCTAACCATTACACCACCGCTAGGTGCCTATATATATATATATATATATATATATATATATATATATATATATATATATTGTGTGTGTGTGTCTATGTATTTTGGCAGCATTTTTTCATTAATACAGGTTTCGTTGAATAATATAGACAAGTTTTGTCTATTTATTTTGTGTAGGATCCGTTCGTATCGTCTGATAAGCTTGATGATGCTATCGTTGAAAGACGACAAGAAATCACAGTAATTGTTAAAAAAAATCAACAATTACTGTGATTTCTTGTCGTCTTTCAACGATAGCACCATCAAGCTTATCAGAGGATACGAACGGATCCTACACAAAATAGACAAAACTTGTCGATATTATTCAAAGAAAACTGTATTAATATATACATATATATAATAAAAATACAGTGATTTGTACATGATAAACACACGCGCGCGCCTCGCCTTGCCTACGTCATGAAATTCATTGCCTACGTCACAACAGCCGGGTTCGAAATCCGACTAATTGGGTGGGGTGCGTTATCTGTAAAAATAAATAAATAATAATTAATTGAAGTATATAACGTGAGTATCCAGTTTATCTAACTTTTAAGTACTCGTTGATCTTATAAATTAGAAAAATATTCCCCGTAATCTAATGTTTTATTTAATGGTAGATAAGTTGTCATTAAATTTACTATAGATATCGCCATTATTTTCTGATAATGTCGTGTATATACGTCGGATTCTAAAAAGTCAGTGCACTTATACAGACGTCAACCCTATCTTGCAGGGCACGCGACTGCTCAAAAACGGTCACATTTCCACAAGAATCTTCACACTGCAAAAAATCTACGATTTCGTACAACACAAGGAGAATAACTACACCCTTGAAAATGGGTAATACACTGGCCGAAAGAGCTCGGCCAATAAAAATTGTGGACAATTTATAAAATTCTTTAACTCTTAAAAAACGGAAACATGTTAGAATAATGGAAAAAACTCAATTTAATAAATCCATTTTTTTCTTTTACCAATTTATTTTTTTTGACACTTTATTTTTTCTATCTGTAAATTGAACGCTGCACAATCTTCCCAGTAAGCTATGAATATTCATTGTTTACAACTCTCAGATTTAAATTCAGAATTGCTTCGTACACAAAAGTTGAATAGGATGGTTATGGAAAAAATGTGTATGTTTACTTTTGGTCGAACAGCGAAGTTCGGGTTCCGTTTGAATTCGTTGCATTCGCTTACGGGCAACTATCTTTGGGAAATGTATTCATCCATCCCTTTTACTTCCAGCTATGGGTTGAATAGCAGGACAGATTGGGTCCTACAGCCTGGGTCGGTAATCGAACTAGCGCGCGCTCTCGCGTGTTTGTGTTTGTGTGATTGACCCCGTGCTGAAAGAAAAAGACGAAGCCAAATTTCGTGATCCGATGTTAAATTAATTTTCTAATCAACGAATTCTAGTCGAATTCCTTGCATTCACTTATGTACAAATATCCTTGGGAAAGGTATTAATCCGTCTCTTCCCTCCTGTTATGGGTTAAATAATAGAACAGATTAGGTTCTATAGCCTTGATCGGCAACCAGTTTGCCGCAAAAAGCAATGGCAATCTACTGCGGGATAATCTTCTGCCCATTTAGTCATGTCTCGAAATAGATATGATCGCCCAAAGTGTGTATCACGTATGGCACTCAACTGATATATATATATATATATATATATATATATATATATATATATATATGTCCGATTAATAAGGAACGAAGAAAATATTTGCAACGTTCAAAACATTAATTTAGAACAGTGCTCAATATAGTAATAGAGCAAGAAGAAAACATCTTAGCCGACACATTTCATCTTCTGGGGTACTTTATCTGTTATGTCGTGAGTAAGAATAAATAACTCAACAACAGGAATAGGTTAATTGTTGTATTCCGTGAAAATAGTATTTACAAAGGTTATTAGTATCCAATACAAGAATAAGGGTTAATCGTCTCAACCGTCGTAAGACGTAGTATGAGCAATGGGTACTTCCGGGTCGTCACCGGAAGTCTACGACTGACTTGTCGATCGGCTGCTCAGCACACTCTCTACCCAACGTAGATGCCACCATTACTTTACATAGTAATGGAATAGTCCATTATAGCCGAATAGGCGCGGGCGTCCCAATATTATCAATGAAATTACGAGATTTTATTTTTTAACAAGCATTTATATACAAGTGCAAAAATGTTATTGGTTTTTTTTTTAATTTATGTATTGAAACGCTCATAAATGTTCTTTAAGTGATGGAGGATATAAATTGATACAATTCACTGTCTTATGAACGAAAGTGTGTAAGTGATTTTTTTTTAAAAATTATGTTTACAAATTACTATTGAAATTATTTTAGTTTGTAAATGCTATACGTTGTGTCCTTCTAGCCGCAAACAATAACTTTGCTTCATTTAGAACAAGCTGTTATATTGCACGCTCTTGCAGAGTCACCAGTAATCTCTAGAACCGAACTTGCGAAATGCTATACGTTGTTTCATTCCAACAGCAAACAATAATTTATTTTTGCAAGATTTTTAAAGCTGAGAATTAACTTATGTTTACAAATTTGTCTATCGTTCAAAAAATTTGAATCTAAAAATGTTGGAATCCAATGTATAAAATGTCTGTTTGATACTCACCAGAGTAGTTTGCTTAGTGGAAAAAGTAAATTTAATCATTTAGCTTTCAATTAAGCTAAAATTTAAGTATCAAGAAAAAGTTTTTTTATTTTGAAACTTCAATTTAAAACTTATCTATCGAAAATGGAGTGGAGATACCCTGTGGTAAATACGGAATTAAAAGTAACTTTTTTCTTCTTCATCTTTTACAAAAATTCACAATCCCGTGTAAAATCCTAATTTTGACAAATAGGAAAAGTATTGACCCAGTACTGAAAGAAAAAAAACGAAGCTAAATTTCGCGATCCGATGTTAAATTAATTTTCTAACCAATGAAAGGAAGCGATTTGCAAAACTGAGAGAAAAGTTAACTTCTTTTATTAAAAAGTCTTTCTGTATAGCTGTTATGTCGCCAAGTATAAATGAATAACTCAACAACAGAATCAGAATATAAGTTGTATTCCGCGGAAAGACGGTTAGTATGTACAGAAGTGATTAGTAATATTTACAATAGAAAGATACAAGAATCCAATCCGTCGTAAGACGTGTGTATACGTGATTACTTCCGGTACGCCACCAGAAGTGTGACTAACTCTTCACTGACTCGCACTGACTCTTCAGTAACTCATTAGAGACTCTCAAGTGACTCTCTACCGACTCTCCTGTAGAGAATCCACCATTGCTATATATATAGCAATGGGAACAGTCCATTTGTAGTCAAATAGGAGCGGCGCCCTAACAATAACAGACAGAAAGAAAGCCAAATCAATCAGTCAGATGGGAGCAGAAATTAGAGACAACATCGCAAATATATGACAAAAGAAAATTCAAGTCTCTGACCCGAACATAAGGTCCCGTCACACATTCGTTCTCCCTTTTCTTACAATAACAACAATGACAAGTTACTTCAACTGATTTCTAAATATTAACTCCGATAAGTACTATTTTCCTTTATTGCTTCACCTTCCTTTTCGCTTTCTCGCCAGCCATAAAAAACGAAAGGAACAGACTTTATTAGTAACCTGTTAATATTTCTGTATACACACATTCTACTACTTAAAACTAGAATTATGGACACTTAAGTTTTTACTACTATTTCTTTTGGAACATTTAACTCTTACCAATTGATGTTATTCTATTTTGTTAATAAAAACTTTAATATACAAACGTAATATTTTATTCTTCCAACTTCCAACCTTCTAATGATTCTAATAACCCTTAAGTTGTGGGGATTATCGGCTATGTTTGTGAATTAGCATTGTACAAGACATAGCTGACCGTTCCTATCTCAACCTAAAAACAACCTTACGAGTTGTTGGAAAAATATCATATTTCTGAAAATACGATACATTTAACATGGTTAGTAGATGATCAGGCAAAGTCCCGCAAAATTATGAAAAAAGTAAATCGTCGTTGGGCAAACAAACGTGAAAAGGTGGTGATATCTCTCCAGACGTGTTACTGAGTGTGGGCGAGTCCGTCTTTCAAACGAAGGCGTCACCAAACATTGACGGGGCCTTGCAGATATACCATAAATCAAGTATAGGAAAGAATATTAATAAAAAGTTTTGAATTTAAAAATGTACTTTGAAACATTTCTTGATATCAATCATCGTACACGCGGGGAACGGGAAAGGAAGTTTGCAAAAGTCGATATGACAACTTAAGTCGACATCGTGACTGTTGAAATCGCTGAACAGCAAAATTTTTCTAGCACCAGATTTCAATCGGTCAATTCAGTGCTTGGTCGATCATGTCTCTTTCGGGATAATCTTCTGTCAATCTCTTTCGAGACATGATTGACTGACAGAAGATTATCTCGCAGTAGGTTGCCATTACTTTTGACTGGTTTATTTCCAAGGCTATAGAACCTAATCTGTCCTTATATTTAACCCATAGCTGAAGGGAAGAGACGGATTACTATTTGCGTGTAAGTGAGTGAAACGAATTCAAGAGGAATTCTGACTCGGCTTTCCGATTTCTCGTTGCGAGTACTCTGAAATTATTTGGTCCTCAGTTCAGTTTTCGAGAAACAAATAGACGTATATCAATAATGTATATTTTATATACACATCCGTAGCGAGAGTTAAAAGACGTCACTTGCTAACACATCACTCATTAAGTCCCAGACCCGACATATAGATATGGCCCCTAATAGGTGAACAGACGAGGAGCGTGAACAAATTGACGAGAATTTCTGTAATAACAACGTGGATGAGTAGACCTATAGGCGAATTCGTCAATACCCACAACACCCGCTAGTCGGTTGACACAAACAGTCAATCAATATTCACCTCCCTACAAGCTGTCTCATTTGCCCAACCTATACGTATTGTTACTTGTCCCTTAAATAAAACTAATTATTTTTTTCTAATGTGTTATGTCTATTGCTGAAAACATTCCTTTGTTGTCGGTCCATGGGGGTGAAATTGTATATGTAATCTCTTCTCTGGATGCATCTGTCACTTCGGAAACAAATATCTTGTCTGACATGAGTTAGTTCTTTCTTTCTTTTCTTTTTTTTTTTTCGATATTTTTTTAATTAAGATAAAGTTTTAATTTAAAATAAACCTGAAAGCTGTTACACCACAAGTCTTTCTTTGATATTTCGTTTCCAAATAAACGTGAATTTTGTTCGAAGACAGAGCAGGGGTCAGAGCAGGGACAGAGCAGGGGTCAGAGCAGGGACAGAGCAGGGGTCATATGATTTAGAGGATGGGTAAACGAGTCAAGGAAACACAGGTGACGAAAAAATTAAATCTAACGTTTCACTGTTGGCAGCAAAATTTTTCTAGCACCAGATTTCAATCAGTCAATTCAGTGCTTGGTCGATCATGTCTCTTTCGGGATAATCTTCTGTCAATCTCTTTCGAGACATGATTGACTGAAAGAAGATTATCTCGCAGTAGGTTGCCATTACTTTTGACTGGTTTATTTCCAAGGCTATAGAACCTAATCTGTCCTTATATTTAACCCATAGCTGAAGGGAAGGGACGGATTACTATTTGCGTGTAAGTGAGTGAAACGAATTCAAGAGGAATTCTGACTCGGCTTTCCGATTTCTCGTTGCGAGTATTCTGAAATTATTTGGTCCTCAGTTCACCGTGAGTTTTTCGAGAAACAAATAGACGTATATCAATGATGTATATTTTATATACACATCCGTAGCGAGAGTTAAAAGACGTCACTTGCTAACACATCACTCATTAAGTCCCAGACTCGACATATAGATGTGGCCCCTAATAAAAAAAAAATCCATATGCTTTTTATTAAGTACTAACCTTCAAATGGCATGTGACAATATTTGGGCTCCATCGTATTATTAGCTTTTTTTATTTTTTTTTTAATCATATCACTCCAAGCAAGGCGAAAACGCCACTGACGCGCAGGGGGCTACGTAAGAGTGAAAAGACTGGAAAAGAGAAAAACCGGAAACCACATCCTAAACAGGAAACAAGGGATGAGCTTCTTCACCTGTTCAATAGACGTGGGTGGAGTGTGAACCGGCCGATAGTTTAGTCTATCTATTCCAATTGAAAAAAATAAATAAATAAATAAAATAAAATAAAAGAGTGAAAAGATTGGAAAAGAGAAAAACCGGAAAGCACAACCTAAACAGGAAACAAGGGATGAGCCTCATTACCTGGTCAATAGACGTGGGTGGGGTGTGAACCGGGCGATAGTTTAGTCTATCTACTCCAATTGAAAAATAAAATAAAAAGAATGAAAAGATTGGAAAAGAGAAAACCGGCAACCGCATCCTAAACAGGAAACAAGGGATGAGCCTCTTCACCTGTTCAATAGATGTGGGTGGAGTGTGAACCGGGCAATACAAATTACAGTTATCTAAGTGAAGCTACTATTGCAAATTTTCAAAATGGAAAAATCTTAATTTTGTGTGGTGATAAAGCATTGCTTTTGGATGGGAAAAAATACTGATCGAGCAAAACAATGGCTTGATAATTGTTATTATCTTCTCCGTCGGCTAACGGTTAAAAGATGGTATGCTGACATTAAACGCGGTCGTATACACACAAATGCTGACATTAAATGCGGTCTTATACGCCCAAAATCGGCGGTTGTCCTGGAAAACCCAAAAAAATCCACAAACTCGTTTTGGCTGATCCTAAAATGAAGTTGTTTGAGATAGCAAAGACGTTAAACATATCAGAAGGCAGTATATTCACCTTTTTGTATGAACATTTGTCATTGTGTTCAAAGTGAGTCTCGCGTTTGCTCACAGTCGATCAAAAACAAAAACGCGTCGACAATTCAGAGAGTTATTTGCAACTGTTTCAACGCAACAAGAAAGAGTTTTTGCATAAATATGTGACAATGGATGAAACATGGTTCTACCACTTCACTCCAGAGTCAAATCGGCAGTCAGCGGTATGTGAAAGCTGTTCAAAGTTACCAAAGACGCAAACATCAGCAGGCAAGGTTTTGGCCTCCGTATTTTGGGATGCGCAAAATATTTTGTTCATCGATTACCTTGAGAAAGGAAGAACCATCAATAGTGAATATTATATAGCATTATTGTTGTGCCTAAAGGAAGAAATCGTATAAAAACGGTTACAAATGAAGGAAAAAAAGTGATCTTTCCCTAAGACAACGCACCTTGTCAGAAGTCGATCGCAATGATAGCAAAACCACATGAATTGCACTTCGAATGACTTCCGCTTCCTCTCTATTCTCTAGATCTGGCCTCCAATGACTACTGGCTGTTTGCAATCCTCAGAAGAATGTCCCAGGGAAAGAGATTTGGCTCCAATAAAGAAGTGATATCGGAAACTGAATCGTATTTTAAGGTCAAAAACAAATCGTTCTACAAAAAAGGCATCAAATTGTTAGAGAAATATTGGAATATGTGCATCACTCTAGAAGGAGACTATGTTGATGAATAAAGTCAAATTTTGCCTAAAAGTTGTTGTTTTTTTAGTTAGGCCCGGGTTTTATTGAGTGATTTGTTAATTAGTCAGAAAAGTTGGTTCGAAGTTGTACGTGATTTTATGGTCATTTACCATAACTTTTTTAACAAAATTCTACAGCCGAAGCCAAACTGGTAGCGATACGCTTCGGTTACAGACGATATAGGTTCAATTTATAATTTTTCTTTAATAGGTCTTCTCGATCTAGGCTGGTTTCTATTAATTTCATAAACACATGCACCCACTAACAATAACGCTTATAGGACAAGAAAAAGAAAAGCCCAAATAACAACTACATGTCGGGGATACTAAAATCAAGCAGGTGCAAAAATTTAAATATCTGGGAAGTGTTGTGACAGAAGATGAAAAAATCGGTACTGAGATCCGAAGATACATTGGTATGGCCAAGGTCACATTTTAAAAGTTAAGCAGAGTAAATGAAGATTTCGGTGAAAAGAAAGAAGACAGTACTGGACTGATATGTCATATCTGTCCTCCTATATAGCAGCAAATCTCTTCAAAAATGAACAGATAGGACGCAACAGAAATGTGATTCTACAGAAAGATGCTGAGAATACCATGGACCAAACATGTGAGCAACAACAAGAGTTGGGTGAGAATAGAAACGAAAAGAAAACTTTTACTTAACATCAAGAAGACACAGCTGAATTTTTTGGGAAATGTAATGAGAAGATAGGGCTTGGAGAATCTAATACGCACAGGACGGATAGATTGGAAAGAGAGACAGAGGAAAGCAGTGCGAGACATACTTGATGGAGTTGAGCAAATGGATGACGGAGCAGAGTTTTGGAGAGATACCAAGAGGAAAATTCATCGTATGATATACCCCAGTGATCGTAATTAAATGTTCGGATCGAAATTCCTAGCACCTGAAGAAGGCCTTATCATACAACGGTCGAAACGTCGTACAAATAGCAACCAAGATAAGGAATAATGTAAATAATGTATCTTAGGATAAGTATAAACAAATGGGTTAACAGTCTGCTGTTCGACGAATTTACTTTTTTAAAGAGTGCTTAGTAGAGCAATTTTTATAGTAATATTTTTATTATAAGTGTTTATAATAAAAACATAGTTTACTGAAACACAAGAGCTGTCGTATTTTGGTACTACTTGTTAGTACCTCATTATAGTTATAATAATATAGTTATAATAATATTTGGTTATAATAATATTAGTTATAATAATATTTGTTTCTAAATGTTTAAATTTCAATATATATATATATATAGCCTTTGAGATTTCACTCGCCCGATCGATTCAGACGATTAAAAACTTAATTGGGCTATTAAAGTCTAGTGTCCCTTCAAATACAGAAAAAGAAAAACCCAACCCAACTTTTACAACACAAAAATATGCCATTGAAGATTCACAAGTTACTTAGAATGACTTACAATGACATTATTAAACTTTTTGGTCTTATGCATGGCACCTGATTTAGGTCGAAATGTGTGGTTAAACAAAAGACAGTGACACCCCGCAATCATCAAAGCAAGATCTAACAAATGGAATTTAAACTGACAAGCTCCCGGTCAGTGTAAACATTCGTTTAATTAACGCCTTCAGAGTGGAGCCAAAATGTCTCCGTCGCCCCCAATAAAGACGCTCACAGATTTGGAAAAATATTATCCTTGACTCAACATCTATATTTCTTTCCCGCTTACGAAAAATAAAAACGAGCATTTGAAAGAAAGAAAAACAAATGCACATACTTCTTTCATTCACGCACCGAAAAACAAATTATACAAGTAATTTTTTAATAGAAAATCGTTGAGAAAATCAGATTTGTTATTTTTTATCATCTATGAGATGGAGGTTGTAGTCAGAAGAAAGAAACTACGAACTTAGATACCTCCGCTCAATTGCCAGAAAAAAGTAAATAAAACAGTAAATCATGATGTTAAAAGGGCTCAAACATAATAAAAACAAACATTTATTGTCAAAATGTTTATGCTATTATTAAGAGGAAAGATCAAATTTTGTTGTTATTATTTTTAAAAATTTTTTAATCTTTTCTAGCACGTTCGAAATTTTAATTAAAATTTCATTTTTTGTTTTATGTCAGAGATTCATGCTATGTTTACGTAAGGCGATTATTAAGAAAATGGAGTCAGTTGAGTAAAATGATTTTGAAGCGAGTAAATATTCCCTCGCCCTCGACCGCCGGTCGAGTGATATCTTTTTCAAATCTCAAAGGCTATATATATATATATATATATATATATATATATATATATATATATATATTTCAATTTCTTACAGTAAAATATTTCACTGCCTCATGAGGTATATATATATATATATATATGTAGTCATCCACAGACAGATCTGTTTCACTGTATCACTGCTCGTCAGTACGGTTAGACATCTGATTGCTTTTTACCCAGGATTGAAACCCGACCGAATTGGCGTCAGTCGGCGATTCTACCTCTGTGCTATGGGCGCTCGGTAGAAGGAGGCAGTCTTTTTAGTGTGTATATTATCATTATACACGCCCAATAGCCAGAGTGCTCTTATTCATTACTGAGTGAGCGATGCGTATATGCTAGAGTAGCTCCTGCTTTTAAAAGCCTACCATTCTTCCAGAGTGCTCAATCAGGGTGTGAGAGCGTAAGTAGTCATCCACAGACAGATCTGTTTCGCTGTATCACAGTTCATCAGTACGGTTAGACATCTGATTGTTTTTTACCCAGGGTTGAAACCCGACCGTACTGGCGTCAATCGGCGATTCTACCACTGAGCTATGGGCGCTCGGTAGAAGGAGGCAGACTTTTTAGCGTGTATATTATCATTATACACACACCCAATAGCCGAGAGTGTTTTTAATTCATTACTCAATGAACGATACGTAGATGCTAGTGTAGTTACTGTTTTTCAAAGTCTACCATTCTTCCAGAGTGCTCAATCAGGGTGTGAGAGCGTAAATAGTCATCCGCAGACAGATCTGTTTCTGCTGTATTACAGCTCATTTCGTACGCATACAGTAGTACAGATGGCCAATACCTCCCTTGATTTGCCACGCCCCTTGCACTTGCTAACTCAATGCTACAAAACGTGTAAGTGGCTAAATTAATGAGTCAGTCATCGTCCTATTATATTCAATGGCATTCAACCCGAGGTTTTCTCCTTGAAAACATTTTAACCCATTAACCCATTAATGTTACATTTATTTATTTTTTCCTCTGTTTCTCAGTTGTTTGTGGAGGCAACTCGAACACTTCTAGATACCTGGCTGTTTGCTTATCGAAGAATATCCCAATTATGTTGGTTTTTGAAGATCAAACTCGACTGCATATGTATCAATGACAGAAGAGAGTTCCACAGGAGAAAAAGCCATAAAGGAAACTGTTAGCATAGAACCTACGTTTACGTCTAACCATTTCAACTGTAAATTGATGAGATCTTGTCGCCAATACACTTCTTCTATATGCTTTGTTTCTTCAGGACGTAGGCGATCATGGCTCTCCACATTTCCGTATGCATTGTCAATTGTTTTCTGTCTTCTTAATTCTTGTTCATTTATTGTCCACTTTCCTTAATAGTAGTTTTTTTTTTCTCATATTCTCTAACACTCTGTAGCTTCTTTCATTCTAATTGTTTTATTGCCTTGCTGGGGGTGAAATAATTAGCAAAAGACGGACTCATGTCTTTTCCAAGGGCATTTGTGCCAATCTGACAGAAATTTTAGCTCGGCTCACCAAATCCACTTCCCACACTAGAAGCACACACAGTACTGGGCAAAAGTATTAGGACAAGAACTATTTTATCTTTTATGAGGCATCAAAATAAAGTTTAAAATCACCCTTGTCCTAATACTTTTGCACACTACCAGTAGTGTGCAAAAGTATTAGGACAGGAGTGATTTTCCTAAAAATCTCACTGAAATTCAAATACAGGTTAAAAAGCCAAGTAAATTGGTAATAAATATTGATTATTTAAAACTAGGTGTAAAAGAAATGTATTAAAAAGAAGTTATATTTAATTTTTCCTTTTTTCTATTAAACAAGTTATTTTGAATCTACTCATTATTCTATTATCCTTGGATATGACTGACTTTTTTCTTATTCCCCCCTCTCGAATTGATAAATCTAATGTTACTTCGGATGACACACTTTGGGGAGAAATACAAGCTGCTTGGCAGGAGATACCATTAGATACATTGAAGAAGATTGTGATGTCAATGCTTGACAGAATGAAGGCTGTGATCAAAGCAAAAGTCTTTTATAATAAATATTAAATTTATTTTGTAACAAGTATTTTTCTTGCTAAAACATTTGTTGAGTAAATCAAATAAAATGACTTTAATTAAATTGTTTATTTTCTGTCATCAATCTGTGAGTCTGTGGGTGACTGTTCCCTATGCACGCCTATATTTTTTAAGCTACTCCACTCAAACTTTCTAGGGACACATATCTACAGGGAAGCCAGGTCGACACATACTTTTTTCGTTTAAGTTCAGCAAGTTTTCCTTTCGCACTTTTTGGCCAATGGTGCAGATTGTTTACATTTGCTAAGATCTGAGATAGTTGCTAGATTACGTCACGGAAATCAAATCACACGTGTCAAATACGATTAAAATATTATTTTATTAAAAAAAAATGTGTCTTTATATTTAATTTTTATTCCGACGTTTTATTTCCGTAAAACATCTAAGAACTAAGATGGTTGCTGAATTACGTCACAGAAATCAAATCACACGTGTCAAACGCGACTAAAATATTTTTTATTAAAAAAAAAAATAAGCCTTTATATTTAGTTTTTATTCCTACGTTTTAAAAATTCATTATTATTTTGACGCCTCATAAAAGATAAAATAGTTCTTGTCCTAATACTTTTGCACAGTACTGTATATATACTAGGTGCGATTGGTAAATTGTCGCAATTATTTTGACACCTCATAAAAGATAAAATAGTTCTTGTCCTAATACTTTTGCACAGTACTGTACCTCTCTCTCTCACACATACACACACACACACGCTCTCTCTCTCAAAACAATTACCCTTTCTTGTCTGTTTCTTCAACAGGTGGGATGTTACAGAGTAGAGACCGATGTCCTGGCGATTTATTCGTTTGTCTACGCTATGACGCCCTGAAACAGCAAATCGAAGCAATAGTAGGAAAGGCCCACAGACTATGCCTTACGACGTTGTCGACGAACAGCATTGGATCAACCGAAACCCCTAATCTCGACCCTGATGGTAAGTTCTAGTGCGCCTCAACCGTTATCAATTCTACAGGTTATAATCTGCATTTGCGTACATCATACAATATTCTTTTAACATCAACCTCATTTAGTAACCACTTGCTTGAATGGCTCTCGGGTCTTTATTTGGTTTGATTTAGTTTTTTGCGTCATATTAACCCATTGGGTCACTTAATGACGGAACTTAATTTACTTGCAGTATTCAATGCACAAGGGAGTGCCAAGTCGGGATCTATCACATTACAGATTCTCCGTTGGATTTTGTCAAGGACACCTAGGTGGATAGCAGGGGCACCCGACCAGATATGGCAGCAGTATTCAATGCACAAGAGGGTGCCAAGTCGGGATCTATCACATTACAGATTCTCCGTTGGATTTTGTCAAGGACCCCTAGGTGGATAGCAGGAGCACCCGACCAGATATGGCAGCAGTATTCAATGCACGGGCGAATGGTAGATTTGTATATAGTTTTTTGTTGTTTTGGATTTTTTAGCTTTTTTTAATTTCTTTTTCTGCTTTCCTTAAAACTCTCTCGTTAATCAGTTCTGGTCATTAAATTCTCAGGATCCTCCTGCAGATCCAAATTTCGCCTAAAGTCCATCTGCGCGGAGATTGTCCAGCATTCACAACTAAATAAGAGGATTGATACTACCAAGCCTTTTAGCACTTTTTTTTCTTTATTCCGAACAAAACGTTTCTGTTTCTTAATACATTGCTTAGATTCTGAAAAGCAGATTTTCCAATTCCAATGAACCTTTTGATCTTGGTGTCAAATGTTTTTTGCTGTCTATTAAAATATTTCTAGTATATTTAAACTTATCCTGGAAACTGTATACATTGATTGGTTGATTTATAGATCCATTTTATCCGGACTATCGCCCATTTGAAGGTTATTTAAAGCCAGAAAATGTTTTTTCGATTTTGGATTTTGGGGTGAAAGAAGGAGATAATAATGGTTAAGTTATAAAAGTTGTACTAATTAGCCCATAGCTAGGGGAAAACCAACGACTATATATTAATCAAAGTCAGACGTTTTGTGGTCCGACAGGAATCTCTCCTCGGTATTATTAAACGTCGGAAGGCCATCATGCAAGGCAAAAGCTAGGGCACCTCGACGTGGTGTAATGGTTAACAAGCCTGTCTCACTAGCACCTATTACAACTGAGAAGTGAGTGCAATTCTCACTGGGTACCCAATACTATTGGCCTTGTGCCACATATAAGCGGCGCTTAGAAAATTATCATGCAAGGCAAAAGCTGTTCGGACAACATCAAATAGTGGACTGGAATGAAAATACCGGAATTCTTGAGAGTCACCGACAACAGATCATCCTGGTGGGGGGGGGGGGTCTGCTTCTTCTGCCTTTAGGTCCTCGCTGGCGATTCAAGTGACTGATGATGATGATGTTCATGATGCACTTCCCGCCTGTGGAATTCGCTTCCTTATTCTTGCTTTCCTGACAGCTACAACCTCCAGGAATTCAAATGCAAGGTCAATACTCGCTTCTGCTCAGACGAACTTAAGTCACCGATGCCTCCTCAACAGGTGTTTACTCGTGCAACCAGACTGGCAACTGGGTCCCACCCATTCACAGTCAGGTTAGCCAAATGCAGACGACAATTCTACTCCTGAAGATTCTTCTCTCGCACTTCCCGCCTGTGGAACTCGCTCCCGTATTCTTGCTTTCCTGACGGCTACAACCTCCAGAAATTTAAATGCAATGTCAATACTCATCTACTAACCACTGGACTCTAGCTCTCTCCCCTCCCCTGTATAACCTTCCCTTTCTCTCCACCTATGTATCTGTCATCGCACCTGCTTTCTCAGCTTTCTATTCTTCCTTTCTAACTAGTTTGTACTCCTCACTCTTTTCTAATTAATCTTTTTACATTTATGTAGCCCCCTGCACATCAGTGGCGTTTCCGCCTTGCTCGGGGTGAAATGATTAAAAAAAAAATGCTCATCTCTTAACCACTTGACCCTAGTTCTTTCCTCACCACTCTGTATATCCTTTCCTTTCTCTCCACCTCTGCAACTGTCATCACACCTCTATTCCCATCCTTCTCTTGCTCCTTTTCTAAATGGTTTGTCCTTCTCTTCACTCTCTTCTATCTAGGGCTTTTAATCTTATGTAGCCCCCTTCACATCAGTGGCGTTACCGCCTTGCTTGGGGTTATATGATTAAAAAAAACTGTTGAAAACTGACAAAAAATGAGACTGAAACAAATCAGTTGGACATACAACATCAAATAATGGACAAGGATGACAAATGCTTGAATTCCCTAGAGTTACCGACAACAGGTCATCCTGGTGGACATTACCTATTTCTTCTGCCCTTAGATCCTCGCCGACGATTCAAGTGACTGATGATAATAACGACGATGATGATATTGCAGCATCCAATTTCAATGTAGTTTTGTGCATTTTCCAGTAAACTGTGATACTTATACGATACATGGTAGGAGAAAAATAATCTTTTGTAATTCATTTCGTTTTCATTAACCATCGTAAAATACTCGTGACTAAATCTTTGGTAATACATCCGGAACCCTACAGAAGAAAGGAAATTGGTTAATGTCTTTCCCAAGTGAATATATTAGGAATTTCTGCGGTAATGAATATTGCACCACCCTGGTAAATGTCGGAGTTCAACCTCCCACGATTGCATCTTAATGACGCTCGCATTTTTTATCGTGTTACATCTTTTGTTTGAACAAAATAAAATACTCACATCGCTTAAACAATTCAGTCACCATGCAAAAGGTGATCAGACATTAAACACGGAAATGACGAAATGATCTAGCACTTTTTTTAAAGAATAAAGATATGTTTTCTATAGTACAGAGGCGTTAAAAAATGAAACAGATGTTGTCTCCCAGAATTAATGATTGTTAACTTCATAATAGACCTTTTTAAAATTAAAAACAATGAAATATAATTACAAATAAGAATTAACAGTAAATATTACAATTGATTCATTCGATGTCAAATAAATGCTGTAAACAGATGTTGTTTTCCCTGGAGTCTAAATTCATTATTTCGATAAAACAAGGACATAATTCATATTGCCACTTACTTTTTTCCTCATTCCTGTTAACGAAAAACTCTTTTGCATTTTATTTGTTCATAATCTTGCCTTATTTTCAATGTATGTTTATTAAAGAACGAAATAAGATACAAGGCCCGATGTATTTTATATAAAACATAAAATATCAGCAACCTAATACACGCATATCTCAATCACTACTTATTATGTTTCTACAAACAAAAGCTAATTATTATCTACCATGTACTCAACTGTGAAAGCATAATAACATGTCATGGAGTCGTTAACCAGGCGGCGTCCTCTCTCTCTCTCTCTCTCTCTCTCTCTCTCTCTCTCTCTCTCTCTTTCTCTCTCCGTGTGTGTGTGTTCTCTTCTCTTCTTTTTTTGTCTTCTGTCTCTTCGGCCAAAAACCCCAGACGTATATAACCGCAAAATCCCAACGTATTTTTGCTTTTTCGACTTGTCGCTTAATTGACGTCATCTATGACCAGACAGATCTGTCAATCATTTTCGCCGGCTATCGTCTTTCAAGCTTTTGTTTTCTGCGATTGATGTCAATCATAACTTTGTCGGCTATTGCCTATTTTTCTGTCTTTTGATGTTGTGCTACGTCGCCACCATCCATGGCCGGAATATATTTTTGTCAATCATAATTTTTCCCGGATTACGGTTATGTATTACAAATGGATTGAGACCCAGTAGGATTAAATATCTGTCAAAGGGCAGATGAAACATCTTATTGGGTCAAATAGCTACCTTGAAATCTACTATTTTTCCGTGCACTGAATACTGTTGTCATATTTGGTCGGATGCTTCTGCTATATATCTCGAAGTTCTCAACAAAATTCGAAGGATCTGCAATGTAATCGATCCTGACCTGGCATTTTGACTTCAGTCACTTTCTCACCACCGCTTCCCTCTGTCTTTTCTACAAATATTTTCATGGCACCTGCTCTGGCGAGTTTTTTACCCTGATGCCCAGACCAAATAAATTCACGCTTGCTACTAGACTAGGATTTACGTTCCACCATTTTAGGGTTGAAAATAGTTAGACAAATAACCACTTCTTCTATTCTAACAGTTTCTTTACTCGCGATTCGAGACTGTGGAACTTCTTTCCGTTCGCTTTCTTCCCTAATAGGTCAGTCAGCCAGTTAAGTGCCATACGGGATACACGCTTTGGGCGATCATGTATCGAAAAAGACATGACTGATTGGGCAGATTATTCCGCAGTAGGTTGCCATTGCTTTCTGCGGTAGACTAGTTGCCGACCAAGGCTATAGAACCCAATCTGTCCCGTTATTTGACTCATAGCTATAGGGGGAAGAGATGTATTATATTATTAAGTAGTAATTATTTGGGGATCAGTTTATTACTTCATAACAATAGAAAATCAATCTCCGACTTTATGCCTAGTAGAAGCCTTAATCATGAGTCCAACTATAATATTCAGTCAGTCAGTTAAGTGCCATACGTGAAATAGACATGACTGATAGGGCAGAAGATACAAGGCTATAGGACCCAATCTCTCCTATTATTTAACCCATAACTGGAGAGAAGAGATGGATTAATACCTTTCCCAAGGGTATTTTTGCGTATGTGAATGCAAAGAATTCAACTAGAATTCGATCTCGGCTCCCCGATTTGTCGTTTCCAGTCGATATCCATTGCACCACAACGCACATCCGTCCCTGATAGGCACAATCTCCAATAGCTTAAATGCAACGTCAATTGCCATCTTCTATCTCCGTGAATCCTGTCCATCTTTTATTATTTCTTTCCCCCCCCGTACCCTCTCTCTCTCTCTCATGCTGTGATGATAACAACAAAATGGACAGGTCGGAAAGGTAACCCGATGGAATCAACGACGTGCCTTTAAGACGGGGGTCATTGGCTGTGGTTTAACCTAGAGACGGGCAGATATTGCAAGGTCTCTTTGCCAAAGACACGCATGAAAAGAAAAAAATCACGCTGGAATCCGACCGAGACATATGGTGCGAGCTGGTGTGGTGCTCAACTGTGCAACGGCACTAAGACCACATCCGGTTATGAGACGTATGATAATGATAATGATGACTGATTGAAGTCCAAGAAACTTTCAGTCTGGAATAAGGGGTTCTCGTTATTTACTAAATACATCTAAGTGAACCCTTTAACAAGAACGGGTAGATTATTCGCGATCCGTTTTCTATGTTTAGGGATATCAGGTCTGGTTCTTCTTAGCACTAATCAGTTACTGTTCAGCCTGTTTCCACTGAAACAAAGTACACAATCTACGACTCATGGATGGAAATCAAAACAACTATGCCACAGAATTCATAATTCAATGCTTTAATCCAGAACTGGGATCATGGAAGCTTAAACCGAATATTTTTATTGTCTGTCTTCAGCTGCCTCTAATTCTACTGTTCGTCGTCGTCTCGCGGCCTTGGCCGAGATAGAACTCACTACACCCCTCCAGTATTCCCTGTGCATTTGGAACTCTGGCGTAGTTTTTGTAGCGAAATTCATAATCCTGTCAAATAGCTGAATACTTGATGCTTCGTCAATTCGATCTCGGCTCACCGATTTCTCTTTCCCAGCCGATATCCACTGCACCACAACGCACGTCCGTCACTGAACGCTTACAGCGCCTGGTATTCTCAAGTGGTCACCCATCTAAGTACTGACCAGGCTCACGTTGCTTAACTTTGGTGATCGAGCGAGAACCGGTGTATTCACCGTGATTGAGTAACACACTACGCCTCCTCGGCCTTACCCTCTCCTCAGACCTAAAATGGAACCACTATAATGATTCCATAGCTAAATCTACTGCTAAGAAGGTTGGGTCACTATGCCAATCCAGGATGTTTTTTTCCGTCTGAATCCATCCTGCATATATACAAGTCAACCATCCGTCCGTGCATGGAGTACTGCTGCCATTTATGGTCAGGCGCCCCTGCCGTTCTCCTCAGTGTTCTCGACAGGCTCCAAAGGAGAGTCTGTAATGTGATAGGTATTGATCTGGCGGCTCGACTGCAGCCACTTCCCCACCGTCGAAATGTGGCCTCCCTTTGTCTGTTCTATAAATACTTTCATGGCTTCTGCTCGGACGAACTTAAGTCACTGGTGCCTCCTCAACAGGTGTTTACTCGTGCAACCAGACTGGCAACTGGGTCCCACCCATTTACAGTCAGGTTAGCCAAATGCAGACGACAATTCTACTCCTGCAGATTCCTTCCCTTTCTCTCCACCTATGTATCTGTCATCGCACCTGCTTTCTCAGCTTTCTATTGCTCCTTTCTAACTAGTTTGTACTCCTCACTCTTTTCTAATTAATCTTTTTACAGTTATGTAGCCCCCTGCACATCAGTGGCATTTCTGCCTTGCTCGGGGTGAAATGATTAAAAAAATGCCGTAAACCACTTGTATTGTTACCTCTACTTCTGCAACTACTTTTACTTCTGTTACTGCTGCTGCTTTTGTTGCAGCGACTATTGCTACTTCTGCTTCTGCTGCTATTTTTTTTTTTTTTTACTCATCTCACCCCAAGCAAGACATTCTACTGCCAATGTCGCGCAGGGGGTTACATAGAGGAAAGTGATGAGAAAGAGAGGTTAGTTGTAGGAAATGTCAGGAGGAGGGTAAAGATGGATGAGGATACTGAGGATGGAGGTGGAGTAGATGGAAAAAGAGCTTGTGAGAATGGATGCTAGTTAGTGTGATAAGAGATGTCTATTGACCTTACATTTAAATTCCTGGAGATTGTAGCTGTTGGGGAAGCAAGTATACGGAAGGGAATTCCACGGGCGGGAAGTGCGAGAGAAAGGATGCGAGTTAGTGAGATAGGAGATGTCTATTGACCTTACATTTAAATTCCTGGAGATTGTAGCTATCGGGAAAGCAAGTATATGGAAGGGAATTCAACAGGTGGTAAGTGCGTGAAAAGAAGCTGTTAGAGTAAAAATTGCGGTTACATTTTATCGGTTTCACTGTAAAAGGGTGGGACCTAGTTGCTAATCTAGTAGCTAGTGTAAATTCATACCTATAGGGTACCAGTGATCTAAGTTCATTGGAGCAAAAGCCGTGAAAGTATTTATAGAAGAGGCACAGGGAAGCCACGTCACGCTGATGAGAGAGCGACTGCAATCGAGCTGCCAAGTCGGTATCGGTCACGTTAGAGATTCTCTGTTGGATTTTGTCAAGAACCCCGAGGTGAATAGCAGAGACACTCGACCAGATGTGGCAGCAATATTCAATATACGGGTGGATGGTAGATTTATATATGTGCAGGATGGACTCAGACGGGAAAACTTCCTGGCCCTGCACAGTGAGCCGATCTTCTTAGCAGCGGATTTAGCAATGGATTCGATATAGTCATTCCACTTGAGGTCTGCTGAGAGTGTGAGGCCAAGGAGGCGTAGTGTTTTACTCTCAGGAAGGCTAGCCTGTTCCATGCTAATGGGGGGTAGGAGCGATTGTCTATGATGGTTCTGTTTCTATTGCTGCTGCTACTGAAGCTTCTGTTTCTGCTACTATTCCTACTTATGTTTCTAATGTTTCAACTTTTACTGATACTGCTGCTGCTGCTGCTGATTCTGCGACTTTTGTTTCTGCTACTATTTATACTTATGCTGCTGAAGTTGCTGTTGCGACTACTGCTATATCTGTTTCTGTTGATTCTGCTAATGCAGCTGCTACTGCTTTAGTTTCTGCTATTAGTTCTGCTTCTAATGCTTTTGCTTCTGCTACTGCAGCTTCTACTTGTGTTACTGCTGCTGTTGCTTCTACTGATACTAATTATGTGACTTTTTCTGCTTGTTCTGTTGTTACTGCTTCATCTACTGCTTCTATTTCTACTACTACTTCTACTTCTGTTAATCCTTCAATAGTTGTTATTGCAACTACTGCTACTTTTTCTGCTGCTGCTTCTTCTACGTCTGCTTCTGATTCTGATGCTGCTTCTGCTTCTACTATTGTCTACTGTGCTACTGCGACTTCCGTTTCTGCTGCTGCTACTTATGCTACTGCTTCTACTGTTTCGGCTTCTATTATTATTTGTGCTGTTTCTGCTGCTGTTAAACTCAGTTGTCGAAACGTTGAAATAATTCCAGTAAAAATGAGGACTTTAGTCCAATTATAAGTAATGTGAAGACGAACACATTTTGTTAAAAAGTAATCCCCGAACTTGTTTTCGACAGTTGCCCTTTTGACAACCGATACCTCCAGAGAAACTTGTTTTAGACAGTCGCCCTTTTGACAACCGATACCTCCAGAGAAACTTGTTTTAGACAGTCGCCCTTTTGACAACCGATACCTCCAGAGAAACTTGTTTTCGACAGTCGCCCTTTTGACAAACCGATACCTCCAGAGAAACTTGTTTTCGACAGTCGCCCTTTTGACAACCGATACCTCCAGAGAAACTTGTTTTCGACAGTCGCCCTTTTGACAACCGATACCTCCAGAGAAACTTGTTTTCGACAGTCGCCCTTTTGACAACCGATACCTCCAGAGAAACTTGTTACCAGAACAAAATGAATTATTTTGATTTGCAGCAGTCTTTCAGTTATACCTTCAAAAATATTATTTGAAATGAGTTCTCCATCTTCCACATTTTCTAAAACTCTTAGGATTTATTCACTTCTTGCAATTCTATCGCTATTTTCACCGAAGATTTTCAGAGTTCTTAGTTCCACCAATTCATACCTTTACAGGTAGGACTCGCTATGCAACGTTCAAAGAATTGACTCGTCTTCATACCGCTGTAGTGCATTGGTAATGGTGAAAGTTCTGCCTATATTATTCCCCAGAACTGTTACTTTATGGAACAGACTCTGGAGATGATACTTCCCCGATCACTCCAACGTTAATATTTCCAAATCTAGGGTTAATCGTAAATCTAACCTCCAAATCCTCATAATATGCGCTTCTTACTTCCTCTTATTAAGCACTTACAATAACCGAAGTCAGCTGCATCTACCTTGAGTGGTTACTGAGCCTTATACTAGGCGAACAATAGTATTAAAAAAGTAATTTTCATTATTCTTCAGGTTACTCAAAATGGTCGCTTCATCATTTTAGAACTCTTTTTTGACCCAGTGTGTTCTTCAGCCTTCCTCACTGTTGCAGAATCTGAGAAAAGTTATTGTTATTATTCCACAATTCTGATTGTTTTTTTCGTCGTTACATTGTTCTCGCTAAATATGGCGATTAGATCCCGCGAGGAGAATTAAGACTAGCACCAGAAAAAATGCCACTATCTGGTCTATATTTGAAGATTTGATTATATACTCGAGCAACGGTGACCTTATGAATCAAGGGCAAATCGGACATGTGTGCTTTTATCATCATTTTAAAATAAATTGTATCAAACTTTTTTTTTTTTAATCATTTCACCCCGAGCAAGGCAGAAACGCCACTGATGTGTAGGGGGCTACATAAATGTAGAAAGATTAATTAGAAAAGAGTGAGGAGTACAAGCTAGTTAGAAAGGAACAATAGAAAGCTGAGAAAGCAGGTGCAATGACAGATACATGGGCGGAGAGAAAGTGAAGATTATACAGGGGAGGGGAGAGAGCTAGAGTCCAGTGGTTAGTAGGTGAGTATTAACTTTGCATTTAAATTTCTGGAGGTCGTAGCCGTCAGGAAAGCAAGAATACGGGAGCGAGTTCCACAGGCGGGAAGTGCGAGAGAGGAAGCTGCAGGAGTAGAATTGTCGTCTGCATTTGGCTAACCTGACTGTGAATGGGTGGGACCCAGTTGCCAGTCTGGTTGCACGGGTAAACACCTGTTGAGGAGGCATCAGTGACTTAAGCTCGTCCGAGCAGAAGCCATGGAAGTATTTATAGAAGAGACAGAGGGAGGCCACATTTCGACGATGGGAAAGTGGCTGCAGTCGAGTCGCCAGATCAGTACCTATCACATTACAGACTCTCCTTTGGAGCCTGTCAAGAACACTGAGGAGAACGGCAGGGGCACCTGACCATAAATGGCAGCAGTACTCCATGCACGGACGGATGGTTGACTTGTATATATGCAGGATGGATTCAGGTGGAAAAAACATCCTGGATCGACATAGTGACCCAACCTTCTTAACAGTAGATTTTGCTATGGATTCAATATAGTGGTTCCATTTGAGGTCTGAGGACAGGGTAAGTCCGAGGAGGCGTAGTGTATTACTCTCCGGGAGAATCATCTGGTCCATGCTTATGGGAGGCAGAAGAGGTTGCCTGTAATGGTTGACAGACAACAGCTTGGTCTTAGAGGAATTGAAGTTGACAAGCCACTTCTTGCCCCAGTTCACCACAGAGTGTAAATCCCGCTCAAGGTCAGCAGCGAGATTATGTCTGTCCGCCACGACAGGTTTCTTACTGGAGCGGGAGTATATTGTAGTGTCATCTGCGTAGATGCCTACTTGGGACTTGATCTCATCTGGGAGGTCGTTGATGAAAATAAGGAAGAGCGTCGGGCTCAGGATAGAGCCTTGTGGGACACCAGCATTCGTGCTGTAGGATGAAGAGGCACGCCCATTCAGAACAACCTTCATTTTGCGGTTATTTAAGAAAGATTGGATTAGGTCAAGCAGGCGACCGTTAATACCATAACCGCGTAGTTTGAATAGGAGGCCAGGGTACCAAACCCTGTCGAAAGCCTTGGAGATGTCCAGAGCAACCGCGCGAGCCTCGTCAGACTCATCAAGGGCCTTAGCATGTACTCCGTTACAGTTGTTAGCAGGTCGGCTGTGGACCTGTCAAATCGGAATCCATATTGCCTGTCGGAGAACAGTTTGTGGGCGGTGAGATGATGAACTATTTCAGCATTGATTATAGCCTCGAATACTTTCCCGAATATCGGTAGAAGACTGATAGGGCGATAGTTGGATGGGTCCGAGGGTTCACCACAGTTCTTAAAGACAGGAACGACTGAGGAGAATTTCCAGCATGCAGGAAAGCAGGAAGCAGAAAGGCAGTAGTTAAACCGTTTAGAGAGGACAGGGGAAAGTTCAGGGGCACACCTCTTAAGGACTATCACCAGGATTCCGTCGTCTCCACACGCCTTATGGGGGTCGAGTTTTGAAATTACTCTGGATACTACTGTCGGGGTAATATATACGTCGTGCAGTTTGGCCTCAGTTCTAATAGGGAAGTCGGGTGGGTGCACTCCGGACGAGCCGAATGTGGAGTTGGATGAGAATCTGCGGGCAAAGCACTCAGCTTTGTCCGCAGATGACGTGAGAACATCAAATCCATGGATTAAAGGAGGTATTGAGGATTTCCTATTGTTGAGCACTCGTTTACAAATCCTCCAATAGTCCTTGGAGCCGAACTTGTGGTCAGCTATGTGCTGTCGCATTCTCTCAGCAAACAACTGTTTGGCGTCATTTAGGGTTTTCTTGCACTCACTGCGAGCAGATGTGAACAGGCGCCTATTGTGATCAGTTGGCTGTCTCCGGAATAGACGGAAGTAATGGTTCCTGTGGGCAATGGCGGCTGAGCAGGCCGGAGAGAACCACGGAGAGGAATGAGGTTTTAAGCAATACTTCCTGGTGGGTATGAAGGCATCAATGCCAGCTTTCACCCATGACGAGACCTCAGAGGCACAGTCATCAACTGATAGGTCAAACACTTTTCCCCAAGGGACGTCGCAGAGGAAATCGCGAAAGGCATCCCAGTCAGATTTTGGTAGAGGTAGGTGGTTCTATAAGTAGGGGGCTCCTGGGGGGAGTGAGATTGGAAAGAAATACTGAGGGAGACTACAGCGTGGTCGGAATTGCCGTGAGGGCAAAGCTGCGAGACTTGACAGGCGTCGGGCGCAGAGGTGAAACATATATCTAGCAGTGAGGAATGACCCGAGGGTGTGCTTGGGAAGCGAGTGGGGAAGTCCACCACTTGCGTAAGGGATTGGGAAATAGCAAAGTTCATGGCGTGAATACCCACCGGATCAGTAACGGCGTTTTCAAGCCACTCAGAGTGATGGGCATTGAGGTCTCCAAATACAAATATATGGGCAAATGGGTGATAGGAAATAGCCTTACCTATGTCGTCGGCAATGCTATCTAGTAGGGAGCAGTCAGGAGAGGAGGGAGAACGGTAAAGGAATAATAGGTAGCTAACCGAACTGAGGAGAGACAAGCGGAAACATATGTATTGGTGGTCAGTAGATTCGAGTGAAGTCACCCTAGTTATGAGGAGGTGTTCGCTGACATAAACACCCAGCCCATGCATGTGGACAGTGGAATCCTTTCTTAAAAGGGGAAGATAATCAGGGATGAAGAGGTCAGAGGAGGGAATAGCTGAGTTGAGGTTAGTTTCGCAGAGCGCGAGGATGTCAGGGGACTTTTCATGCAGGAACGCTTCTACACTAGGAAAGTTAGTACGAATGCCTCGGATATTAGTGAAGGAGAGGATAATGGGCTTAGTTGGTTTGGATTTAACTGGTTTAGGGTCATTTCTGATTTGTTTCGTCATGTTTTTTGTTTATAGAAAGGGACCTAGGGTAAAGGATACAGGCGGTCATTACCCACGATCTGTGCTGGGAGGGAAACTGGCTAGGGCTGCAACAAGGTGTGGCCTCGGGGTTGCCCACCGAAAGCGCTTGCAGGGACACCTATCCATGCGCGACATGGCACTACAAGAACCCCGATATTCTTTTTTTATAATCGTTTCACCTCAAGCAAGACAGGACTGCCACTGGTTTGTAGGGGGTACAGTGAGATAAAAAAAAAGAAAGAAAATAGAAAGGAACGATCGCAACTGACGTTGCATTCAAACTTTTGTAGGTTGTAGCTGTTGGGGTGTTGAAGAAAAGATGGATGGGAATTAAGTAGATAGAAGATGGCAAGGGATGTTGCATTTAGACTTTCGTAGATTTTAGCTATCAGGGAAGCAAGAGTACGGAAGGGAAGTGCGAGAAAATAACTGATAGAATAGAAGTGGTAGTCAATTTAATAATTTTGATGTTAAAAGGGTGGGACCTAGTGGCCAATCTAGTAGCACGAGTCAATTCATGTGGTCGGGGCATCAAGAAACGAAGCTCGTCAGGACAGAAACCTGGAAATGTTTCTGAATTTGTAGTGGGCATCCGTTTGTCTTGCGAGATAAAATTAACGCTCAGATTGGTTCAAATTCAATCCTTTGGTAGTAAGACATGGTTGACCTCTCCATGGTGCAAGCCTGTGCGATGGTCTATGGAGATCGTGCGCTGCTTAGACTACATGGCCTCTTTGACCATATCGACAAGAGGCAAAGAAATGCAGAGGACTGTTTGTCTGCAGATGTTGCCGGAAAACTGCGAGTTGACGTCTAAACGCCCTAGGGGCTCCACTCCGGATTTTCTGTTTAGATTTACTTCCATGGGTAGCTCTGTTAGATAGGACCACAAGGGAGAAAAAAAATTTTTCTTCCTGGACTGTCGAGCTACATTTATTCGAACCAGCTGGTTATGAGGCGCCAGTTTTCCGCCTTTGCAAATTTTTCTAGCTGGGATGTGGACTAAGTTGTCAAAAGTTATATGAGACACATGCCAGTGAAGCTATAACCACTTTTGGAACATATATAAGCATTATATACATTACGTGTTTCTGGATATTAGTCAGTCAGTTAAGTGCCATACGTGATACACGCTTTAGGCGATCATGTCTCAAAAGAGACATGACTGACTGGGCAGAAGATTATCCCGCAGTAGATTGCCATTGCTTTCTGCGGTAGGCTAGTTGCCAGCCAAGACTATAGAACCCAATCTGTCCTGTTATTTGACTCATAGCTAGAAGGGGAAGAGATGTATTATATTATTAAGTAGCAATGAGTGGGTGATCAGTTTATTACGACATAGCAATTGAAAACAGATCCCCCATTTTATGCCAGTAGAAGTCTTAATCCTGATTCCAACTATTATATTCAGTCAGTTAAGTGCCATACGTGATACACGCTTGGGCGATCATGTCTCGAAAGAGATATGACTGACTGGGCAGAAGGTTGCCACTACTTTCTGCGGTAGACTATAAAACCCAATGTCCTGTTATTTAACCCATAACTGGAGGGAAGAGACAGATTAATACTTTTTCCAGGGGTATTTGCGCGGAAGTGAATGCAAGGAATTCAACTGGAATTCGAACTCGGTTCCCCGTTTTCTGAATATATGTGTACATCATAACTGGAATGTCGGGTTACATACCATTATTTTTATCTGTTCCTTTTTTTTTTCTTTATTTTAATTATTTTCTTTTCTTTTTTTTTTCTTTTCAGTGTTTTTTGTTATTGTTAACTTGAGAAGTGGTACGTCAATCGTTCGCCATAAAATGACACCCCCAATGGCGGGTGTTTCTCCCGAGTGGAACAGGGTTTTGTTATTTCCAATGGCTGGGAATAACGTCGAAACTCATTCCTTAGAGTTTCTGGTTGTGAAAGGTGCTGTCTTCACGAGGAGTAACATACTTGGTCATGTCATTGTTGGCCCTTCGGCTTCTCCACTCGGAGAACTGCATTGGAAGGAAATGCTTTCTCCAAGAAAAACGGCAGTAGCAAGGTGGCATCGGATTGTACCCTTGAAATAATAAAACCCCTTTTTTTTGTATTGATAGTTTCAACCGGAAAATTTTTATGGAAGGATTTCTGTAGAATTTGAAAATCTTTGTCGCTTCTCAGGGTAATTGGAATAAAGCTTGATTAAACTATTAAAAAATATTTTATAGATAATTTGTTTCTATTTAAATAATTATTAAAAAGATCTCCTCATTGATTATCAGTACTTCTCTCTTTCGTTATCTCTTTATCATTTATATGTAAGATATTGACCGGCAAAAATATGATTGACAAAAATATATGCCTTCCTTGGATGGTGGAGAATAGGGTGCAACATCAAAGACAGAAACCCAGGCAATAGCTAATAAAGATATGATTCACAACATTGTTAATATTTCCTACGTTTCTTATTCACTATATCCTATTACAGGGGTCGCCAACCTTTTGAGGAGTGAGGGCCAAAAAACTATGTAGAGTGTTGGAGGAGGGCCAAACAGCTATGGCTCCAGTGTCATGAATAACTATGTTTTTTAATATGTTACATATATATATTACAGAGGTCGGCAACGTTTTGAAGAGTGAGGGCCAAAAAGCGATGTATAGTAATGGAGGAGGGCCAAACAGCTATGACTCCAATGTCATGAAGTAGAAATATGTTATTAAATATGCTACATATATATATTACAGGAATCGGTAAACTTTTGGGGAGTGAGGGCCAAAAAGCGATGTATAGTAATGGAGGAGGGCCAAACAGCTATGGCTCCAATGTCATGAAGAAGAACTATGTTATTAAATATGTTACATATGTATATATATATATTACAGGGATCGGTAACCTTTTGGGGAGTGAGGGCCAAAAAGCGATGTATAGTAATGGAGGAGGGCCAAACAGCTATGGCTCCAAAGTCATGAAGAAGAACTATGTTATTAAATATACTACATATATATATTACGGGGATCGGCAACCTTTTGGGGAGTGAGGGCCAAAAAGCTATGTATAGAAATGGAGAAGGACCAAACAGCTATGGCTCCAATGTCATGAAGAAGAACTATGTTATAAATATGTTACATATATATATATAATGTTACAGGGATCGGTAACCTTTTGGGGAGTGAGGGCCAAAAAGCGATGTATAGTAATGGAGGAGGGCCAAACAGCTATGGCTCCAATGTCATGAAGAAGAACTATGTTATTAAATATGTTACATATATATATTACAGGGGTCGGCAACGTTTTGGGGAGTGAGGGCCAAAAAGCTATGTATAGAAATGGAGAAGGACCAAACAGCTATGGCTCCAATGTAATGAAGAAGAACTATGTTATAAATATGTTACATATATATATAATATTACAGGGATCGGGAACCTTTTGGGGAGTGAGGGACAAAAAGCGATGTATAGAAATGGAGAAGGACCAAACAGCTATGGCTCCAATGTCATGAAGAAGAACTATGTTATTAAATATGTTACACATATATATATATATTACAAAGATCGGCAACATTTTGGGGAGTGAGGGACAAAAAGCTATGTATAGTAATGGAGGAGGACCAAACAGCTATGGCTCCAATGTCATCAAGAAGAACGATGTTATTAAATATGTTACATAATATATATTACGGGGGTCGGCAAACGTTTGAGGAGTGAGGGCCAAAAAGCTATGTATAGTAATGGAGGAGGAGCAAACTGTTATGGATCCAATGTCATGAAGAAGAACTATGTTATTAAATATGTTACATATATATATTAAACGATCGGCAACTTTTTGGGGTGTGAGGGCCAAACAGCTATGGCCCCAATGTCATGAAGAAGAACTATGTTATTAAATAGGTTACATATATATATTAAAGGATCGGCAACCTTTTGGGGAGTGAGGGCCATAAAGCTATGTATAGAAATGGAGAAGGACCAAATATCTATGGCCCCAATGCCATGAAGAAGAACTATGTTGTTAAATATGTTACATATATATATTACAGGGGTCGGAAACCTTTTGGGAAATTGGGACCAAAAAGCTTTGTATAGTAATGGAGGGAAGTCAAACAGCTATGGCTCCAGTGTCATGGAAAAGAAACCATGTTATTAAATAGATTAATATATATATTACAGGGATCGGCAACCTTTTGTGGAGTGAGGGCCAAAAAGCTATGTATATTAATGGAGGAGGACAAAACAGCTGTGGCTCCAATGTCATGAAGAAGAACTATGTTTTTTGATATGTAACATATATATATTACAGGGATCGGCATCGTTTTGGGTAGTGAGGGCCAAACAGCTATGGCTCCAATATGTTATTAAACATGTTAAATATATATATTACAGGGTTTAGCAACCTTTTGGGGAGTGAGGGCCAAACAGCTATGGCTTCAATGTCATGAAGAAGAACTATGTTATTAAATATGTTGCATATATATATTACAGGGATCGGCAACCTTTTGGGAAATGAGGGCCAAACAGCCATGTATAGTAATGGAGGAGGACCATGTTATTAAATATGTTACATATATATATTACAGGGATCGAGGGCCAAAAACCTATGTATAGTAATGGAGGAGGACCAAACAGCTATGGCTCCAATGTCATGAAGAAGAACTATGTTATTAAATATTTTACATATATATATATTACAGGGATCGGCAACATTTTGGTGAGTGAGGGTCAATAAGCTATGTATAGGAATGGAGGAGAACCAAACAGCTATGGCTCCAGAGTCATGGAAAAGAAACCATGTTATTAAATATGTTACATATATATATTACAGGGATCGGCAACATTTTGGGGAGTGTGGGCCAAAAAGCTATGTATAGTTAATGGAGGAGGACCAAACAGCTATGGACCCAGAGTCATGGAAGACTAACCATGTTATTAAATATGTTACATATTTATATTACAGCAACCTTTTGGGGAGTGACGGCCAGAAAGCTATGTATAGTAAAGGACGAGGACGAAACAGCTATCGCTCCAGTGTCATGGAAGAGTAAACATGTTATTAAATATGTTACATATATGTTTTACAGGGATCGGCAATCTTTTGAGGAGTGAGGCCAAACAGCTGTGGCTCTAATTCCATGAAGAAGAACAATATTATTAAATATGTTACATATTTATATTTCAGAGATTGGCCACCTTTAGGTTAGTGAGGGCCAAACAGCTATGGCTCCAATGTCATGAAGAAGAACTATGTTATTAAATATGTTACATATATATATTACAGGGGTCGGCTACCTTTTGGGGAGTGAGGGCCAAACAGCTATGGCTCCAATGCCATGAAGAAGAACTATGTTATTAAATATGTTACATATATATATATTACAGGGATCGGCAACCTTTTGGGGAGGAGGACCACACAGCTATGACTCCAATGTCATGAAGACGAACTATGTTATTAAACATGTTACATATATATATTACAGGGATCGGCAACTTTTGGGGGATTGAGAGCCAAGAAGCTATGTATAGTAATGGAGTATAGTAATGGTGATGGACCAAACAGCTATGTCTCCAATGTCATGTAGAAGGACTATGTTATTAAATATGTTACATATATATATTAGAGGGATCGGCAACGTTTTGTGGAGTGAGGGCCAATAAGCTATGTCTAGTCATTTAGGAAGACCAAACAGCTATGGCTCCAGAGTCATGGAAAAGAAACCATGTTATTAAATAGTTTACATATATATATATTACAGGGATCGGCAACATTTTGGGGAGTCTGGGCCAAAAAGCTATGCATAGTTAATGGAGGAGGACCAAACAGTTATGGCTCCAGATTCATGGAAGAGTAACCATGTTATTAAATATGTTACATATTTATATTACAGGGATCGGCAACCTTTTCTGGAGTGAGGGCCAATAAGCTATGTCTAGTAATTTAGGAGGACCAAACAGCTATGGCTCCAGAGTCATGGAAAGAAACTATGTCATTAAATATGTTACATATATATATTACAGGGATCGGCAACCTTTTGGGGAGTGAAGACCAAACAGCTATGGCTCCAATGTCATGAGGAAGAACTATGTTTTTAATATCTTACATATATATATTACAGGGATCGGCAACCTTTTGTGGAGTGAGGGCCAATAAGCTATGTCTAGTAATTTAGGAGGACCAAACAGCTATGGCTCCAGAGTCATGGAAAGAAACCATGTCATTAAATATGTTACATATTTATATTACAGGGATCGGCAACATTTTGGGGAGTGAGGGCCAAAAGCTATGGCTCCAATATCATGAAGAAGAACTATGTTTTTAATATCTTACATATATATATTACAGGGATCGGCAACCTTTTGGGGAGTGAAGACCAAACAGCTATGGCTCCAATGTCATGTAGAAGGACTATGTTATTAAATATGTTACATATATATATTACAGGGATCGGCAACCTTTGGTGGAGTGAGGGCCAATAAGCTATGTCTAGTAATTTAGGAGGACCAAACAGCTATGGCTCCAGAGTCATGGAAAGAAACCATGTCATTAAATATGTTACATATATATATTACAGGGATCGGCAACATTTTGAGGAGTGTGGGCCAAAAAGCTATGTATAGTTAATGGAGGAGGACCAAACAGCTATGGCTCCAGAGTCATGGAAGAGTAACCATGTTATTAAATATGTTACATATTTATATTACAGGGATCGGCAACATTTTGGGGAGTGAGGGCCAAAAAGCTATGGCTCCAATATCATGAAGAAGAACTATGTTTTTAATATCTTACATATATATATTACAGTGATCAGCAACATTTTGGGGAGTGACGGCCAGAAACCTATGTATAATAATGGAGGAAGGCCAAACATCTATGGCTCCAATGCCATGAATAAGAACTATGTTATTATATATGTTACATATATATATTGCTGGGGTCGGCAACCATTTGGGGAGCGAGGACCACAAAGCTATGTATAGTAAAGGACGAGGACGAAACAGCTATCGCTCCAGTGTCATGGAAGAGTAAACATGTTATTAAATATGTTACATATATGTTTTACAGGGATCGGCAATCTTTTGGGGAGTGAGGCCAAACAGCTGTGGCTCTAATTCCATGAAGAAGAACAATATTATTAAATATGTTACATATTTATATTTCAGAGATTGGCCACCTTTAGCTTAGTGAGGGCCAAACAGCTATGGCTCCAATGTCATGATAAAGAACTATGGTATTAAATATGTTACATATATATATTACAGGGATCGGCAACTTTTTGGGGATTGAGAGCCAAGAAGCTATGTATAGTAATGGAGAAGGACCAAAGAGCTATGGCTCCAATGTCATGAAGAAGAACTATGTTATTAAATATATTACATATATATATATTGCAGAGGTCGGCAACCTTTTGGGGAGTGAGGGCCAAAAAGCTATGTATATTAATGGAGGAGGACCAAACAGCTATGGCTGAAATGTCATGAAGACGAACTATGTTTTATAATATGTAACATATATATATTACTGGGATCGGCAACGTTTTGGGGAGTGAGGGCCAAAGAGCTATGGCTCCAATGCCAGAAGAATATCTATGTTATTATGTTTAATAACATAGATATTCTTCCTACATATTCTTACATATATATATTACAGGGTTTTGGCAACCTTTTGGGGAATGAGGGCCAAACAGCGATGGCTCCAGAGTCATGGAAAAGAAACCATGTTATTAAATATGTTACATATATATATTACAGGGATCGGCAACCTTTTGGGGAGTGAGGGCCAGAAAGCTATGTATATTAATGGAGGAGAACAAAACAGCTATGGATCCAATGTCATGAAGAAGCACTATCATATTAAATATGTTACATATATATATTACAGGGATCGGCAACTTTTTGCGGAGTGAGAGTCAAGAAGCTATGTATAGTAATGGTGATGGACCAAACAGCTATGTCTCCAATGTCATGTAGAAGGACTATGTTATTAAATATGTTACATATATATATTACAGGGATCGGCAACCTTTGGTGGAGTGAGGGCCAATAAGCTATGTCTAGTCATTTAGGAAGACCAAACAGCTATGGCTCCAGAGTCATGGAAAAGAAACCATGTTATTAAATATTTTACATATATATATATTACAGGGATCGGCAACATTTTGGGGAGTCTGGGCCAAAAAGCTATGTATACTTAATGGAGGAGGACCAAACAGCTATGGCTCCAGATTCATGGAAGAGTAACCATGTTATTAAATATGTTACATATTTATATTAAAGGGATCGGCAACATTTTGGGGAGTGAGGGCCAAAAAGCTATGGCTCCAATATCATGAAGAAGAACTATGTTTTTAATATCTTACATATATATATTACAGGGATCGGCAACCTTTTCTAGAGTGAGGGCCAATAGGCTATGTCTAGTAATTTAGGAGGACCAAACAGCTATGGCTCCAAAGTCATGGAAAGAAACCATGTCATTAAATATGTTACATATATATATTACAGGGATCGGCAACATTTTGGGGAGTCTGGGCCAAAAAGCTATGTATACTTAATGGAGGAGGACCAAACAGCTATGGCTCCAGAGTCATGGAAGAGTAACCATGTTATTAAATATGTTACATATTTATATTACAGGGATCGGCAACATTTTGGGGAGTGAGGGCCAAAAAGCTATGGCTCCAATATCATGAAGAAGAACTATGTTTTTAATATCTTACATATATATATTACAGGGATCGGCAACCTTTTGGGGAGTGAAGACCAAACAGCTCTGGCTCCAATGTCATGAGGAAGAACTATGTTTTTAATATCTTACATATATATAATACAGGGATCGGCAACCTTTTGCGGAGTGACGGCCAGAAAGCTATGTATAATAATGGAGCAAGGCCAAACATCTATGGCTCCAATGCCATGAATAAGAACTATGTTATTATATATGTTACATCTATATATTGCTGGGGTCGGCAACCATTTGGGGAGCGAGGACCACAAAGCTATGTATAGTAAAGGACGAGGACGAAACAGCTATCGCTCCAGTGTCATGGAAGACTAAACATGTTATTAAATATGTTACATATATGTTTTACAGGGATCGGCAATCTTTTGGGGAGTGAGGCCAAACAGCTGTGGCTCTAATTTCATGAAGAAGAACAATATTATTAAATATGTTACATATTTATATTTCAGAGATTGGCCACCTTTAGGTTAGTGAGGGCCAAACAGCTATGGCTCCAATGTCATGAAGAAGAACTATGTTATTAAATATGTTACATATATATATTACAGGGGTCGGCTACCTTTTGGGGAGTGAGGGCCAAACAGCTATGGCTCCAATGCCATGAAGAAGAACTATGTTATTAAGTATGTTACATATATATATATTGCAGGGATCGGCAACCTTTTGGGGAGGAGGACCACACAGCTATGTCTCCAATGTCATGAAGACGAACTATGTTATTAAACATGTTACATATATATATTACAGGGATCGGCAACTTTTTGGGGATTGAGAGCCAAGAAGCTATGTATAGTAATGGAGAAGGACCAAAGAGCTATGGCTCCAATGTCATGAAGAAGAACTATGTTATTAAATATATTACATATATATATTGCAGAGGTCGGCAACCTTTTGGGGAGTGAGGGCCAAAAAGCTATGTATATTAATGGAGGAGGACCAAACAGCTATGGCTGAAATGTCATGAAGACGAACTATGTTTTATAATATGTAACATATATATATTACTGGGATCGGCAACGTTTTGGGGAGTGAGGGACGAAGAGCTATGGCTCCAATGCCAGGAAGAAATATCTATGTTATTATGTTTAATAACATAGATATTCTTCCTACATATTCTTACATATATATATTACAGGGTTTGGCAACTTTTGGGGAATGAGGCCCAAACAGCGATGGCTCCAGAGTCATGGAAAAGAAACCATGTTATTAAATATGTTACATATATATATTACAGGGATCGGCAACCTTTTGGGGAGTGAGGGCCAGAAAGCTATGTATATTAATGGAGGAAGACAAAACAGCTATGGATCCAATGTCATGAAGAAGCACTATCTTATTAAATGTGTTACATATATATATTACAGGGATCGGCAACTTTTTGCGGAATGAGAGTCAAGAAGCTATGTATAGTAATGGTGATGGACCAAACAGCTATGTCTCCAATGTCATGTAGAAGGACTATGTTATTAAATATGTTACATATATATATTACAGGGATCGGCAAACTTTTGTGGAGTGAGGGCCAATAAGCTATGTCTAGTCATTTAGGAAGACCAAACAGCTATGGCACCAGAGTCATGGAAAAGAAACCATGTTATTAAATAGTTTACACATATATATATTACAGGGATCGGCAACATTTTGGGGAGTCTGGGCCAAAAAGCTATGTATAGTTAATGGAGGAGGACCAAACAGTTATGGCTCCAGATTCATGGAAGAGTAACCATGTTATTAAATATGTTACATATTTATATTACAGGGATCGGCAACATTTTGGGGAGCGAGGACCACAAAGCTATGTATAGTAAAGGACGAGGACGAAACAGCTATCGCTCCAGTGTCATGGAGGAGTAAACATGTTATTAAATATGTTACATATATATATATTGCAGTGATCGGCAACATTTTGGGGAGTATGGGACAAAAAGCTATGTATAGTAATGGAGGAGGACCAAACAGCTATGGCTCCAGTGTCATGGAAGAGTATCCATGTTATTAAATATGTTACATATATATTTTACAGGGATCGGCAATCTTTTGGGGAGTGAGGCCAAACAGTTGTGGCTCTAATTCCATGAAGAAGAACAATTTTATTAAATATGTTACATATATATATTTCAGAGATTGGCCACCTTTATGTTAGTGAGGGCCAAACAGCTAGGGCTCCAATGTCATGAATACGAACTATGTTTTTTAATATGTTACATATATATATATTATTATAGGGATCGACCACCTTTTGGGGTGTGAGGGCCAAACAGCTATGGCTCCAATATCATGAAGAAGAACTATGTTATTAAATATGTTACATATATATATTACATGTGATCGGCAACCTTTTGGGGAGTGAGGACCAAAAAGCTATTTATAGTAATGGAGGAGGACCAAACAGCTATGTCTCCAATCTCATGAAGAAGAACTATGTTATTAAATATGTTACATATATATATTACAGGGATCGGCCACCTTTTGGGGTGTGAGGGCCAAACAGCTACGGCTCCAATGACATGAAGAAGAACCATGTTATTAATATGTTCCATATATATATTATGAGGATCGGCAACATTTCTGGGCGTGAGGGCCACAAAGCTATGTATAGTAATGGAGGAGGACCAAACTGCTATGACACCAATCTCATGAAGAAGAACTATATTATTAAATATATTACATATATATATTACAGGGATCGGCAACATTTTGGGGACTGAGGGCCAAAAAGCTATGTATAGTAATAGAGGATGACCAAACATGTATGGCTCCAATGTCATGAAAAAGAACTATGTTATTAAATATGTTACATATATTTATTACAGGGGTCTGCAACCTTTTGGGGAATGAGGACCAAAAAGCTATGTATAGTAATGGAAGAGGACCAAACAGCTATGGCTCCGGAGTCATGGAAAAGAAACCATTTTATTAAATATGGTACATATATATATTACAGGAAACGAGTGCGAAAAACCTGTGTATAGTCATGGAGGATGTCCAAACAGGTATGGCTCCAGAGTCATGGAAGATAAACCATGTTATTAAATATGTTACATATATATATTACAGGGATGGGCAACATTTTGGGGAGTGAGGAACAAAAAGCTATGTATAATAATGGAGGAAGACCACACAACTATGGCTCCAGTGTCATGGAAGAGTATCCATGTTATTAAATATGTTACACATATATATATTACAGGGATCGGCAACCTTTGGGGCAGAAGGATCAAACAGCTATGACTCCAATATCATGAAGACGAACTATATTATTAAATATGTTACATATATATAGTACAGGGATTGGCAAAATTTTGGGGAGTGAGGGCCAAAAAGCTATGTATAGTAATGGAAGAGGACCAAACAGCTATGGCTCCAATGTCATGAAGAAGACCTATGTTATTAAATATGTTACATAAATTTATTACAGGGATCGACAACTTTTTGGGGATTGAGAGCCAAGAAGCTATGTATAGCAATGGATGACCAAACAGCTATGGCTCCAAAGTCATGGAAAAGAAACCATGTTATTAAATATGTTACATATATATATTACAGTGATCGGCAACATTTTGGGGTGTGAGGGACAAAAAGCTATGTATAGTAATGGAGGAGGACCAAACAGCTATGGCTCCAATATCATGAAGAAGTACTACGTTATTTAATGTGTTAAATTAGGGGTCGGCAACCTTTCGTGGAGTGACGGCCAAACAGCTATGGCTCCAATGCCATGAAAACGAACTATGTTTTTTAATATGTTACATATATATATATTACAGGGACCGGCAACCGTGTTAATGTGTTAAATTAGGGGTCGGCAACCTTTCGTTGAGTGACGGCCAAACAGCTATGGCTCCAATGCCATGAAGAAGGACTATGTTATCAAATATGTTACATATATATATTGCCGGGATCGGCAACCTTTTGGGGAATGAGGTCCAAAAAGCTATGTATAGTAATGGTGGACGACCAAACAGCTATGGCTCCATTTTCATGAAGAAGAAATATGTTATTAAATATGATACATGTATATATTACTGGGATCGGCAACCTTTGGGGAGTGAGGACCAAACAACTATGTAGAGTAATGGAAGAGGGCCAAACAACTATGGCTCTAATGTCATGAAGAAGAACTATGTTATTAAATATGTTACATATATATATTGCAGTGATCGGCAACCTTTTGGGGAATGAGGGCCAAAAAGCTATGTATAGTAATTGTGGACGACCAAACAGCTATGGCTCCAATGCCATGAGGAAGAACTATGTTATTAAATATGTTACATATATATATTACAGGGATGGGCAACTTTTTGGGGAGTGAGGGCCAAACAGCTATGGCTCCAGAATCTTGGAAGAGAAACCATGTTATTAAATATGTTAGATATATATATTACAGGGATCGGCAACTTTTTGGGGAGGAGGAACAAACAGCTATGGCTCTAATGTCGTGAAGACGAACTATGTTATTAAAGATGTTACATATATATATTACAGGGATTTGCAAACTTTTGGGGAGTGAGGGCCAAAAAGCTATGTATAGTCATGGAAGAGAACCAAACAGCTATGGCTCCAGAGTCATGGAAAAGAAAACCATGTTATTAAATATGTTACATATATATATTACAGTGATCGAGGGCCAAAAACCTATGTATAGTAATGGAGGAGGAACAAACAGCTATGGCTCCAATGTCATGAAGAAGAACTATGTTATTAAATATGTTACATATATATATTACAGGGATCGGCAAACTTTTGGGGAATGAGAGCCAAGAAGCTATGTATAGTAATGGAGGAGGACAAAACAGCAATGGCTCCAGAGTCATGGATAAGAAACCATGTTATTAAATATGTTACAAATATATTACAGGGATCGGCAACCTTTTGGGGAGGGGGACCAAACAGCTATGTCTCCAATGTCATGAAGACGAACTATGTGATTAAACATGTTACATATATATATTACAGGGATCGGCAAACATTTGTGTATTTAGGGCCACAAAGCTATGGCTCCAATGTCATGAAGAAGATCTATGTTATTAAATATGTTACATATATTAGAGGGATCAGCAACTTTTTGGGGATTGAGAGCCAAGAAGCTATGCATAGTAATGGAGGAGGACCAAACAGCTATGGCTCCAATGTCAGGAAGAAGAACTATGTTATTAAATATGTTACATATATATATTACAGGGATCGGCAACCTTTTGGGGAGTGAGGGCCAAAAAGCTATGTATAGTAATGGAGGAGGACCAAACAGCTATGGCTCCAGAGTCATGGAAGAGAAACAATATTATTAATATGTTACATATATATATTACAGGGATCGGCAACATTTTGGGGAGTGAGGGACAAAAAGCTATGTATAGTAATGGAGGAGGACCAAACATCTATGGCTCCAATATCATGAAGTAGTACTACGTTATTTAATATGTAACATATATATATTACATGGGTCGGCAACCTTTCGTGGAGTGAGGGCCAAACAGCTATGGCTACAATGCCATGAAGAAGAACTATGTTTTTTAATATGTTACATATATATATTATATGGATCGGCAAACTTTTCGAGAGTGATGGCCAAAAAGCCATGTATATAATGGTGGAGGAGCAAACAGCTCTGACCCCAATGTCATGAAAAAGAAATATGTTTTTAAATATGTTACATATATATATTACAGGCATCGGCAACCTTTTGGGGAGTGAGTGCCAAAGAGCTATTTATAGTAATGGAGGAAAACCAAACAGCTATGGCTCCAATGCCATGAAGAAGAATTATGTTTTTAAATATGTTACATATATATATTACAAACATCGGCAACCTTTTGGGGAGTGAGTTCCAAGAAGCTATTTATAGTAATGGAGGAGGACCAAACAGCTATGTCTCCAATGTCATGAAGAAGAACTATATTATTAAATATGTTACATATATATATTACAGGGATCGGCCACCTTTTGGGGTGTGAGGGCCAAACAGCTACGGCTCCAATGTCATGAAGAAGAACCATGTTATTAATATGTTCCATATATATATTATAAGGATCGGCAACATTTCGGGGTGTGAGGGCCACAAAGATATGTACTATACATATGACTCCAATGTCATGAAGAAGAACTATGTTATTAAATATATTACATATATATATTACAGGGATTGGCCACAAAGATATGTACTATACATATGACTCCAATGTCATGAAGAAGAACTATGTTATTAAATATATTACATATATATATTACAGGGATCGGCAACCTTTTGGGGACTGAGGGCCAAAAAGCTATGTATAGTAATAGGGTTCGACCAAACAGCTATGGCTCCAATGCCATGAAGAAGAACTATGTTATTAAATATGTTACATATAAATATTGGAGGATGACCAAACTGCTATGACTCCAATGTCATGAAGAAGAACTATGTTATTAAATATATTACATATATATTACATTCATATGTCATGAAGAAGAACTATGTTATTAAATATATTACATATATATATTACAGGGATCGGCAACCTTTTGGGGACTGAGGGCCAAAAAGCTATGTATAGTAATGGGGTTCGACCAAACAGCTATGGCTCCAATGCCATGAAGAAGAACTATGTTATTAAATATGTTACATATAAATATTGGAGGATGACCAAACTGCTATGACTCCAATGTCATGAAGAAGAACTATGTTATTAAATATATTACATATATATATTACAGGGATCGGCAACCTTTTGGGGACTGAGGGCCAAAAAGCTATGTATAGTAATGGAGGATGACCAAACATGTATGGCTCCAATGTCATGAAAAAGAACTATGTTGTTAAATATTTTACATATGTATATTACAGGGATCGGCAACCTTTTGGGGAGTGACGACCAAACAGCTATAGCTCCAATGTCATGAAGAATAACTATGTTATTAAATATGTTACATATATATATTACAGGCATCGGCAACCTTTTGGGGAGTGAGTGCCAGAGAGCTATGTATAGTAATGGAGGAGCGCCAAACAGCTATGGCTCCAATGCCATGAAGAAGAACTATGTTATTAAATATGTTACATATATATATTGCAAAGATCGGCAACCTTTTGGGGAGTGAGTTCCAAGAAGCTATTTATAGTAATGGAGGTAGACCAAACAGCTATGGCTCCAATGCCATGAAGAAGAATTATGTTTTTAAATATGTTACATATATATATTACAGGGATCGGCAACCTTTTGGGGAGTGAGGACCAAAAAACTATGTATAGTAATGGAGGATGACCAAACATGTATGGCTCCAATGTCATGAAAAAGAACTATGTTATTAAATATATTACATATATATATTACAGGGATCGGCAACCTTTTGGGGACTGAGGGCCAAAAAGCTATGTATAGTAATGGGGTTCGACCAAACAGCTATGGCTCCAATGCCATGAAGAAGAACTATGTTATTAAATATGTTACATATAAATATTACAGGGGTCTGCAACCTTTTGGGTAATGAGGACCAAAAAGCTATGTATAGTAATGGAAGAGGACCAAACAGCTATGGCTCCGGAGTCATGGAAAAGAAACCATGTTATTAAATATGTTACATATATATATTACAGGAATCGAGGGCCAAAAACCTATGTATAGTAATGGAGGAGGACCAAACAGGTATGGCTCCAATGTCATGAAGAAGAACTATGTTATTAAATATGTTACATATATATATATCTCAGGAATCGGCAACATTTTGGGAGTCAGGGCCAAAAAGCTATGTATGTTAATGGAGGAGGACCAAACAGCTATGGCTCCAGAGTCATGGAAGATAAACCATTCTATTAAATATGTTACATATATATATTACAGGGATCGGCAACATTTTGGGGAGTGAGGGACAAAAAGCTATGTATAATAATGGAGGAGGACCACACAGCTATGTCTCCAATATCATGAAGAAGTACTACGTTCTTTAATGTGTTACATATATATATTAAAGGGGTCGGCAACCTTTCGTGGAGTGAGGGCCAAACAGCTATGGCTCCAATGCCATGAAGAAGAACTATGTTTTTTAATATGTTACATATATATATATTACAGGGATCGGCAACCTTTTCGAGAGTGATGGCCAAAAAGCTATGTATATAATGGTGGAGGAGCAAACAGCTATAGCCCCAATGAAAAAGAACTATGTTATTAAATATGTTACATATATATATTACAGGGATCGGCAACCTTTTGGGGAGTGAGTGCCAAAAAGCTATGTATAGTAATGGAGGAGGACCAAACAGCTACGGCTCCAATGCCATGAAGACGAACTATGTTTTATAATATGTTACATATATATATATTACAGGGATCGGCAACCTTGTGGGGAGTGAGGGCCAAACAGCTATGGCTCCAATGCCATGAAGAAGGACTATGTCATCAAATATGTTACATATATATATTGCCAGGATCGGCAACCTTTTGGGGAATGAGGTCCAAAAAGCTATGCATAGTAATGGTGGACGACCAAACAGCTATGGCTCCATTTTCATGAAGAAGAATTATGTTATCAAATATGTTACATACATATATTACAGGGATCGGCAACCTTTTGGGGAATGAGGGCCAAAAAGCTATGTATAGTAATGGTGGACGACAAAACAGCTATGGCTCCATTGTCATGAAGAAGAACTATGTTATTAAATATGTTACATATGTATATTACAGGGATCGGCAACTTTTGGGGAGTGACGACCAAACAGCTATAGCTCCAATGTCATGAAGAAGAACTATGTTATTAAATATGTTGCATATATATATTATAGGGATCGGCAAACTTTTGGGGAATTAGGGCCAAAAAGCTCTGTATAGTAATTGTGGACGACCAAACAGCTATGGCTCCAATGCCACGAGGAAGAACTACGTTATTAAATATGTTACATATATGTATTACAGGGATGGGCAAATTTTGGGGAGTGAGGGCCAAACAGCTATGGCTCCAATGTCATGAAGAAGAACTATGTTATTAAATATGTTACATATATATATTACTGGGGTCTGCAACCTTTTGAGGAATGAGCACCAAAAAGCTATGTATAGTAATGGAAGAGAACCAAACACCTATGGCTCCAGAGTCATGGAAGAGAAACCATGTTATTAAATATGATAGATATATATATTACAGGGATCGGCAACTTTTTGGGGAGGAGGAACAAACAGCTATGGCTCCAATGTCATGAAGACGAACTATGTTATTAAACATGTTACATATATATATTACAGGGATAGACAAACTTTTGGGGAGTGAGGGCCAAAAATGTATGTATATTAATGGAGGAGGACCAAACATCTATGGCTGCAGTTTCATGGAAGAGTATCCATGTTATTAAATATGTTACATATATATTTTACAGGGATCGGCAATCTTTTGGGGAGTGAGGCCAAACAGCTGTGGCTCTAATTCCATGAGGAAGAACAATATTATTAAATATGTTACATATATATATTTCAGAGATTGGCCACCTTTAGGTTAGTGAGGGCCAAACAGCTATGGGTCCAATGTCATGAAGAAGAACTATGTTATTAAATATGTTACATATATATATTACAGGGATCGGCAAACTTTTGGGGAGGAGGACCAATAAGCTATCGCTCCAATGTCATGAAGACGAACTATGTTATTAAACATGTTACATATATATATTACAGGGATTGGCAAACTTTTGGGTATTTAGGGCCACAAAGCTATGGCTCCAATGTCATGAAGAAGATCTTTGATATTAAATATGTTACATATATATATTAGAGGGATCGGCAACTTTTTGGGGATTGAGAGCCAAGAAGCTATGCATAGTAATGGAGGAGGACCCAAACAACTATGTCTCCAATGTCATGAAGAATAACTATGTTATTAAATATGTTACATATATATCGTGTAGGGATCGGCAACCTTTTGGGGAGTGAGGGACAAAAAGCTATGTATAGTAATGGAGGAGGACCAAAGAGCTATGGCTCCAATGCCATGAAGAAGAACTATGTTTTTTAATATGTTACATATATATATTATAGGGATCGGCAACCTTTTCGAGAGTGATGGCCAAAAAGCTATGTATATAATGGTGGAGGAGCAAACAGATTTGGCCCCAATGTCATGAAAAAGAAATATGTTATTAAATATGTTACATATATATATTACAGGCATCGGCAACCTTTTGGGGAGTGAGTGCCAAAGAGCTATGTCTCCAATGTCTTGAAGAAGAACTATGTTATTAAATATGTTACATATATATATTACAGGGATCGGCCACATTTTGGGGTGTGAGGGCCAAACAGCTATGGCTCCAATGTCATGAAGAAGAACTATGTTATTAAATATATTACATATATATATTACAGGAATCGGCAACCTTTTGGGGACTGAGGGCCAAAAAGGTATGTATAGTAATGGAGGATGACCAAACATGTATGGCTCCAATGTCATGAAAAAGAACTATGTTATTAAATATGTTACATATATATATTACAGGGATCGGCCACCTTTTGGGGAGTGAGTGCCAAAAAGCTATGGCTACAATCCCATGAAGAAGAACTATGTTATTAAATATGTTACATATATATATTGCCGGGATCGGCAGCCTTTTGGGGAATGAGGTCCAAAAAGCTATGTATAATTATGGTGGACGACCAAACAGCTATGGCTCCATTGTCATGAAGAAGACCTATGTTATTAAATATGTTACATATATATATTACAGGGGTCTGCAACCTTTTGGGGAATGAGGACCAAAAAGCTATGTATATTAATGGAAGAGGACCAAACACCTATGGCTCCAGCGTCATGGAAAATAAACCATGTTATTAAATGTTTTATATATATATATTAAAGTGATTCCCAAAATTTTGGGGAGTGAGCGCCAAAAAGCTATGTATAGTAATGGAGAAGGACCAAACAGCTATGGCTCCAATGTCATGAAGAAGACCTATGTTATTAAATGTGTTACATATATTTATTACAGGGATCGACAACTTTTCGGGGATTCAGAGCCAAGAAGCTATGTATAGTAATGGAGGAGGACCAAACAGCTATGGCTCCAGAGTCATGGAAGAGAAACCATGTTATTAAATATGTTACATATATATATTACAGGGATCGGCAACCTTTTGGGTAGTGAAGGCCAAAAAGCTATGTATTGTAATGGAGGAGGACCAAACAGCTATGGCTCCAGAGTCATGGAAGAGAAACCATGTTATTAAATATGTTACATATATATATTACAGGGATCGGCCACCTTTTGGGGTGTGAGGGCCAAACAGCTATGGCTCCAATGTCATGAAGAAGAACCATGTTATTAAATATGTTCCATATATATATTATAAGGATCGGCAACATATCGGGGAGTGAGGGCCACAAAGCTATGTATAGTAATGGAGGAGGACCAAACTGTTATGACTCCAATGTCATGAAGAAGAACTATGTGATTAAATATATTACATATATATATTACAGGGATCGGCAACCTTTTGGGGAGTGAGGGCCAAGCAGCTATGGCTCCAATGTCACGAAGATGAACTATGTTATTAAATATGTTACATATATATATTACAGGGATCGGCAACCGTTTGGGGAATGAGGGCCAAAAAGCTATGTTTAGTAATGGTGGACGATGAAACAGCTATGGCTCCATTGTCATGAAGAAGAACTATTTTGTTAAATATGTTACATATATATATTACAGGGCTCGGCAACATTTTGGAGAGTGAGTGCCAAAAATCTGTGTTTAGTAATGGTGGACGACCAAACAGCTATGGCTCCATTTTCATGAAGAAGAACCATGTTATTAAATATGTGACATGTATATATTACAGGGATCGGCACCCTTTTGGGGAGTGACGACCAAACAGCTATGACTCCAATGTCATGATGAAGAACTATGTTTTTTAATATATTACATATATATATTACAGGGATCGGCAAACTTTTCGGGAGTGAGTGCCAAAAAGGTATGTATAGTAATGGAGGAGGGCCAAACAGCTATGGCTCCAATGCCATGGAAGAGAGACCACGTTATTAACTATGTTACATATATATATTACAGGGGTGGGCATCCTCTTGGGGTGTGAGGGCCAAACAGCTATGGCTCCAATGCCATGAAATAGAACTACGTTATTAAATATATTACATATATATATATATTACAGGGATCGGCAACCTTTTGGGGAGTGAGTGACAAAAAGCTATGTATAGTAATGGAGGAGGGACAAACAGCTCTGGCTCCAATGCCATGGGAGAGAAATCATGTTATTAAATATATTACATAAATATATTACAGGGATCGGCAACATTTTGGGGAGTGACGGCCTAACAGCTATGGCTCCAATGCCCGGAAGAATATCTATGTTATTAACATGTTACATATATATATTACAGGGTTTGGGAACCTTTTGGGGAGTGAGGACCAAACAGCTATGGCTGAAATATCATGAAGACGAACTATGTTTTATAATATGTGACATATATATATTACTGGGATCGGCAACGTTTTGGGGAGTGAGGGCCAAAGAGCTATGGCTCCAATGCCAGGAAGAATATCTATGTTATTAAACATGTTACATATATATATATTACAGGGTTTGGCAACCTTTTGGGGAGTGAGGGCCAAACAGCGATGTCTCCAATGTCATGTAGAAGAACTATGTTATCAAATATTTTACATATATATATTACAGGGATCGGCAAACTTTTGGGGATTGAGAGCCAGGAAGCTATGCATAGTAATGGAGGAGGACCAAACAGCTATGGCTCCAGAGTCATGGAAAAGAAACCATGTTATTAAATAGGTTACATATATATATTACAGGGATCGGCAACATTTTGGGGAGTGTGGGCCAAAAAGCTATGTATAGTTAATGGAGGAGGACCAAACAGCTATGACTCCAGAGTCATGGAAGAGTAACCATGTTATTAAATATGTTACATATTTATATTACAGGGATCGGCAACATTTTGGGGAGTGAGGGCCAAAAAGCTATGGCTCCAATATCATGAAGAAGAACTATGTTTTTAATATCTTACATATATATATTACAGGGATCGGTAACCTTTTGGGGAGTGAGGACCAAACAGCTATGGCTCCAATGTCATGATGAAGAACTATGTTTTTTAATATATTACATATATATATTACAGTGATCGGCAACCTTTTGGGGAGTGACGGCCATAAAGCTATGTATATTAATGGAGGAGTGCCAAACATCTATGGCTCCAATGCCATGAATAAGAACTATGTTATTATATATGCTACATATATATATTGCAGAGTAGTATAGCCAGGAAGCTATGTAGAGTAAAGTACGAGGACGAAACAGCTATCGCTCCAGTGTCATGGAAGAGTAAACATGTTATTAAATATGTTATATATATATTTTACAGGGGTCGGCAACCTTTTGGGGAGTGAGGGCCAAACAGCTATGGCTCCAATGCCATGAAGAAGTACTATGTTATTAAATATGTTACATATATATATATTACAGGGTTCGGCAACCTTTTGGGAAATGAGGGCCAAACAGCCATGTATAGTAATGGAGGAGGACCAAACAGCTATGGCTCCAAAATCATGGAAGAGAAACCATGTTATTAAATATGTTAGATATATATATTACAGGGATCGGCAAATTTTGGGGAGGAGGACCAAACAGCTATGGCTCCAATGTCATGAAGACGAACTATGTTATTAAATATGTTACATATATATATATATTACAGGGGTCGGCAACCTTTTCGGGAGTGAGGGCCAAAAAGCTATGTATATTAATGGAGGAGGACCAATCAGCTATGGCTCCAGTGTCATGGAAGAGTATCCATGTTATTAAATATGTTACATATATATTTTACAGGGATCGGCAAGCTTTTAGGGAGTGAGGCCAAACAGCTGTGCCTCTAATTCCATGAGGAAGAACAATATTATTAAATATGTTACATATATATATTTCAGAGATTGGCCACCTTTAGGGTAGTGAGGGCCAAACATCTATGGCTCCAATGTCATGAAGAAGAACTATGTTATTAAACATGTTGCATATATATAGTACAGGGATTGGCCACCTTTTTGGGGAGTGAGGGCCAAACAGCTATGGCTCCAGACTCATGGAAGAGAAACCATGTTATTAAATATGTTACATATATATATTACAGGGATCGGCAAACTTTTGGGGAGGATGACCAAACAGCTATGGCTCCAATGTCATGAAGACGAACTATGTTATTAAACATGTTACATATATATATTACAGGGATTGGCAAACTTTTGGGAATGAGGGCCACAAAGCTATGGCTCCAATGTCATGAAGAAGATCTATGTTATTAAGTATGTTACATATATATATTAGAGGGATCGGCAAGTTTTTGGGGATTGGGAGCCAAGAAGCTAGGCATAGTAATGGAGGAGGACCAAACAGCTATGGCTCCAATATCATGAAGAAATACTACGTTATTTAATATGTTATTAAGTATGTTACATATATATATTACAGGGATCGGCAACCTTTTGGGGAGTGAGGACCAAAGAGCTATGGCTCCAGAGTCATCGAAGAGAATCCATATTATTAAATATGTTACATATATATATTACAGGGGTCGGCAACCTTTCGTGGAGTGAGGGCCAAACAGCTATGGCTCCAATGCCATGAAGATGAACTATGTTTTTTGATATGTTACATATATATATTATAGGGATCGGCAAACTTATCGAGAGTGATGGCCAAAAAGCTATGGCCCCAATGTCATGAAAAAGAACTATGTTATTTATATGTTACATATATATATTACAGGCATCGGCAACCTTTTGGGGAGTGAGTGTCAAAGAGCTATGTATAGTAATGGAGGAGTACCAAACAGTTATGGCTCCAGTGTCATGGAAAGAAACCATGTTATTAACTGTGTTACATATATATTACAGGGATCGGCAAAATTTGGGGAGTGAGGGGCAAACAGCTATGGCTCCAATGCCATGAAGAAGACCTATGTTATTAAGTATGTTACATATATATATTACAGGGGTCGGCAACCTTTTGGGGAGTGAGGACCAAAAAGCTATTTATAGTAATGGAGGAGGACCAAACCGCTATGTCTCCAATGTCATGAAGAAGAACTATGTTATTAAATATGTTACATATATATATTACTGGGATCGGCCACCTTTTGGGGCGTGAGGGCCAAACAGCTATGGCTCCAATGTCATGAAGAAGAATCATGTTATTAATAAGTTCCATATATATATTATAAGGATCGGCAACATTTCGGGGAGTGAAGGCCACATAGCTATGTATAGTAATGGAGGAGGACCAAACTGCTATGACTCCAATGTCATGAAGAAGAAATATGTTATTAAATATATTACATATATATATTACAGGTATCGGCAACCTTTTGGGGACTGAGGGCCAAAAAGCTATGTATACTAATGGGGGATGACCAAACATGTATGGCTCCAATGTCATGAAAAAGAACTATGTTATTAAATATGTTACATATATATATTACAGGGATCGGCAACCTTTTGGGGAGTGAGGGCCAAGCAGCTATGGCTCCAATGTCACGAAGATGAACTATGTTATTAAATATGTTACATATATATATTACGGGGATCGGCAACATTTTGGGGAGTGAGTGCCAAATAGCTATGTATAGTAATGGACGAGGACCAAACTGCTATGTCTCCAATGTCATGAAGACGAACTATGTTTTTTAATATGCTACATATATATATATATATTTTACAGGGATCGGCAACCTTTTGGGGAGTGTGTGCCAACAAGCTATGTATAATAATGGAGGAGGACCAAACAGCTATGGTTCCAATGCCATGATGACGAACTATGTTTTTTAATATGTTACATATATATATATTACAGGGATCGGCAACCTTTTGGGGAGTGAGGGCCAAACAGCTATGGGTCCAATGCCATGAAGAAGAACTATGTTATGAAATATGTTACATATATATATGTTACAGAGATCGGCAACCTTTTGCGGAATGAGGGCCAAAAAGCTATGTATAGTAATGGTGGACGACCAAACAGCTATGGCTCCAATGCCATGAAGAATGAACTATATTATTAAATATGTTACATATATATATTACAGGGATGGGCAACATTTTGGGGAGTGAGGGCCAAACAGCTATGGCTCCAATGTCATGAAGAAGAACTATGTTATTAAATATGTTACATATATATATTACAGGGGTCTGCAACCTTTTGGGGAATGAGGATCAAAAAGCTATGTATAGTAATGGAAGAGGACCAAACACCTATGGCTCCAGAGTCATGGAAGAGAAACCATGTTATTAAATATGTTACATATATATATTACAGGGATCGGCAACCTTTTAGGGAGTGAGGACCAAAAAGCTATTTATAGTAATGGAGGAGGACCAAACAGCTATGTCTCCAATGTCCTGAAGAAGAACTATGTTATTAAATATGTTACATATATATATTACAGGGATCGGCAAACTATTGGGGAGTGAGGGCCAGGCAGCTATGGCTCCAAACTCACGGAGATGAACTATGTTATTAAATATGTTACATATATATATTACAGGGATCGGCAACATTTTGGGGAGTGACTGCCAAATAGCTATGTATAGTAATGGACGAGGACCAAACTGCTATGTCTCCAATGTCATGAAGACGAACTATGTTTTTTAATATGTTACATATATATATTACAGGGATCGGCCACCTTTTGGGGTGTGAGGGCCAATCAGCTATGGCTCCAATGTCATGAAGAAAAACCATGTTATTAATATGTTACATATATATATTATAACGATCGGCAACATTTCGGAGAGTGAGGGCCACAAACCTATGTATCGTAATGGAGATGGACCAAACTGCTATGACTCCAATGTCATGAAAGAGAACTATGTTATTAAATATGTTACATATATATATTACAGGGATGGGCAACCTTTTGGGGAGTGAGGGCCAAGCAGCTATGTCTCCAATGTCACGAAGAAGAACTATGTTATTAAATATGTTACATATATATATTACAGGGATCGGCAACCTTTTGGGGATTAGTGCCAAAAAGCTATGTATAGTAATGTAGGAGGACCAAACAGCTATGGCTCCAATGCCATAAATACGAACTATGTTTTTTAATATGTTACATATATATATATTACAGGGATCGGCAACCTTTTGGGGAGTGAGGGCCAAACAGCTATGGCTCCAATGCCATGAAGAAGAACTATGTTATCATATATGTTACATATATATATTACAGGGATCGGCAACCGTTTGGGGAATGAGGGCCTGAAAGCTATGTATAGTAATGGTCGACGACCAAACAGCTATGGCTCCATTGTCATGAAGAAGAACTATGTTATTAAATATGTTACATATATATATTACAGGGATCGGCAACCTTTTGGGGATTAGTGCCAAAAAGCTATGTATAGTAATGTAGGAGGACCAAACAGCTATGGCTCCAATGCCATAAATACGAACTATGTTTTTTAATATGTTACATATATATATATTACAGGGATCGGCAACCTTTTGGGGAGTGAGGGCCAAACAGCTATGGCTCCAATGCCATGAAGAAGAACTATGTTATCATATATGTTACATATATATATTACAGGGATCGGCAACCTTTTGGGGAATGAGGTCCAAAAAGCTATGGATCCATTTTCATGTAGAAGAACTATGTTATTAAAAATGTTACATATATGTATTCCAGGGATCGGCACCCTTTTGGGGAGTGACTACCAAACAGCTATAGCTCCAATGTCATGAAGAAGAACTATATTATTAAATATGTTACATATATATATTACAAAGGTCTGCAACGTTTTGGGGAATGAGGACCAAAAAGCTATGTATAGTAATGGAAGAAGTCGAAACACCTATGGCTCCAGAGTCATGGAAGAGATACCATGTCATTAAATATGTTACATATATATATTACAGAGATCGGCAACTTTTTGGGGAGGAGGACCAAACAGCTATGGCTCCAATGTCATGAAGACGAACTATGTTATTAAACATGTTACATATATATATTACAGGGATTTGGAAACTTTTGGGGAGTGAGGGCCAAAAAGCTATGTGTAGTAATGGAAGTGGACCAAACAGCTATGGCTCCGGAGTCATGGAAAAGAAACCATGTTATTAAATATGTTACATATATATATATTACAGAGATCGAGGGCCAAAAACCTATGTATAGTAATGGAGGAGGAACAAACAGCTATGGCTCCAATGTCATGAAGAAGAACCATGTTATTAAATATGTTACATATATATATTACACGGATCGGCAACTTTTTAGGGATTGAGAGCCAAGAAGCTATGTATAGTAATGGAGGAGGACCAAACAGCTGTGGCTCCAGAGTCATGGAAAAGAAACCATGTTATTAAATATGTTACATATATATTACAGGGATCGGCAACCTTTTGGGGCGTGAGGGCCAAACAGCTATGGCTGCAGACTCATGGAAGAGAAACCATGTTATTAAATATGTTACATATATATATTACAGGGATCGGCAACCTTTTGGGGAGGAGGACCAAACAGCTATTGCTCCAATGTCATGAAAACGAACTATGTTATTAAACATGTTACATATATATATTACAGGGATTGGCAAACTTTTGGGTATTTAGGGCCACAAAGCTATGGTTCCAATGTCATGAAGAAGATCGGCAACCTTTTGGGGAGTGAAGGCCAAAAAGCTATGTATAGTAATGAAAGAGGACCAAACAGCTATGGCTCCAATGTCATGAAGAAGACCTATGTTATTAAATATGTTACATATATATTACAGGGATCGGCAACCTTTTGGGGCGTGAGGGCCAAACAGCTATGGCTGCAGACTCATGGAAGAGAAACCATGTTATTAAATATGTTACATATATATATTACAGGGATCAGCAACCTTTTGGGGAGGAGGACCAAACAGCTATTGCTCCAATGTCATGAAAACGAACTATGTTATTAAACATGTTACATATATATATTACAGGGATTGGCAAACTTTTGGGTATTTAGGGCCACAAAGCTATGGTTCCAATGTCATGAAGAAGATCGGCAACCTTTTGGGGAGTGAAGGCCAAAAAGCTATGTATAGTAATGGAAGAGGACCAAACAGCTATGGCTCCAATGTCATGAAGAAGACCTATGTTATTAAATATGTTACATATATATTAGAGGGATCGGCAACTTTTCGGGGATTGAGAGCCAAGAAGCTATGCATAGTAATGGAGGAGGACCAAACAGCTATGGCTCCAGAGTCATGGAAGAGAAACCATGTTATTAATATGTTACATATATATATATTACAGGGATCGGCAACATTTTGCGGAGTGAGGGACAAAAAGCTATGTATAGTAATGGAGGAGGACCAAACAGCTATGGCTCCAATATCATGAAGAAGTACTACATTATTTAATATGTTACATATATATATATTACAGGGGTCGGCAACCTTTCGTGGAGTGAGGGCCAAACAGCTATGGCTCCAATGCCATGAAGAAGAACTATGTTTTTTAATATGTTACATATATATATTATAGGGATCGGCAACCTTTTCGAGAGTGATGGCAAAAAGCTATGTATATATTAGTGGAGGAGCAAACAGCTATGGCCCCAATGTCATGAAAAAGAAATATGTTATTAAATATGTTACATATATATATTACAGGCATCGGCAACCTTTTGGAGAGTGAGTGCCAAAGAGCTATGTATAGTAATGGAGGAGCGCCAAACAGCTATGGCTCCAATGCCATGAAGAAGAACTATGTTAATAAATATGTTACATATATATATTACAAGGAACGCGCAACCTTTTGGGGAGTGAGGACCAAAAAGCTATTCATAGTAATGGAGGAAGACCAAACAGCTATGGCTCCAATGCCATGAAGAAGAACTATGTTATTAAATATGTTACATATATATATTACAAGGGTCGGCAACCTTTTGGGGAGTGTGGACCAAAAAGCTATGTATAGTAATGGAGGAGGACCAAACAGCTATGACTCCAGTGTCATGGAAAGAAACCATGTTATTAAATGTGTTACATATATATTACAGGGATCGGCAAAATTTGGTGAGTGAGGACCAAACAGCTATGTCACCAATCTCATGAAGAAGAACTATGTTATTAAATATGTTACATATATATATTACAGGGATCGGCAACCTTTTGGGGAGTGAGGGCCAGGCAGCTATGGCTCCAATGTCACGAAGATGAACTATGTTATTAAATATGTTACATATATATATTACAGGGATCGGCAACATTTTGGGGAGTGAGTGCCAAATAGCTATGTATAGTAATGCACGAGGACCAAACTGCTATGTCTCCAATGTCATGAAAAAGAACTATGTTATTAAATATATTACATATATATATTACAGGGATCGGCAACCTTTTGGGGACTGAGGGCCAAAAAGCTATGTATAGTAATGGAGGATGACCAAACATGTATGGCTCCATTGTCATGAAAAAGAACTATGTTATTAAATATGTTACATATGTATATTACATGGATCGGCAACCTTTTGGGGAGTGAGGGCCAAGCAACTATGTCTCCAATGTCACGAAAAAGAAATATGTTATTAAATATGTTACATATATATATATTACAGGGATCGGCAACCTTTTGGGGAGTGACGACCAAACAGCTATAGCTCCAATGTCATGAAGAAGAACTATGTTATTAAATATGTTACATATATATATTACAGGGGTCTGCAATCTTTTGGGGAATGAGGACCAAAAAGCTATGTATAGTAATGGAAGAGGACCAAACACCTATGGCTCCAGAGTCATGGAAGAGAAACCATGTTATTAAATATGTTAGATATATATATTACAGGGATCGGCAACTTTTTGGGGAGGAGGACCAAACAGCTATGGCTCCAATGTCATGAAGACGAACTATGTTATTAAACATGTTACATATATATATTGCAGGGATTGGCAAACTTTTGGGGAGTGAGGGCCAAACAGCTATGGCTCCAGAGTCATGTAAAAGAAACCATGTTATTAAATATGTTACATATATATATTACAGGGATCGGCAACATTTTTGGGAGTGAGGGACTAAAAGCTATGTATAGTAATGGAGGAGGACCAAACATCTATGGCTCCAGTGTCATGGAAGAGTATCCATGTTATTAAATATGTTACATATATATTTTACAGGGATCGGCAATCTTTTGGGGAGTGAGGGCCAAACAGCTATGGCTCCAATGTCATGTAGAAGAACAATGTTATTAAATATGTTACATATATATATATTACAGGGATCGGCAACCTTTTGGGGAGGAGGATCAAACAGCTATGTCTCCAATGTCATGAAGACGAACTATGTTATTAAATATGTTACATATATTTATTACAGGGATCGGCAACTTTTCGGGGATTGAGAGCCAAGAAGCTATGTATAGTAATGGAGGAGGACCAAACAGCTATGGTCATGGAAAAGAAACCATGTTATTAAATATGTTACATATATATATTACAGGTATCGGCAACCTTTTGGGGAGTGCAGGCCAAACAGCTATGGCTCCAGACTCATGGAAGAGAAACCATGTTATTAAATATGTTACATATATATTACAGGGATCGGCAACCTATTGGGGAGGATGACCAAACAGCTATGGCTCCAATGTCATGAAGACGAACTATGTTATTAAACATGTTACATATATATATATTACAGGGATTGGCAAACTTTTGGGGAGTGTGGGCCACAAAGCTATGGCTCCATTGTCATGAAGAAGATCTATGTTATTAAATATGTTACATATATATATTAGTGGGATCGGCAACTTTTTGGGGATTGAGAGCCAAGAAGCTATGCATAGTAATGGAGGAGGACCAAACAGCTATGGCTCCAATGTCATGAAGAAGATCTATGTTATTAAATATGTTACATATATATATATTACAGGGATCGGAAACCTTTTGGGGAATGAGGGCCAAAAAGCTATGTATAGTAATGGAGGAGGACCAAACAGCTATGGCTCCAGAATCATGGAAGAGAAACCATGTTATTAAATATGTTACATATATATATATTACAGGGATCGGCAACATTTTGGGGAGTGAGGGACAAAAAGATATGTATAGTAATGGAGGAGGACCAAACAGCTATGTCTCCAATATCATGAAGAAGTACTTCGTTATTTAATATGTTACATATATATATTACAGGGATCGGCAACCTTTTGGGGAGTGAGGGCCAAGCAGCTATGGCTCCAATGTCACGAAGATGAACTATGTTATTAAATATGTTACATATATATATTACAGGGATCGGCAACATTTTGGGGAGTGAGTGCCAAATAGCTATGTATATTAATGGACGAGGACCGAACTTCTATGTCTCTAATGTCATGAAGACGAACTATGTTTTTTAATATGTTACATATATATATATATTACAGGTATCGGCAACCTTTTGGGATGTGAGGGCCAAACAGCTATGGCTCCAATGCCATGAAGAAGAACTATGTTATTAAATATGTTACATATATATATTACAGGGATGGGCAACTTTTTGGGGAGTGAAGGCCAAAAAGCTATGTATATTAATGGACGAGGACCGAACTGCTATGTCTCCAATGTCATGAAGACGAACTATGTTTTTTAATATGTTACATATATATATATATTACAGGTATCGGCAACCTTTTGGGATGTGAGGGCCAAACAGCTATGGCTCCAATGTCATGAAGAAGAACTATGTTATTAAATATGTTACATATATATATTACAGGGGTCTGCAACCTTTTGGGGAATGAGGACCAAAAAGCTATGTATAGTAATGGAAGAGGACCAAACACCTATGGCTCCAGTGTCATGGAAGAGAAACCATGTTATTAAATATGTTACATATATATATTTCAGTGATCGGCAACTTTTGGCGGAGTGAGCGCCAAAAACTATGTGTAGTAATGGAGGAGGGCCAAACAGCTATGGCTCCAGTGTCATGGAAGAGAAACTATGTTATTAAATATGTTACATATATATATTACAGGGATCGGCAACTTTTTGGGGAGTGAGGGCCCAAAATGTATGTATAGTAATGGAGAAGTGCCAAACAGCTATGACTCTAATGCCATGAAGAAGGACTATGTTATTAAATATGTTACATATATATATTACAGGGATCGGCAACTTTTTGGGGAGTGAGGGCCAAAAAGCTATGTATAGTAATGGAAGAGGACCAAACAGCTATGGCTCCAGTGTCATGGAAGAGAAACCATGTTATTAAGTATTTAAATAAATTTTTAATGTGTTTGAAGAAAGCAAAGATTCAATATAATTTAATATCTGAAGGGAATTTTGTTAAAAATATTACATCTTGAAAATAAATGTTTCATAAATCATTATTGAAAGAAAATTCCATTAAAATCGGTTGAAAACACTATTTTATATTCATTTAAATGTACCCGCTCACGAAAGCAATTTCACAGAAAAAGTGAAAGCTAGGCCGTGCGCTAATTTTGGCCATCCCTACAAGTAAAAGTAAAACACATTATCCAGGTAAAAAGAAATATTTTTTTTTTAATTTAGACGCAATATATTCAGACTATCAACTGTCACTTTCGTTTGGTTTACTTATATTTATATCGTGTCCTGAGTAAGGTAGCGGATCGGGCAAGATTCACTCGAGGGACAGATGTGGCTCGCGGGCCGGACTAGATTCACTTGAGGACTGGATGTGGCTAGCGGGCCGGGGGTTGCCGATCGCTGTCCTATAATTTGATAAAGAAATCAAACTGTCTTCCAAATTCCATCAGAAAAACTTCCACGTAAAATACACATATCACCACTTATATTAATTACATCAACACAAACACGTATACGCATAAAAGCTGAGTATTGTAGCCGTAGGGTGCGGGTAATGGCAATTAATTCGGCCTTCTGTCTTACTTAACCAAACTCCCTAAAGTATGTTTGGTAGGAATGTCTTTGGATGGAGAAGAAATTAAAGGAATCAGCACACGAGAAAGAAGGAGAAAGAGGACAATGTCCGGGTCATCTTGAAGCTTCTTCCGTTACATTGTAGATTGTCGTCCCTCTGCTCGCATCTGACTCTCTGACTGACGCTGATCGAAGCCATTTATAGTCATCTAGATTTTTCGCACTGGATCGCAAAGTCCTTTTTGTCTTGCAAATCGTTTCCATTGGTCAGGATATCAATTTAACATCTACTCGCGAAATCCGGTTTCGACTTTTTCTTTAAGCATATGGTCAATGTTTTTTCTATTTGGGAAAAAGCAGATTTTCACACGTCATTGTGAATTTTTGTAAAAGTGAAGAAGAAGGTTGATTTTAATTCTTAATTTCCTATCCCACAGTAGCATCTACCAGGTATTCAACTCTGAAAGCAATATAACATGTATCATATCTCAAGAAGCTACATTTCAGCATTAATTAACCTATACGGAGTTGACATGTCCTTAAACAAATAAATCAAATTAAACAAATTGAGAAAAAAGAATGAGTCGTTAACAGATATTATTGACTTAAGTACAGTTTCGAACTTGACAATCTAAACTTATTTATAAATGGAATTTTGTGTGTGTGTCCGTTACCTACAGACTCCGAAACGGCTGAACCGATTTTCTTGAAATTTAAGTGTCTGCGAGTGTTCTTAGCTAGGTTTTGTGTCAAGGTACCCCCCGATACATATCGAAAAAATCGGATTATCGAAGGAGTGGTCTGATTTTAATCAAATTTGATACACTCATAGACAAAGACATAAGAAACGACATTCAGAAGTTTCAAGGTTGCTGTTCTTACAATAGTGCAGAAAATCGATAATATATATATATATATATATATAAGGCAAGATGTTTGTGTGTGTGTCTGTTTATCTGTCTGTATGGTCTTTATACAAGTCCACAATTTTTATCCGATTCTCACCAAACTTCACACAAATATTCTTTAGGCTGAATCTGAGCTCCAGGACCATGGATTAGTTTTAAAGCTTTCATTACACCCGAGCAACGCCGAGCTATACTGCTAGTTTTAAATAAAAAACACAATACAGCTCTTTCAAAATAAGAGAACGACTTGATATTATAATCATATCATGAACACAACCTCTTTTCTAAAATGAAGAAAAGTAATATTTCTCAATTCTGACAAATGCAGTTTTTAGAGAAACGTCTAATGAATATTAATGTATGAAAACTATCCTACCAAAGCAAAATGTCCTACACTTTATTTAAATATAAATATGACCAACTAAAAAATATTCTGTCAAACTTACTGCTTAAATCTTATCTCCGAGATCAGAAAAGCAATATATTCTTTGTTTAAGATAACTTCTGTTATTCAAAGAAAAAAGAAAAAACATTTAAAATGACAAAAATCTGTCCGATTGATAAATCCATTACTTCTTTAAAAAAAAACTACCTTGTTTACTTTGGGTTATAAAAGTGAACAGGTACGAAAATTTCGAGAAATTTGATAAAAGATGGATTTCGCTTAAAGATAGGTTTCAGACTTTGGTTGGTCGGTAACGCTGCTTCATGGCGTGTTAGCTAAGGCACATTGGTTCCAGCAACAGTTTTGCTCGGCCCTGAGTGACGCACGTTCGAATCTTGCCGGAGAGCGCATATTTTTTTAAGTAAGATTTCTCGAATTTTCAGGCCGATGAACAAAAATAAATAAATATACTGTTTAATAATTAAATGAGGCGTCTATACAAATATAGCTATCCACTGGAAATAACGTTCAAAGTGATAAAGATAGGTACCTCCACTAATTTGCTGAAAAGAATAGCATATTATGAAGAAAAAAGGCCCAAAGTTAGTAAAAACGTACTTTTTATCGGGGTTTCTTGTAGTGCCATGTCGTGCATGGATGGGTGTCCCTGCATGAACCTCCGGTGGGCAACCCCGAGGCCACATTATGCTGCATACTGCGCCCGTCTTCATCCTACACATGCTGAATGCAGTGACCGCCTGATTCTACAACTGAAAATTGAGTACTGTTTTCATACTATCAGGGGAGCTGCCCAGTACTCACTTTCTACTCTGTGTCCTTGTGGGTTACTAATTATTTTTCACCCCACCCAATATATATATATATATATATATATATAGCGAGCCAAAACCTACCGAGTGTGAGAGCGTAGTGTCAATTTTTTTTTTATCCATGTGTTTAATAAAAAAATTTTCTAATTTAGTGTGTTTTGCTTTTTTTGTTCTAACCCCCCCCCTTTTGTTGTTGGTATGGTTCCCCCCCTATCTTAGTGTATATCTATTTATTTGGTTTTATCTTTAGTGTTTCAGCCTTTGCCCTGACGATCCGTAGTGTGAAACCGCGGTAGGTTTTGGCTCACTTTAGATTTTTGTGTGTCTTTGCTCTACTTTTGTATATCTTCTTTTGTACTTTGTATCGAGCACTTTTTCTTGTGGTTGGTTCCGTTTGGGGTTTTTTTTTTCTTTGCTGCGGAGTATTGAATGTTTTGTTCTTGTTCCGCGGATTTCTTTTTTTTTCTCCCCATTTATCTGACGCCTTAGTGCACCGGATTGTAACGGAATTAGGTTCTGTTTGTTAGTGGTTTTTTTGAAGGTTTAGCTTAGTATAAATTTACTGCCTACATACTTACAGAGTCTATTTAGTTATTATTTTGATTTTTATATATATATATATATATATATCAATGAATACACACAGACAAAAAGCAAAACTAAACCAGCTAATCAAAAAACAGCCAAACCTGTCAACATATCCTTCGCAAACATAAATAGATATACACTAAGATAGGGGGGGAACCATACCAACAACAAAAGGGGGGGGTTAGAACAAAAAAAAAACTCACCTGACATCTTAGCTCTCTGTGAAACTATCTTTGACCCTTCTATCCCCTCTTCTGAGTTTTACGTTCCTGGTTACCTTCCCCTCTTCAGGAAGGACTCCAATGTCCATATGCATTGACATGGTGTTTATGTCAGTGAACATCTCCCTCTAGCCAGAGTGACCTCTCTTGAATCCCTAGACCATTCTTTCATATGCTTCCGTCTCTCACTTCTAAGCTCGGTTAGCTACCTTTTTTTCTCTACCATTCCCCCTCATCGCTCGACTGTTCAGTAATTGATAGCATCTCCAATAATATCAATAAGGCCATTTCTTCTCATTCATCTGTCCATATTGGAGTAGATAAATCTATCTATCGCCCGGTTCACACTCCACCCACGTCTATTGAACAGTTTCAGAGGTTCATCCCTTGTTCCCTGTTTAGGATGTGGTTTCCGGCTTTCTCTTTTCCAATCTTTTCACTATTACGCAGTCCCCTGCACATCAGTGGCGTTACTGCCTTGCTCGGTGTAATACGATTAAAAAATATATATATTTGTGTTTGGTTACTCTAACGCCCACCACGCCAAGTGGCTAGAAAACTCTGTCACCGATCTTGCTGATGTCCACACCATGAATTTTTCAATCACTCGGTCCCTTAATCAAGTGGTGGATTTCCCCACGTGTTTATCGCATAACCCTAATGGAAGTGACTCACTGCTAGACCTCTGCTTCACCTCCATCCCAGACTCTTGCAATGACAAGCAGCTCTGCCCTCTCGGAAACTCTGTCCATGCGGTGATTTCTGTTAATATCTCATTCCATTCCCACTCTACCCAAGAAACTCAGACTAGCAGAAAATCCTACTGCCGCCAAAGAGCAAACAGGGACTCGTTTGCTCGATTTCATGTGTGACGTCCCTTGGATCAATGTTTTTAGTCTTCCCGTTGAAGACTGTGCATCAGAGGTCTCCACTTGGGTTAAGGCTGGCATCGATGCTTTCATCCCATCCAGGAAGTTTCGGCTTAAATCCCATTCGTCACCCTGGTTCTCGCCCGCTTGCTCGGCGACAATTGCAAAACCGGAATAATTTCTTCCCGCTTTATAGGAGCCACGAGTCGGACCAAAACAGGCGCTTTTTTGCCTCTGCTCGTAATGAGTGCAAAAAGATAATGAAGCTAAGATGTTGTTTGCTGTCAGAATGAAGCAGCGCATAGCATCCCGTAAATTCGGCACCAAAGACTACTATTGACTCTGTAAAAATGTGCTTAACAAGAGTTAATACGCCCTCTGATCGATGAATTTGAGGTCCTCACCTCTTCAGCGGACAAGGCTGAGTGCTTTGCTTGCAGATTTTCCACTAATTCGACACTGGATTCGTCTGGAGTATCTACACCCGACTTTCCACCTAGAACTGAGGCCCAACTGAATGACGTCCACATTACCCCCTCGCTGGTCTCTAACATAATCTCAAAGCTTGACCCTCATAAAGCGAGTGGAGGTAACGGAATCCCAATCAAAGTTTTGAAGAAATGTGTCCCGAACTCTCCTCTGTCCTCTCTACACTCTACAACTATTGTCTATCTGCTTCCTGCTTTCCCGCCTGTCGGAAGTCTTCCTCTGTAGTTCCTATATTTAAAAATACTGAAGAACCCTTGGGCCCCGCCAATTTACCACCCTATCAGCCTCTTACCGATCTTTGGCAAAGTGTTCGAAGCTATTATCAACGCCGAGGTGGTTCAGCATCTCACAGCCCACAAAATTTCTCGGACAAACAGTATGGTTTCCGCTTCACCATGACTACTGCTGATATGCTAACGACCATCGTTGACAATATATACCAGGCTCTCGACAAGAATTTCGAAGCTCGAACTGTTTCCCTGGATATTTCCAAAGCGTTTGACAGAGTCTTGCATGCAGACCTTCTACGCAAGCTGCAGAGCTATGTTATAACTGGACAAATGTTTGACCTAATCCAGTCATTCCTCTCAAATCGCACAATGAAGGTAGTATTGAACGGACATGCCTCCCAATACTACTATACTGACGCGGGTGTTGCTCAAGGCTCTATTCTAGGTCCTACGCTTTCCCTGATCTACATTAACGATCTCCCTCATGTAATAAGATCCCAAGTAGGCATATACACTGACGGCATCACCGTTTACTCTTGCCTCGATCAAAAATCTTGAGCTAGATGACCTCCAAACTGTAGTGGACTGAGGTAAGAAATGGTTCTTGCCCGCTTGCTCGGCATCCATTGCAAAACCGGAATCACTTCTTCTGGCTTTATAGGAGCCACGCGTCGGACCAAAACAGGCGCCTTTTTGCAGCTGCTCGTAATAAGAGCAATAAGATACTTAATGAAACTAAGATGTTGTTTGCTGTCAGAATGAAGCAGCGCATAGCATCCCATAAGTTCGGTACCAAAGACTGCTGGTGACTCTGTAAAAATGGCTCGTAAATTTTAATGCTTCCAAAACGAAGTTGCTATCTATTAACCATCATAGACAATCGCTCCTACCCCCACCCCATTAGCATGGTTCAGGGTAGCCTCTCTGAGAGAAAAATACTACGCCTCTTGGCCTCACACTCTCAGCGGACCTCAAGTGGAATGACTATATCGAATCCATAGCTAAATCCGTTGCTAAGAAGGTCGGCTCATTGTGCAGGGTCAGAAAGATTTCCCATTTGAATCCATCCTGCACATATATAAATCTACCATCTGCCCGTGTATTGAATACTGCTACCACATCTGGTCGGGTGCCCTTGCTATTCACTTCGGCGTTCTTGACAAAATCCAAAGGAGAATTTGTAATGTGATCGATACCGACTTGGCAGCTCGGCTGCGGTCGCTCTCTCACCAGTGTAACCTGCCTTCCCTGTGCCTCTTCTACAAATACTTTCATGGCTTCTGCTTCAATGAACTTAGCTCACTGGTTTCCCCTATGTAAGAATTTACACGAGCTACTTGACTAGCAACTAGGTCCAACCTTTTTTACAGAGTAACCGATAAAATGTAACCGCAACTTCTACTCTAATAGCTTCTTTTCTCGCACTTCCCTCCTGTGGAATTCCCTTCCATAAACTTGCTTCCTCGACAGCTACAATCTCCAAGAATTTAAATGTAAGGTCAATAGACATCTCCTATCTCACTAACTCGCATCCTTTCTCTCAAGCTCTTTTCTCCATCCACTCCACCCCATTACACCGGTATTCTCATCCGTCTATTACCCTCCTCCTGACATCCCCCATAACTAACCCCTCTTTCTCATCACTTTCCCCTATGTAACCCCCTGCGCAACAGTGGGAGTAAAACAGCCTTGATTGGGGTGAAATGATTAAAACAAAATGTCATTACTAAGAGGAAAGATCAAAGTATTTTCATTATTTTTTTTAATTTTTAATCCTTTCGAAGTTTCTGCCACGTTAAAAAAAATAAATAAATATGCTATATTTAATAAATAAATGAAGCGTTTATTTAAACAATCCACCAAAAATAACGTTCAAAGTTAAAAAAAAAAAAAAATTAAATTTACTTTGTTATCATATTCCCTAAAAGAAACTCTTACCCCCACCCAAAACAAACCCTTTGAATTTTAGCCAATTGTTCATTAATCCTTAAATTTTATATTGAACATGTTTATTCGAACACTTTGAGGGAATATTTTTGTTTTTTCTCACCACGTCACCTTTAATTTCAGCGTGAATCCATTGTGATTAATTTTTCTTTCTTTTTTTTTTATAGTTTTATCAAAGAAAATCTCTGGAGATGTTATTTCTATAAAGAAAAAAACGTTTTATCAAATAGAAACATCTTGAAAATTTGCCCGGGAACCTTACAAAAATATTTCAAAAATTGTAGTTTTTGTCAGGATTTGGTGCTTGAATAATTTGATAAAACGCATTATTTTCTTTCAGTGCTGACAGTGAAAAAAGTCGACAATAAATATTTATTTTTGAGAAATTTGCGTTTTTAGTATGAATTTTAATTTTTCTTGTAGATTTTTTTTAATAAAGACGTTGTTTTTCTTTTGCTTTTTGTTGTTTTTTGTCCCTTTCAGTGAAGAAGAGAAAATGCAAAGGTGAATTCTAATTTTCACATCCAATTTGTTGTTCAAACGGTTGGATTATTTTTGTACGGAACATTAAATAAGAAATAATTCAATAGTACTGAGTTACCGCTTTTCATAATTATTTCCATGAATATAAAAATGTTCATTCTAAGAAGTTTCACAAACCCTATGAAATAAAATTTATTTCAAGATTATTGACTACTAGCAGTATAGCCTGGTGTTGCTCGGGTGCAATGAAAGCTTTAAAACTAATCCATGGTCCTGGAGCTTAGACTCTTTGGACGTTGGCACGAAAGACTAAAAAGCAATAATTGTTTCCAGTTAAAGCAAAACCGTAGACTGAAAGAAAACTGAATGGATGTAAGTCAAATTTTCATTTCCTGGTATCGATATCAAATAAGTTTTTTTCGTCGTAAGCTGAATTTTGAAGGCTAAATAAGTCCCCTGAGTAAATGGTATCATGGCTGAGACTAAGAACTACAATTATACCTACTTAGAGCCAAACCCGAAGCAAAACTAAAATAAAAGGGCTGAAAAAATACAGACATACAGGCAGATAAACAGACACATACACAAACATATTGCCTTTTATATATATATATATATATATATATATATATATATATATATATATATATATATTATCGATTTTCTGCCCTATTGTAAGAACTGCAACCATGAAACTTCTAAATATCATTTCTTATGTCTTTGTCTATGAGTGTATCAAATTTGACTAAAATCGGACCATTCCTTCTATAACCCGATTTTTTCTATTATGGATTTTCGATATTTATCGGCGGTACCTCGAAACAAAAACTAGCTAAGAACACTTGCATACGCTTATAGTACAACTGTGGAAATTTTCAAGAAAATCGGTTCAGCCATTTCGGAGTCTATAGGCAACACACACACACACACAAAGTTCCATTTATAAATAAGTTTAGATTAGATTAGATATTCTTAAACAAAAAACAAATTATTACATAGTAATTTTAAACAGAGGATGTGCGTTGTGGTGCAGTGGATATCAACTCAGAACGACAAATCGGGGAACTGAGTAGGAATCCCGGTTGAATTCCTTGCATTCACTTACGCTCAAATACCCCTTCTCTTCCCTCCAGCTATGGGTTAAATAATAGGACAGATTGTGTTCTATAGCCTTGGCTGGCAACCAGTCTACCGTAGAAAGTCATTTCGGAGTATATAGGCAAAGGAAACACACACACACACACACAGCTCCATGTATAAAGTTTAGATAGATATCGTCAATTTCAGAATTGATTATTTTTAGACCTAAACGGAACCAGTGATTGTATTTTCGTGTCTGTTCTCTTTATGTTTTTCAGTTTGAGGTCTTTTTTCAGTAGAAGTTGCGGGGCAGACTAATAATGTTTGACATATGAACTTGTTGACAGTGCTTATATATAATTTAAGTTAAAGTAAAAATAATTTCCAAAATTCTGTTAACGTTTTTTTAGTTTTACTAATTTTTTTTTTAACAAATATCACGGACAAATAATTGATTTTTCAGATATTTTATCTGACAAGTTACGACTCAATCTCTTGTATCTGCTCACGTAGATAACATTTAAAATGATGAAAATCTCTCGTATTGATGAATTAAAATCCATTACTTCTTTAGAAAACTACTTTGTTTAGGTTGGGATATAAAACGTGTTTCTCTTGGGTTTTTTGTGGATATTTGTCCCTGCTTTGATGGGAAAAACCCGCTCCCAAAATTTGTAGAAGTATTTTGACACCTCCTAGATAGATAGATAGATAGATAGATAGATAGATAGATAGATATTAATGTAGGTTTCATGAACTAATATAGACAAGTTTTGTTTATCTATTTTATTTAAATTTTTTTCATATGCTCTGATAAGCTTAATAGCATTATCATTAAAGAAAGAAAATTACAATATTGATACATCATTTTTTAATAATCTAATATAAGCTTTCGGCTTACATAAGCCATTTTCAAAAATGACAAATTACATTATATATTATAACAATTCACGGACATACGATAATGACAAACTGTTTTTGTTTACATGGAAGATTTCCAAGCAACAACAAAATCGTGCATGTAAGACGCTGGAAGCGTCCTTCGCCATGCCAATTCGCCTTCGGATCTCTGTGTCGCACTTTCCATCTTCGGTTAGAACACTTTCCATGTATTTAGACTTTTGTACTTGCTTGATTCTAGTATCCCCGACCTGTATTTGGGTTTCTTTTTTTGCTGATGACTATGCATTCAGTTTTCTTTCAGTTTATTTGTAGTCCTTTTTGTCACTCTCTCCTGCTACCTTCTGTAGGAGGTCTTGTAGTTTTCTTTCTGTGTCTGCAATCAGCACCGTATCATCTGCGTCTCTTATGTTGTTCAAATTGTGGCCTCCGATAACAAATCCTGGCATAGCATCTAGGGTCCTCAAATTATTCTCGCTGTACAAGTTGAACAGATCCGGTGAAAAGACGTATCCTTGTCTAACGCCCCTATCTATCTTTGTAAATCTGCTCAAATCGTTACCTGTCCGTATGCAGGCAGTTTTTGCCAGTAGAGATTCTTGATTACTCTGATGACTTTCCCAAAAATGTCGAGGCTGCTGAGCATCTCCATCAATTCTTTGTGCCGTATTTTGTTGAATGATTTTGTAAAAATCGACTTGCATAAGTCGTCTGGTATTATTCGATTATTATAAATTTCATTTATTATTTCTGAAATTTTCTCTATGCCGAATTTTTCCAGGGCTATCAGCAGCTCTATTACAATGCCGTCTGCTTTGTTTCTGTTCAGTTTGGCCATTGCAGCTTCCACTTCGGACTTAAATATTTCCGGTCTGTCTTCATCCTTGTGTAATCTCGGTTGCCCTCCTGTTGTGGAAAAGATCTTTTATATACTCTTCCCATCGCTGGAGTATTTCATCTTTCTCCAATATTATCGTTCCATCCTTGGATTTTATGCATCCTGTTCTGGAGCAGGTTTTTTGTCCTGTCTGTTCTCTTATCTCTTTATGCATGTCAGTTTTATTGGTCCTGCTGTGCTAGGCTTCTTCATTCTCCGGAATGCTATACTTAGTTTGCAGATGACTGAGACAAGTTCGCTTCCGCAGTCGGCGCCTGGATAGATTTTGCATTGAACCACTGCATTCCTGAATCTCTTGTTTATGGTTATGTAGTCTATTTGTTTTTTCGTGTCGCCTGCTGGGCTTCTCCATGCGCATAGACATTGTGGGTGTTCTTGAAACCAGCTGTCAAATACAATAATTTTTGTCTCAGCAATTAAACACTGAAGATGATCTTGGATGGGATTGAAAGTACTTGAGAAAATTAAAAGAAATAGAAAAAAACTACGGTGAATTCCTTCACAGTTTTAATGACAACGCATTAATCCTTGAATATAAAATGATTAAAATAAAAAAACAGACATATTATGTCTGTTTTTATTATTTGTGTGTGTGTGTGTGTGTGTGTGTGAAATGATTTGTTTGAACATTATTTTTGATCGATACTCCTATTTAAGTAGATATTCTGTTTTATTTTACGGAAATTAACGAAGATTAACGAAACCGGTTATAAACAACCGACAAATTTGAAATGATTTGCTTGAACATTATTTTTGATCGATACTCGTATTTAAGTAGATATTCTGTTTTATATTACGGAAATTAACGAAGATTAACGAAACTTGGTTATAAACAAGCGACAATTTGAAATGATTTGTTTGAACATTATTTTTGATCGATACTCGTATTTAAGTAGATATTCTGTTTATAATCAAACAGTGTTATATATTTATTTCTACCGACCTGATTATTTACAATAAGTTTTAGTCACAAAAATGTGTGTCATTCGAACCTGCGACCCCTATCCATATAGGGGAAACTACCATGTGATCTGGCGCGTCTTAGACCTTTCGACCGTAACATGTTTACATTTCAGAGCTGAGATGGTTATTTACGATGAATTAGCAAATTCTGTTATAGGCTTAATTTGACTTCGTTTAGACTAATCGTCATTCATTCTCCCACCAGTATTTGTCATTTTGAGTTGCTCTTTTTGCTGATGACCTCTCATTGACAATGCTACATAAAATAAAAATGAAATTAAATATTTGTCAAAAATTAATAATAATATTTTACAACGAATCATTAAAAGAAATCTTTCCTGTGTTTATATGTAGAAAAATTTAAAAAAAATTAAATTCTATTTAAATTATAAAATTACGAATTTGTAAAATTAAATTATATTTCTGAAATGGGGCGTTATCATTATTCACATTATTTAAATGCTGACTGTTGTCCTCATCTTTGTTGTTATGATCACCTGATCGCTTTTTGCCTGAATTTCTAGTATGAAGAGTTGTCATTATTTTTATTATTTACATGCTAACTATTGTTCTCATCTTTGTTTTCATTATCACAACGTTTCGGCCTTCGTCAGGTGTATGTCAAACAGGGCAACCTACAGGAAATTACGGACTGAACATTATTGTTAATCAACGGCAGATATCTTGTCTCGTTCTTTTTTTTTTCGGGTGGATCGGATTAAATTTCAATTCCAACGAAAGGATGGTTAGATATAGGAATTGTCAGAAGGAGGGTGATAGACGAGTAAGGATACCGAGAATGAGGGTTGGTTAGATGGTGAGAGTGTTTGAGAGAAGAGATGCAAGTTAGTGTGTTTGGAGGTGTCTATTTAAATTTAAATGTAAGGTCACATTTAAATTCCTGGAGATTGTAGCTGTCGGGGAAGCAGACATGTGGAATTCCCTTCCACAGGCGGGAAGCGCGAGAAAAGAAGCTGTTGGAGTAGAAAATACGGTATTGAATTAAATATAAATTTAATTCCTATTAAAATAAAATTACTTCCATTTTTTTCTGCTGATTGAATTGCAACAATTCAAACTGATTTTTTTTACTATTTTTTCGATTTTATTTATCGATTATTTCAATTTAATTATGTATTTTCTCACAAAGAAGTAGTTTGAACAATAGAGAAACTGAAAGTTTGAATAGACAAGGAAAACAAGATGAAAAAAGGACAAGAAAAAGAGAAAGAAAGAAAAAGAAAGAATATATTTAATGACGAAAGAGAGAATAAAAACTACATTAGAAAGAAAGAAAGAAAGAAAGAAAGAAAGAAAGAAAGAAAATATAAAAAAAAAACTTATCAAAAATGGATATTAAATATGATCCTCACCGGGGGTTCTTCCAACTGTTTCCTTGTACAAAACCAGTATGAAAGAAATCTCAGCGTGAACAATAAACAAATAAAAACAAATAAAAATTTCATTTTTTCAATAAAAAAAAAATAAAAGTTTCAATTTTTATTTTGCACATTTCGCGAAATTAATTTACCAAACAAAATTACAAAAACGATCTCGCACTGTGTAATTAAAAGTGTGAAGCTTGTGCCTAACAGATGTCTCACTGGTCGATACCCGATTGATATCGGCTGGGTCTACTGTGAAGATGGAGTATAAAGTTGCATCACTCGAAACCCCTAATGAGCCTCAGCTATAAAACATCAAACAGATATATTTCAAAAAAGCTTTTCCTTTCATCGAAGATCAATTGTGTCTAAAATTTGAATTATTGTTTTAATCAGTTCACCCGGAGTAAGGCGATAATGCCACTAAGTTACAAGAAATTACCGGGGGTGAAATACGAAAACTTTAGTAAGTATCGACGGAGTTTCTTCTAAAGTCTCCTTCAAATGATTAATGCAGAGTAAGGGCCGAATGCGTTGTGGTGCAGTGGATGTCGGCTTGGAAAGAGAAATCGATAAGCCGAGTTCGAATTCCAGTTGAGTACCCTGCATTCACTTAAGCACTAGTACCCTTGGGAAAGGTATTAATCCGTCACTTCCCTCCAGTTATGGGTTAAATAACGGGATGGGACCTGGAGGCAACCCATCTAGTGTTGGTGTCACAATAAAAAAACACCCTTGGTAGCTCTGGTGAAGCATCAAGTATTCAGCTATTTGACAAGATTATGAATTTTGCTATAAACTGCGCCAGGGTTCCAAATGCACGGTGAATACTGGAGGGGTGTAGTGAGTTCTATCTCGGCTAAGGCCGCAGGATGACGAAGGGCCGCATAAGATTTGTATTTCTGCTTAGATGTGGTACAAGGCCGAAAGGATGGGGTACCCAATGAGGATCGAACTCACTATTCAGGTGTCCAAGGGCCGAATGATAGGCGAATCTATCTATTTCTATTATGCAAACTTTTCTACTTCACCTGTTTTGCCATAAAATGTCATTTAACTATTAAAAGAAACTGCGAAGCTAGTTTGAATTTTGGGGGGCGTTATCTAAACTTATATATAAATGGAACTTTGTCTGTTTTTCTGTGTATATATCTGTGTGTGTGTCCGTTACCTATAGACTCCGAAACGGCTAAAACGATTTTCTTGAAATTTACACAGTTATACTATAAGCGTCTGCGAGTGTTTTTAGCTAGGTTTTGTGTCGAGGTACCCCCGATAAATATCGAAAATCCATAATCGAAAAAATCGGGTTATAGAAGGAGTGGTCCGATTTTAATCAAATTTGATACACTCATAGACAAAGACATAAGAAACGATATTCGGAAATTTCAAGGTTTCAGTTCTTACAATAGTTCAGAAAATCGATAATATATATATATATATATATATAAAAGGCAAGATGTTTGTGTATGTGTCTGTTTATCTGCCTGTATGTCTGTATTTTTTCAGCCCTTATATTTTAGTTTTTGCTTCGGGTTTGACTCTAATTAGGTATAATTGTAGTTCTTAGTCTCAGCCATGATACCATTTACTCAGGGGACTTATTTAGCCTTCAAAATTCAGTTTACGACGAAAACAACTTATTTGATATCGGTACCAGGAAATCAAAATTTGACTTACATCCATTCATGTTTCTTTCAGTCTACGGTTTCGCTTTAACTGGAAGCAACTATTGCTTTTTAGTCTTTCGTGCCAACGTCCAAAGAGTCTGAGCTCCAGGACCATGGATTAGTTTTAAAGCTTTCATTACACCCGAGCAACGCCGGGCTATACTGCTAGTGTATATATATATATATATATATATATATATATATATATATATATATATGTATGTGTGTGTGTGTGTGTGCGATTAATAAATTGTCGCAATTGTTTTATTAGGTGCGACTGGTAAAATGTTGCAATTATTTTATTATTTCAAATATTCTTTGGGCTGTGTCTGAGCTCCAGGACCATGGATTAGTTTAAAGCTTTCATTACACTCGAGCAACGCCGGGCTATACTGCTAGTATATATATATATATATATATAAGAGCGAGAGGCAGAGAGAAAAGAGAGGGAACAAACCGAAGAAATCTAACCTGCACGGAATCAGTTCCTATAACTACAAAGGAAAAATATATGAATTTGGCCAACCATTCTCAGAATGTCTACAATCAAATATCTAAAGCCGAGTTGATTTTGGAATTGAGCTTGTCTTTAGATTGATTTGGAGTTGGTGTGGGGTTTATTCAAGTTTAATTTAAGCAGGGTTCAATTAATTAATCCACAGTTAATTGAGTATTTGTTTAAGGTTTATTTCCGTAGATTTCTTTTACTGATTTGAGACAAAAAGCAATCAGGTTATAATAACAACAAAGATGAGGACAATAGTTTGCATGTCAGTCAGTTAAGTGCTATACGTGATACACGCTTTGGGCGATCATGTCTCGAAAGAGACATGACTGACTGGGCAGAAGATTATCCCGCTGTAGGTTGCCATTGCTATCTGCGGTAGACTGGTTGCCAGCCAAGGCTATAGAACTCAATCTGTCCTATTATTTAACCCATAACTGGAGGAAAGAGACGGGTTAATACCTTTCCCAAAGGTATTTGTGCGTATGTGAATGTAAGGAGTTCAACTGGAGTTCGAACTCAGCTCCACGATTTGTTATTCGTAGTCGATATCCACTGCACCACAACGCACATCTGTTTGCATACAAATAGTATAAATAATGACATGACCTCATCCCAGATATTCAAACAGAAGAGAGATCAAGTGATATTACCAACAAAGATGAGGATATTAGTCCGAATGTAAATAATGTAAGTAATGATAACTCTTTATTTGGGATTTATCTAAGTTTAATTTAAGCAGGATGTCATTTAAGCAGGATTTCATTTTAGCAGGATTTGATTAGTTGATCCATAGTTAATTGAGTATTTATTTAAGTTATATTTTTATTGGCGGTTAATTTTTAATTGACTTGAAATTGATTTTAGAATTGAGCTTGGATTGGTTTTGGGGTTTATTTGTAGCTGGTTTAGGGTTTATTCATGTTGTTTTAGGGCTAAATAAGGATTGGTCCGTGTGTTTCTGGTTTGATCTTTTGCGCATCGATACAATTTTACAAAACTGTTCTTACTCAAAAGATGAATTTGTCTATAGTTCTGAGATAAGGTAGTATTTACACTATTTACATTGTTCGGACTAGTGTCCTCATCTTTATTGCCATGTTTTCGAAGATTCAGCCGTCGTACTCTCCGGACTTCTTCAGATTCTAAGAATTTTGTACCGGACCATGTATCTTCAAGAATACATGGCGCAGTGGATATAGATGCTGGTCAGTTCAAGTGACTTGACTCGAAGAGTTGTGAGTTCAATAGCTGGCTACAGCAGTGGTGAACAAATAACTTAGAGAGTTGAGTTAAAGCGTTGGTTAGTTCCAGTGACTTGACTCGAAGAGTTGTGAGTTCAATACCAGGCTACAGTAGTGGTGAACAAATAACTTAAAAAGTTGAGTTAAAGGGAGATAACTACATGGCTACTAGAAGTGGCATCGCACATGGAATGAGAATAATATACCCCAGTTATCGTCATAAAGGGTTCCGTTTGAAATTCCTAGCTCCTGAAGAACAACGGCCGAAACGTTGTAGACATGTCAATAAAGATTAAGACAATAGTCTGAACGATGTAAATAGTGTGTGGGGAGAAGCCGGGAATTTTTATCAAATTTAAAATAAGTAAAAGAAAGAATTAAAGAAAGAACGTGTAAGGTGAATATGTGGAAAGAGAAAATCGGACAAAAGAAGAAGAAAAGAAAATGGGTTATCAATGATCAATAATTGCACTAATCCCATGAGCTCCGTTTGATTAGGCAGTACCTCCCCGTTGCACTAAGAAGGGTAAGACCAGAGAAACCCCCTAATATCGCTTGTGTACCAAAAACTGAAAGTCGGGAAACTAAATGTTTAGTTCGATCTATAAGTATGCGTGTGTGGCCCCTACAATAAACCCTTGTGCCTCGTGCAGAATCAGTTAAATACGAAGATTGTGAGAGAGGGGTAGGTGGGAAGAAATTGGGGTGGAGGTGTTGGTAACAATCTATTAATACAAAAAAAAACTTTCAAATAATCCTTCCAAATACCCAAGCCCACCTACTGCTTCCTCGCCCACAGCGACAACAGCTGTAAAGTGCTAAGTGTTTTGCAAGCTGATACAATCACCTCGCCATAAAATTCTTCTATTTCCAGATCACGCTGTCGACCTCGAAGCGCTCACTGACAAGCAAGTAGCCAGTTGCGATATACACATATGCATATACACACACACACACTCGCTCACAGACGCAAGCATACGCATACATTGAAAACACTTGCTCAAACTTGATAGTTGCGTTGTACAAAGAGAAAGAGAGATTCGTTTTAGTTAGTATAGTTATAAAACGTCCGTTGCTCGGGATGTACGCAATCTAGGTTAAACGCTAGAGGCGTGAAAAAGAAAACAGAAAGAGAAAAGAAAATTATGACAAGGTAGAATTAAATGCCAAGTGAACAGACGTAAATAAAAAGTTGTTTTAAGACAACAAAAGCAGAAGAAAAAAAACACGTGAATAAAACCAGCAAAAAAAAAAACGTAATTATAACGCCAAATAAAGATGGAGAAAGAACCTCTGAAAGACAAGGATTATCTCGACACCTCGTATCAATCTTCCATCGAAGAAGACAATGCAAGTAAAAAAGGATCCTCTATGTTAAAGATTCCACAGTCACTGAGACGAAGTTTTGCCTCTTTAGGAAACTATTTCGAAGACTTTACCAGTGTCAGCCATGACTCAATTCGAACCTTAGGTACCATCGGCGGTGTTTTCAGTCCTGTTGCCTTGGCTCAATTTAGTACTAATCTATTTCTGAGAACAGGTGAGTGTCACCAAATTCTGTTAAATCTGTAGTATTTTAAATGGTTGAAACCTTCACTCTGTTTAGTATCGTTGAAATTATCGCTTTTTTTTTTTCAAGATTTACAAACTCTATGTTTCGTTCAATTTTGCAAACCGATCGATGAAATTTGAATGAGCTGATTTGTTTGGCAAAATACCTTGACAAAAAACTACTTCGCGGTTTAATAATTTCTTTCATCTATTTGATTAACCTGAGAAGTCGAATCATGTTCTTAAAAAGCCTTATCAGATCAATACTTTTTATATAGACTAGAAACGTTGAAAAATCCCTGTTGAAATTCTTACAATGTTTAGTATTGTTGAAGTTATTGCTTACGTTTTTTTATCAAGTATAAACTCGACGTTTCGTTCAATTTCACAAACCAATCGATGAAATTTGAATGAGCTGATTTGTTTGGGAAAATACTTTGACAAAAGCCCTTCTTTGCAGTTTAATAATCTCTTTAATTTATTTGATTAACCTGAATAGTTGAGTCATGTTCTTAAATAGCCTCATCAGATCAATACTTTTTATATAGACTAGAAATGTTGAAAAATCCCTGTTGAAATTCTCACAGTATTTAGTATTGTTGAAGTTATCGCTAACATTTTTTGCTGAGATTTACAAACTCTGTGTTGCATTCAATTTCGCAAACCATTCGATGAAATTTGAATGAGCTGATTTGTTTGAAAAAATACTTTGACAAAAACCTTGCTTTGCAGTTTAATAATTTCATTTATTTTATTTTTTTTTTTTAACCTTTCTACGACTCTTGAAAATCTCTGCCCATTTGAAATTCACCCGATGGTGTTTATATTTACATTGCTACTAATGTGCATTATATTTTACCAGAACTAAATATTTAAAAAATCTTCAAGAAAAGATATGCAAAAAACAATATTGCATTTTTATTAAATAAGTATTGATATTTTCAATCATTATAGTGGTTTTAAAGTAGTGGGAGTATTTTGTATGTTGAAAAAAACTTTTAATTTTTTTCAAAACTTTGAAAGTTTATTGTACTAAGCTAGTCACCCGAGTAAAACCACTTGCAATTTTGAATAAAGCTGATTTGTTTGGAAAAAATCTTCTTCTATGTGCCGTACTTCAGGACGTAGGTAATCATGGCCCTCGACATCTTCCTATCCCTAGTGGCTCCTAAAACGCTTTCTCCTGTTACCCCTCCAAAACCTCGCTCTGCCATCCATTTGCTCAAGCCCATCAAGTACGATACGCGTTACTTTCTCTTGTCTCTCTTTCCTTCTATCTGACCTGTGAGTATCAGATTCTCCAAGCCCTCTTTCCTCATTGCATTCCACAGGAACTTCAGTTGTCTTTTCCTGATGTTAAATATTAATTTCCTTTTCGTTTCCATCCTCTCCAAAACCTCATCGTTGCTCACATGTTCGGTCCATGATATATATCCTCTTGACGTAATTCAGCAGCCACCTTAGATCTTAGCTGTTTTACGGAGCAAATGTAAACAATCGGCTCCATTGGCCAAAAAGTGCGAAAGGGAAAATTGCTGAACTTAAACTCAAAAAGTATATGTCGACCTGGCTTCCCTGTAGATATGTGTCCCTAGAAAGTTTGAATGGCGTAGCTTAAAAGATGTAGGCGTGCATAGGGAACAGTCACACACAGACTTACAGATTGACTTTTATATATATAGATATATCCACGAAAAGAGGACCCAAGATTTTACGATTTTGAGTTCCCTGGTATTTACTTTTTTATAAACAGTGCTCAATACAATAAATATTGTAGAGCATAATATAATCATATAATTATGAATTAAAAGTACATTGCGACACGGAAATTTCTATCTGGTCATCAGGCAATGTTGGCAGTTGGTTGTGAAAATGATTTACATTTAAAGCATTTATGCGTATGTATGTACGCAAAGGCACACACACATATATATATATATATATATATATATATATATATATATATATGCCAAACCCCATACGGTTCGCATGTAGTTATGTTTGTGTGAGCCCCGTTGGGCGGGCGCACGTGTGTGTCTGTCTGTCTGTCTGTCTACGTCAATGTGTACAAGTGTGAATATATGTCTGCGTTTGTCCCGACCACAAATTTTCCTCCCACTTCCACAAAAAATATATCAATATAGGCAATAATTAATCAGTTTGTCCGACGATCGCAAGAGCGTGAAACCGAGGGTTACAAACTCACACCTATGTATATAAATATGTCAGCTCTATCACTTATATTGAGCGCATTCATAATATATCAATAATATAATATATATAACAAATTACATATATATATATATATATATATATATATATATAAAAGTAGGATAATATATATATATTTCTTTTTTTATAATCATATCGCCCCAAGCAAGGCATTCTACTGCCACTGTTTTGCAGGGGATTACATAGGAGGAAAGTTATGAGAAAGAGTGACAGGTTATAGGGGGTGTCAGGAAGTAGGTAGGAGAAGGCTGAGAATACTGATGAGAGTGAAGTGGACGAAGAAAGGAGCATCAGAGTGAGGATGCAAGTTAGCGAGATAGGAGATGACTATTGACTTTACATTTAAATACTTGAAGATTGTATCTATCTATCTATCTATCTATCTATCTATCTATCTATGCCTGTTCATTATCTATCTGTCTATCTATCTATCTTTTTTTATAATCATATCCCCCTAAGCAAGGCATTTTACTGCCACTGTTTTGCAGGGGGTTATATAGGAGGAAAGTTATGAGAAAGTGTTACAGGTTATAGGGGTGTCAGGAAGTGGGTAAGAGAAGGTTGAGAATACTGAGTGGAGTGGACGGAGAAAGGAGCATGAGAGAGAGGATGCAGTTTAGTGAGATAGGAGATGACTATTGACTTTACATTTAAATACTTGAAGATTGTAGCTCTCTATCTATCTATCTATCTATCTATCTATCTATGCCTGTTCATTATCTATCTGTCTATCTATCTATCTTTTTTTATAATCATATCCCCCTAAGTAAGGCATTTTACTGCCACTGTTTTGCAGGGAGTTATATAGGAGGAAAGTTATGAGAAAGTGTTACAGGTTATAGGGGTGTCAGGAAGTGGGTAAGTTAGCAGTTTTAAATTTTGTGTAATAGATAATACAATTTTCTTGTTCATGTGAACAGCAGTTGCGTATTTTCTGATGATCTTCCTAAGTGAAGATTCATCATGTTTATAATTCAGTTAAATACTATACGTGATACGCGCTTTGGGCGATCATGTCTCGAAAGAGACATGACTGACTGGGCAGAACATTATCCCGCAGTAGGTTGCCATTGCTTTCTGCGGTAGACTGGTTGCCAGCTAAGGCTATAGAACCCAATCTGTCCGATTATTTGACTCATAGCTAGAGCGGAAAGAGATGTATTACATTACTAAGTAGTAATTAATGGGGGATCAGTTTATTACTTCATAACAATAGAAAACCGATCCCCTACTTTACACCCAGATGAAGTTTTAATTATTTTTTTCAACTATTATATCCATTCAGTCAGTTAAGTGCCATATGTGATACACGTTTTGGGCGACTATGTCTCGAAAGAGACATGACTGACTGGGCAGAACATTATCCCGCAGTAGGTTGCCATTGCTTTCTGCGGTAGACTGGTTACCAGCTAAGGCTATAGAACCCAATCTGTCCTGTTATTTAACCCATAGCTAGAGAGGAAAGAGATGCATTAAATTGTTATGTAGTAATAAGTTGGGATCAGATTAATACCTTTCCCAACGGTATTTGCGCGCAAGTGAATTCAAGGAATTCAACTTGAATTCGAACTCGGCTCTCCGATTTCTCGTTCCGAGACGATATCCACTGCACCACAACGCACATGGTTACTTACATGTTCTAATGCAACAGTTGAATAATAAATATTCATTGCTCTGTTTTAAATTAATGTTTTGAAAGGTGCAATTTTATTTTTTATTCTTTTGCATTTAGATAAATATATACATATATGTGCGTGAGCGCAAGTTTCCTTAACAATGACAGAAAAGGTTTCATGATTAATTTTTTTATATAATCTTTCATGTGATCCTTACAGGTTTTTGTTTCTCTTCAAGACAAATTATGCAAACATTCTCCAAATGTTTTATTTCCCCCACGCACTTTCGGCTATAATTTTAACCATTATGAAGGCTGAATTTTATTTCACTTTAACAGAATATGCAAGATGCTTGTGTATATATGCAGAGTCATATTTATGGTTTACTGGCAGTATAGCCCGGCGTTGCTCGGGTGCAATGAAAGCTTTAAAAACTAATCCTTGGTCCTGGAGCTCAGACTCAGCCTAATGAATATTTGAAATAATAAAATAATTGCGACAATATAACAATCGCACATAATATATATATATACTAGCAGTATAGCCCGGCGTTGCTCGGGTGTAATGAAAGCTATAAAACTAATCCATGGTCCTGGAGCTCAGACACTTTGGACGTTGGCACGAAAGACTAAAAATCAATAGTTGTTTCCAGTTAAAACGAAACCGTAGACAAAGAAAAATGAATGGATGTAAGACAAATTTTGACTTCCTGGTATCGATATCAAATAAGATTTTTTCGTCGTAAACTGAATTTTGAAGGCTAAATAAGTCCTCTGAGTAAATGGTATCATGGCTGAGACTAAGAACTACAATTATACCTATTAGAGCCAAACCCGAAGCAAAAATTAAAATAAAAGGGCTGAAAGAAATACAGACATACAGGCAGATAAACAGACACACACACACAAACATCTTGCCTTTTATATATATATATTATAGATTTTCTGCATTATTGTAAGAACTGCAACCTTGAACCTTCTGAATATCGTTTCTTATGTCTTTGTCTATGAGTGCATCAAATTTGATTAAAATCGGACCACTCTTTCTATAACCCGATTTTTTCGATTATTGATTTTCGATATTTATCATGCATACCTCGAGACAAAACCTAGCTAAGAACACTCATAGACGCTTATAGTACAACTGTGTAAATTTTCAAGAAAATCGGTTAAGCCATTTCGGAGTCTATAAGCAGCACACACAGATACACACACACACACACACACACACAAAGTTCCATTTATAAATAAGTTTAGATTAGATTAGATATTCTTAAAACAAAAAACAAATTATTACGTAGTAATTTTAAACATAGGATGTGCATGGGTGATGCAGTGGATATCGACATTGATATCGATATTCTTTTTCCAATTGGGAAGATTACTCAACATTATTTCATTTTCATTTGGGCTTATGAGTAACAATATATCGAAAAAAAATATCTGGAAAGAAAAAGGTTCTGGAATAAGCCAAGATTTTTTTATACTAGCAGTATAGTCCGGCGTCTCCCTGGTGTAATGAAAGCTTTAAAACTAATCCATGGTCCTGGAGCTCAGACTCAGCCTAAAGAATATTTGAAATAATAAAATAATTGCGACAATTTACCAATCGCACCTAATAAAATAATTGAAACAATTTACCAATCGCACCTAATAAAATAATTGAAACAATTTACTAATCGCATATATATATATATATATATATATATATATACTAGCAGTATAGCCCGGCGTTGCTCGGGTGTCATGAAAGCTTTAAGACTAATCCATGGTCCTGGAGCTCAGACTCTTTGGACATTGGCACGAAAGACTAAAAAGCAATAGTTGTTTCCAGTTAAAGCGAAACCGTAGACTGAAAGAAAAATGAATGGATGTAAGTCAAATTTTGATTTCCTGGTATTGATATCAAATTTTCTGCACTATTGTAAGAACTGCAACCTTGAAACTTCTGAATATCGTTTCTTATGGCTTTGTCTATGAGTGTATCAAATTTGATTAAAATTGGACCACTCCTTCTATAACCCGATTTTTTCGATTATCGATTTTCGATATTTATCGTGAGTACCTCGACACAAAACCTAGCTAAGAACACTCGCAGACGCTTATAGTACAACTGTAAAATTTTTCAAGAAAATCGGTTCAGCCGTTTCGGAGTCTATAGGTAACGGACACACACACACTGACAAAGTCCCATTTATAAATAAATTTAGATATACAAAGGATGTTAGTTCGTTAAACTACAGGGTCAACAACCAAACAAAAACGCGTGATTTCAGGTGTGACAACCTAACAATTTAGTCATAAGAAAAGGCGATTTATTCAGGTGAAGGCGCAGAGAAAATGCTTTGATCGATCGATCATTCATAGTCAATTTACGTCCAGGTTCTTACAGTTCATCTTTCTAAGAAAATCTTCTGTTATAATAATGCGAGACATTCGATAACAAAGCTGACAAAAATATAAATAAAAGGAAAAAAATTAAATTGGTTAGACGCAAATATCCAAAAGCATGAATTCAAATTTTAAGTTTAAAATTTCAGTGCCGATTTAGTTATATCAGTGAAAACATTAAGTTTTAGTCTGATTAAATCCTAAAGACCGAAACGGATCAATCGAAAAAAAAAACTACACAAAAATTTTCAGGTTTCAGATCATTTTCGCCATTTACTTTTTAAAATGTTTTCTCTCTCTCTCTCTCTCTCTCTCTCTCTCTCTCTCTCTCTCCTTACTTCTGGCCCGTGAAGAGGCTCATCCCTTGTTTCCTGTTTAGGATGCGGTTTCCGGTTTTCTCTTTTCTAATCTTCTCCCTGTTTTTTATTTTTTTCAATTGGTGTAGATAGACTAAACTATCACCCGGTTCACACTCCACCCACATCTATTGAACAGGTGAAGAGGCTCATCTCTTGTTCCCTGTTTAGGATGCGGTTTCCGGTTTTTCTCTTTTCTAATCTTCTCACTGTTTTTTGTTTTTTTTTTAATTGTAGTAGATAGACTAAATTATCGCCCGGTTCACACTCCACACACATCTATTGAACAGGTGAAGAGGCTCATCGCTTGTTTCCTGTTTAGAATGCGGTTTCCGGTTTTTCTCTTTTCTAATCTTCTCACTGTTTTTTTTTTTTTTTCAATTGGCGTAGATAGACCAAACTATCGCCCGGTTCACACTCCACCCACACCTATTGAACAGGTGAAGAGGCTCATCGCTTGTTTCCTGTTTAGAATGTGGTTTCCGGTTTTCTCTTTTCTAATCTTCTCACTCTTATGTAGCCCCCTGCACATCAGTGGCGTCACCGCCTTGATTGGGGTGATATGATTAATATATATATATATATATATATATATATATATATATATATATCCCTGAAGAACAACAATATTGATTTGGAACCTGAAAATTTCTGTGTAGTTTTTTTTCGATTGATCCGTTTCGGCCTTTAAGATTTAATCGAACTAAAACTTATTGTTTTCACTGATATAACTAAATCGGCACTGACATTTTCAACTTAAATATAAGATGAATTGATAGTTATTCTGAAAATTAAGGTGAGATGGTTCGACAAAGTTAAACAATATGATTGTAGGTGTGTCAATATTGCTCAGTCAAAAGTGAGAATTAGGTTGAACGACGGAGATGAAAACTTGGATCGCATGGAGAACAATGTAGCTTAATGTCAAAACATGACACTTTATTTTGTCTGGATAAAATACAAAGATAGAATGAGGCATAAGACAAGGATGTGTCTTTTCACCGGATCTGTTCAATTTGTACAGCGAGAATATTTTGAGGACCCTAAATGATACGCCAGGATTTGTTATTGGAGGCCACAAATTGAACAACATAAGGTATGTAGATGATACAGTGCTGATTGCAGACACGGAAAGGAAACTACAAGACCTCCTACATAAGTAGCGGTGGAGAGCGACAAAAAAGAACTACAAATAAACTTCAAGAAAACTGAATGCATGGTCACCCAGCAAAAAGAGCAAGCCAAAATGCCAAATACAGGTGGAGGATACCAGAATCAAGCAAGTACACAAATTTAAATACCTAGGAAATGTTCTAACAGAAGATCCGAAGGCGAATTGGCATGGCAAAGAACGCGTTCCAGAAGCTGAGTAAAGTACTACGACACAGGAAAATTTCAATAGAAACAAATAAAAAATGGAAAGACCAGAATCACACCCGGGAGTGAATTCCCAAACCAAATAAAAGACAAGCAAGGACGACCGTCACTTCAGAGTGTTAAGATGAGGAGCCTAATTAACACGTACCCTTAACTCACGTCAGGCGATCGTTATTATTATTGTCTCTATCTTTCTCTCTCACCTCTCACCTCCTTCTTCTTCATCGTTCACCCGTCTACTTGATAACCGCACGGAACCCTTTAAGACTGAGCGAATACTTCAAAAGCACTCATACCCAACAAAACGCTTATACATACTTACATACACACATACGTTCCTGTCTACATACACATATACTCATTCTTGCAAGGACTACTACGAACTCTACTCTTAACTTCTTAATTATGTTTCTAATTGAACATTAACTTCTACCAATTCATGTTATCTTTTTATCAATAAATTTCGATTCAAACATTCAAAAGGAATACTTTTATTCTTCCGCAAATCAACACATTCCAATCTACAACTTTCTGATGATAACGAAAATGTCCTAAGCTGTGGGGAGTTCGGTTATATTGACACATTAATAAACATTAACCATCTCTCTATGGCTTCAGTCCTACGTCGATGGCTACGCCGATTGGATATTGTTTTGGTGATTCACTTGAATCTAGCCACTAGCCTGTTGTCAACGGCTATCCATTTCTCATCACATGTAATGATTTGATACAATTTTTTTTCCGGTCGAGATAACATACAGTAAGATTACAAGACGTTGTTTCATTGCAAACATTTTTATTGGGCTTATGAGTAACAATATATTGAAAGAAAAATTATCTGGAAAGAAAAAAATTATGAATAAATCAAGACCTTTTTATATACTAACTTCGTTAGACTGTAGCAAATAAAAAAGTAAGAATTAAAATCAACTTTCTTCTTCACTTTTACAAAAATTCAAAATGGTGTGTGAAATCCTGGTTTTACCGCATAGAAAAAGAAATGACTTCGTGTTTACTTGGTGGATAAGAAATTAAGAATTTTAAATCAACTTTCTTCACTTTTACAAAAATTCACAATGACGTGTGAAATCCTGGTTTTGTCGAATAGAAAAAGGATTGACTTCGTGTTTACGTGGTGGATAAGGAATTAAGAATTAAATCAACTTTCTTCTTTACTTTTACAAAAATTCAAAATGGTGTGTGAAATCCTGGTTTTATCGCATAGAAAAAGGATTGACCTCGTGCTCGCAGAATAAGTCGAAACCGGATTTCGCGAGCAGATGTTAAACTGGTTTTCTGACCAATGGAAGCGATTTGCAAGACCAAAAAGGACTTCGCGATCCAGCGGGAAAAATCCAGATGACTATACATGGCTTCGATCAGCGTCAGTCAGTCAGAGATGGGAGCAGCGAAAGAGAGAGAGAGACACTAAAATGTAACTGGAGAAACTTCAACCACGACCTGGACAGACGTATGGTCGCACATTGTCCTCTTTCTCCTTCTTTCTCGTGTGCTGATTCCTTTTACTTCTTCTCTCTCCAAAAACATTCTTACCAAACAAACACTTGTATATACATACGTACGCATAAACTCTTTCCAACAAATTACTACTACGAACATTTTCTACAACTCTTGATACCCTTAACTCATTACTTGTTTCTCAATGAACATTTTTCTTGTCACAAATATGTCATAACATCCAGTTCTATTAACAAAAGTCCACTTATTTTTTTCAACAACCTGATGATATCTTTAAATGCGGGGATTGTCGGCTATGTTTGGAAGTGGCCTTGTACCAGGCATGACTGAAGCACCCTATAGCTACAATACGACCGAACTAAATAATGCGTGATTTCATGCATGACAACCAAAAATTTTTTAAAAAATGAAACAAAGAACTGTGTGACAATCATCGAATTATACCATTATTCTCTGTGGCAGGCAAAAAACTTGCTTGAGTTATTCCTAACAGAATAATGACTCATACTGTAGATCATAATTTTAGGGCTGGGAGAAGCACCATAGGCATTATATATTGCTTGCGACAGATTGCTCAGAAAGTACAGGGGGAAAACAGTGAATTATTTATAATCTTTATTGACTTAACTAAATTTTGCAATCTGGAAAATTAGTAGTCAATGTTAAGAATTAATCATGGTTGACAGTGCTTGACTCTATTAATCGCTAAAGTTTGTATTGCTTATAAGAAGCTCAATGTTAGCTCACCGATATATTCTACAAATATTTTCACGGTTTCTGCTCTGATAAGTGTATTTTCCTGGTACTACGACAACATGAATTCACTCATGCTACTAGATTGGCATCTAGGTCCCACCCTTTTGCTATCAAAATAGAGAAATGCAACTCTTCACTTCTACTTCAACAGTTTATTTTCTCGCACTTCCCACTTGTGGAATTCCCTGTTGTATACTTGCTACCCTAGTAGCGACTATCTCCAAAATTTTAAATGTAACGTCAACCTCCACCTCCCTAAATCTCATCCACTCAGATCCTTTCTTCGGCATCCCCTGTGCTCTGTTTTTCTCTTATTGTAACCCTCTGCGCATCAGTGGCAGTCATGCCTGGCTTTAAGTGAAATGGTTATAAAGAAAATTAAAAACATTATAATATACAAGTTTCTATTAGGTCAGAGTTCATCGGACCCATTTTATTTTGAAAATGGGGCCAAGCAAGAAACTTCATTTTTTGTTAATTATTTTCCCCAGGTATTGGCGTGTACCTCCAGTGATTATAGTAATATGTTTTGTTTTGTTTTTGTTTTTTTTTTTTCATTAATTTAGAACAACTTACAAACAAATATATCAAGCATTTTAGGGTTTAAAGTAAAAACAATTAAGAGCCATACGTGATACACGCTTTGGTTGATCATGTCTCGAAAGCGACATAACTGACTGGAGAGAAGATTTTCCCACAGTAGGTTGCCTCTACTTTCTATGGTAGACTGGTTGCCAACCAACCTGCAGAAGACAAACTGTCCTGTTGTTTAATTTATAGGTAGATGGGGGAAGTGACAGATTAATACCTTTTCCGAGGCTATTTGCGCGTAAGTGAAAACAATGAATTCAACAAGAATTCGAACTCGGTTCTCTCTTTCCGACCGATATCCACTAACTACAACGCACATCATAACAGAAATAAAAAGGCTTTTTGCGTTTGTTTTAATCCTTTTTGGTAAAACCTTTGAAAACTTATACTTATACTTCTTCAATCCGAAATGGAAAAAGTCGGAAGGTAAATTCCAAAAACCTGATCCTAATTAATATTTAAATTTTTTTAATATTAAAAAATGATACAGGAGGAGAGCTCAACGTACTTAAATTTATAGAGCCAATATAAATCAAAGTAATTTTTCAAAATTAAAAAATGTTGAATGAACATTTCAACATGAAATCCCTAAGAGTTTTCTATTTGATATCTGATATCCCCTCCTTTTCTTTCCCCCCCTTTTCCCCTTTTTTTCTCTATACACTCTTTTTATATTCCGCCCCTTCCCTTTCTGTTCTGTTTTGTTTAACCCAATTCCCAATTTAACGAACCTCCCATTTCCTTAACTATTTTCGTCTATTAAGCAAGACATACCAATCTCCCATCTCTTCACTTACAAAAAAAAACAAAAATAGACTGACCTTTAAAAGAATTTTTTGTGACGTATATTTCTCAAATCTTAACTGTTATTTATTTTTGTCCCCTTCTTAATCCTGATTTTCTTCATTTTGATATGAAACTGTGTTGCTGAGGAGACGTGAATTCTTTCTTAGGGATTTCATGTTGAAATGTTCATTCAACATTTTTGAATTTTGAAAAATTACTTTAATTTATATATATATATATATATATATATATATATATATATATATCCTTATCTATGTGTGTAAGTAACTTAAATAAATTCCTTAACCTAATTCAGAAACACTTTTCAACTAATAACATCCTTATCAAAATTTTTAATAAGAATACACTGAAACTTAATTATAGCCGCACTGATAATCTGAAAATTATAAAAAAAAAAAACATAATAAAATCCTAGGACAACATAACAAAATTAGCAATCAAAACATCCTATTATAAATAACGACAATTATACTAATACTTGCCATTTATATACAAATCAACCATCCGTCCGTGCATGGAATACTGCTGTCATATATGGTCAGGTACACCCGCATTTCATCTCAGTGTTCTTGACAGGCTCCAAAGACGATTCAGTTACGTGATACGTGCCGACTTGCCTGCTCGACTCCAGCCACTTTCTCACCAACAGGATGTGGCTTCCTTCTGTCTGTTCTATAAATATTTTCATGGCTTCTGCTCCAACGAACTTACGTCACTGGTGCCCCTACCAGAGGTGTTTACTCGTGCAAACAGACTGGCAACTGAGTCCCACCCATTCACAGACGATGCAGACGACAATTCTACTCTATCAGCTTCTTTCTCGCACTTCCCGCCTGAGGAACTCGCTTCCATATTCTTGCTTTCCTGACAGCTAGAACCTCTAGGAATTTAAATGCAATGTCAATACCCATCTCTTAACCACTTGACTCCAGTTCTTTCTACACCACTCTGTATCTTTTCTTTTCTCTCTAACTTTTCAACTTTCATCACACCTGTATTCTCATCCTTAACTGGTTCATTTTTCTCGGGGTGATTCGATTAAAAAAAAATGTTCGTAACCCAAACAAATGTTCTCTGCAAAATAGATGTCTTACAGATGTTATAGTCTACCAAGGTACCATTTCCACTAGAAAAAATTCAATTCGTATCAAACATTATACTGGAAGTACTAAAAACACTTTTAAGTTGGGATTGTATCAGCATAAGCTATCCTTAAATAATAAAATCTGTAGTCATTCAAATTCACTTTCTAATTACTACTGGCAATTGAAAGATGAAAATAAAACACATCCAGTAAAATGGAAAATATTAACAAAAGCTAGAACATTTAAATCGTTACATGAAAAATGTTTTCTTTGCTGACAAGAAAACACCTAAATAAATTCCTGAAAACTAAATTATTAAACCAACGTAATGAAATAACTATTTACTGCCACCATAAAATAATTCACACTCTTAAATATATCTAAAATTATCTCAAACTGTTAACTATATGCTATAATCTATAACCCTACCACTTTTAGTTAATTATATATAACTTAAACCGAACTTTAATTATCTAAACTTATTTATAAATGGAACTTTGTTTGTGTGTGTGTTCGTTACCTATAGACTCCGAAACGGCTGAACTGATTTTCTTGAAAATTTGCACATTTGTACTATAAGCGTCTGCGAGTATTCTTACCTAGGTTTTGCGTCGAGGTACCCCCGATAAATATCGAAAATCGGGTTATAAAAGGAGTGGTCCGATTTTAATCAAATTTGATACACTCATAGACAAAGACATAAGAAACGATATTCAGAAGTTTCAAGGTTGCAGTTCTTATAATATTGCAGAAAATCGATAATATATATATATAAGGCAAGATGTTTGTGTGTGTGTGTCTGTTTATCTGTCTGTATGTCCTTTATACAAATCCATAATTTTTATCTGATTCTCACCAAACTTCACACAAATATTCTTTAGATTCAGTCTGAGCTCCAGGACCATGGATTAGTTTTAAAGCTTTCATTACACCCGAGCAACGCCGGGCTATACTGCTAGTATATATATATATATATATATATATATATATATATATATATATATATACTAGATACGATTGGTAAATTGTCGCAATTATTTTATTATTTCAAATATTCTTTAGGCTGAGTCTGAGCTCCAGGACCATGGATTAGTTTTAAAGCTTTCATTACACCCGAGCAACGCCGGGCTATACTGCTAGTATATATATATATATATATATATATATATATATATATATATATATATATATATATACTAGATACGATTGGTAAATTGTCGCAATTATTTTATTATTTCAAATATTCTTTAGGCTGAGTCTGAGCTCCAGGACCATGGATTAGTTTTAAAGCTTTCATTACACCCGAGCAACGCCGGGCTATACTGCTAGTCTGTTATACTGCTGTTTACTTTTACTTTCGCTAGAAGTTAACTCGAGTTATTTTCAGTACCAGTTTAATCAAGTAATTTCGCTTTACGCCTATTTCCTTACATTAAGTGAGATTTTATATCAACAACACTCATCAAAACAAATATTTTATGGTTTTAATTTCAATCTCGTCACATCTCAAACAATATATCGGCTACATATTCTATACTCATTTAAACAGTGACAACTGACACTTTCTACTTCTCGCCCCATATATACACGACCCCATAACTGAATCACATTTCACTACCTGATGATGGTGCATTGAGCACTGAAACTTGAAAGCTTTTGAGTTGCAGTATGCTATTATTGCAACAATAATAAAAACTATATATATATATATATATATATATATACGTAAAAAAATCACAAGATTGCCAAAACCTACCGCGGTTTCACACAACGGCTCGTCAGCCCTGACGAGCCGTTGTGTGAAACTGCGGTAGGTTTTGGCGATCTTGTGATTTTTTTACGTGTCTTTGCTCTACATTGCTTCCTCTTTGTTATTCCGCTTTGGTTAGTTCTGTATCGAGCACTTTTTCTTTCTTTGTGGTTGGTTCCGTTTGGGTTTTTTTTTCTTTTCTGCGGGGTATTGTATGTATTGTCTGTATTCCGCAGTTTTCTTTTTTTCTCCCCTCTTGTCCAACGCCTTACAGCGACGGATAGTAACGGAATTAGATTCTGTCTGTTATTTGTTGTCCTCAAAGTTTATTTTCGTATAATTTTAGGATTTAGATACTTACAGAGTCGGTCTTGTTATTATATATATATATATATATATATATATATATATATATATATATATATAAATGCACAACATCTGTGTTGAGCACATTATAAAAAGTAAACATTAAACAGTGAAATATATATACATTAGTGCGTAAAGCATCTATATATATATATATATATATATATATATATATATATATATCAGCATGCGGTGTAGATATAGAAGAATCCAAAGGAGTCTCCTGTACATGCAGTGGTAGGATAACCCTCTAAGAGAACTCCAAATATATATGTATATAAATACATATAGAGCTAATATAAGAAAAATTAAGGCAGACACGTTATTTCATGGTAAATCGGAAGAGTGGGCCTATTTCAGGCGAACCATCATTAGCTTCCGTCTTTATTGTACAGAAGATTTTACACGAATAATCTTCTGTACAATAAAGACGGAAGCTGATGATGGTTCACCTGAAATAGGCCCACTCTTCCGATTTACCATGAAATAACGTGTCTGCCTTAATTTTATATATATATATATATATATATATATATATATATATGAGTATATTTTGTAAATTCATTCACCGGACTGGGTTTCTTGTTTTTACTGTAGTGTGTGTTTATAAACAAAAAAAAAAAAGGCAATATGGTCTCAGCTTTTACCTATATTTTCCTCAGAGGAAGATCGATTTTCCATAAGGCGTTTCACAACTGAATTCGCCCATCATAAAATGAAACTACTACTTATTTACTCGAAACTAAAAAGAAACAGACCTGTGCATATTTATTTTCACGGAGAAAAGTGTATTCTCGTCGGTCCTCCACCCGATACATAAAGAAACTTAGGAAACTAAATAAACGAATGATGTCGGGGATACTAAATCAAATAGGTTAACATTAAGGCTCGTTTTACAAAAATAATATATATATATATATATATATATATATATATATATATATATCTGTGTGTGTTTGCGTGTGTGTGTGACAGTAGCTACTCCGGCATGTGCGCATCGCTCATTCAATGATGAATTAGAGCACTCTGGCTATTGAGCGTGTATAATGATAATATGAACGCTAAAAAGTCTGCATTCTTCTACCGAGCGCCCATCGCCCAGAGGTAGAATCGCCGACTGACACCACTTCGGTCGGGTTTGAATCCTGGGTTAAAAAGCAATCGGAGTCTAACCGTACTGATGAGCTGTGATACAGCGAAACAGATCTGTCTGCGGATGACTATATATATATATGTGTGTGTGTGTGCCTGTGTAAATAATATTGATTTTTACCTTGATATCCGGAGTAGACATTTAGTTTATTCTCACACACACACACACATATATATATATAGCTTTCCCTAACGATCCGTTTAGGTGAAACCTAGGTAGGTTTGTCCGGCTCATTAGGTATACTTTACTTATTCCACTCTACCTAAGTATTCAGCGCTATTTTGTTTGTTGATTACTAGTCTCGGTGTTTTTTCTTTGGGCTATGTGCTGACTCGGTCCGAACTCTTTTAACTGATGTTCATGTACTTAGCTTTTTCTTTTTTTAAAACCATTTTTTCGTTCTTCGTAGATTCGTGGAAGGTTTTTCGGCACGAGTATAGTTATTATCTCTTATATATATATATATATATATTTAGTATATCGAGGCAGCAAGTAATTTTCTAGACATATGCTATTAAATATAAGAGACAATGAATGTCTATTATGTTTAATCATGAGCCGTTCTAAACGTCGTATTTTTGCTTTAATTTCAGTTGAAAATAAAGACAAAAATTCTCCAACATTTGGATAATTATTTATTGGTTTTCTTCTAAGCTTTCGGCTCACATGAGCCATCTTCAGAGAGGTAGTTTAAACTGAAATATTATAAAATCCACCATCACCGACGATTTTATTTTGTGTTGACATAAAACTCCGCTTGGCAACGGCAATAGTTACCAAAAATAATAAACGCAGTTCTTAAGTTTGCGATGCGGTTTTATGACGTCACACCGCGGGATAGCGCGAAATGACAACAAAACCATCTAATCAAATGCAATGTAATATGTTATTTCCTGTTTTAAAGTTGATTTTATTGAGTGTTGGTTGTTTTGATTTGATGTACATGGCCTCCAATATCTGCAGGTTCCTCTTACTGTGTGTATGAGTAAGGATCACCGTATTGTTGACCAAAATCTGTCTGATATTACCTACATGTTTATGTTTTTCAGAGAAATGTTGTTTAATAGTACTCTGATCAGAAAGATGACATGTAAGTCTACGGGAGAGCGTGGTTGTGGTAAAACCAATATATGTACTAGGTTTTTGAGTAGTATCAGAGATGCAATCTCTGAATGGGCATGTAAATTGGTACACTACATTGGTTTTTTGTAAAGAATTTAGTTTAGTGCCTGTTGGGTTATTATAGACTATGAGGTCAATTGTTTTAAACTTTTTATAATATATATTGAGTTTAATTTGATTATTACTTTCGACTGGTTTAACATTTCTACGTATTATGTTTTTGAGAGTTTTTTCATCTTGTTTATAATTATTATGTATTTGGTTGCAATAGTATAAGTTAATAGTGTTATGTTTATTTTGATGTAAACCATTATTATTAATATTATCATTATTGTTAGAGCTATTGTTAAGTTTGATGAGATACATTTTAATTTGTTCATCAATAACGGAGTTAGGAAATCCATTATTGACTAGTGTTTGCTTAATGTTGTGTAATTCTTTATAAAATATAGATTTGGAAGAAGATATCATTTGTGTGCGTTGAAGTAAGTTTTTTATAACAGCTAACTTATATCGTTGGGGACATTCACTATTATAATTAAGAAGACACGAATTTATGCTAGTTGGTTTCCTATATAGAGAAGTAGTAAATTTATGTGTGCTAGAATCAATGAATACATCAAGGAATGGGAGTTTGTTATTAATATTAAGTTCTAATGTAAATTTGAGGACGGAGTGACTTTCAAATTTGTTTTTAAGATATTTAATTTGATCGATATTCTTAGCTAAAACAAAGATGTCATCTATATATCTTACATATATAGAGGGTTTATTGTTGTCATTAATTATTTTATTTTCTAGATTTGCCATATAATAATTAGAAAAGAGGGGACCTAAAGGAGATCCCATCGCAATACCATCTATTTGTGTATAAATATTGCCTAAGGGATCGTGAAAGGGTACTTGTGTGGTGCATGCTAATAATAGTTTTTTTTAATATAGTGGGTTTAATATTGATTGATGGGAGAGTAGCATGGTTGTATACATCACGGATAATGATGTCAATTGTTTCAAGGACGGGAACATTTGTGAATAAGTTTTGAACATCCAAAGATGCAATCATTTGATTATTAGGTTTTACGGAGTTTTATGTCAACACAAAATAAAATCGTCGGTGATGGTGGATTTTATAATATTTCAGTTTAAACTACCTCTCTGAAGATGGCTCATGTGAGCCGAAAGCTTAGAAGAAAACCAATAAATAATTATCCAAATGTTGGAGAATTTTTGTCTTTATTTTCAACTGAAATTAAAGCAAAAATACGACGTTTAGAACGGCTCATGATTAAACATAATAGACATTCATTGTCTCTTATATTTAATAATATATATATATATATATATATATATATATATATATATATATATATATACTAGCAGTATAGCCCGGCGTTGCTTGGGTGTAATAAAAGCTTTAAAACTAATCCTTGGTCCTGGAGCTCAGACTATTTGCACTTTGGCACGAAATACTAAAAAGCATCTGTTGTTTCCAGTCAAAGCGAAACCGTAAATTGAAAGAAAAATGAATGGTTGTAAGTCAAACTTTGATTTCTGGTATCAATGTCAAATAAATTTGCTGTCGCAAGACCCGAAGCAAAAACCAAAATAAAAGGGCTGAAAACATGATTTTGATCAGACCCGATATCGATTTCGGGGTATTGACTTCCAATATCTTGAGAATTGAGAATTTATATAGCCATGGAGATTTAATATTTTGGTTTTATGAAAGGGGGCAGAATGGCTATAATCTAGACATGTCACTTTTTAATTTTGTTTGGATAACCTTTCATAACCCAAATATTAACTCCCCATTCTCGATTTTGATTGGACAATATTGACACACCTCATGCATTTCCTCCAACTATCATTCATTTATCTTATATTTTAAAATAAATCATTTTCACCCTTTATTTTAACATATAACCTGAAGAAGAACAGTTTTGTTCTGAAACATGAAAATTCTTGTGTAGTGATATTATGCTTTTATAAACTACTAGCAGTATAGCCTGGCGTTGCTCGGGTGTAATGAAAGCTTTTATATATATATATATATATATATATATATATATATATGTGTGTGTGTGTGTGTGTGTGTGTGTGTGTGTGTGTGTGTGTATGTATGTGTGTATATTATCGATTTTCTGCACTATTGTAAGAATTGCAACCTTGAAACTTCTGAATATCGTTTCTTATGTCTTTGTCTATGAGTGTATCAAATTTGATTAAAATCGGACCACTCCTTTTATAACCCGATTTTCGATATTTATCGGGTGTACCTCGACACAAAACCTAGCTAAGAACACTCGCAGACGCTTATAGTACAACTGTGGAAATTTTCAAAAAAATCTGTTCAGCCATTTTGGTGTCTATAGGTAACGGACACGCACACACACGGACAAAGTTCCATTTATAAATAAGTTTAGATTGTTAATAACTAAGTTACAATATATATATATATATAGTCATCCGCAGACAGATCTGTTTCGCTGTATCAGTACGATTACACTCCGATTGCCAGGATTGAAACCCGACCGAATTGGCGTCAGTCGGTGATTCTACCTCTGGGCTATGGGCGTTCGGTAGAAGAAGGCAGATTTTTTAGTGTGTATATTGTCATTATACCCGCCTAATAGCCAGATTGTAATTTAGTGATTACAGTGGTTTATAAAAGCATAATATCACTACACAAAAATGTTCATGTTTCAGAACAAAACTATTCTTCTTCAGGTTATTTGTTAAAATAAATGGTGAAAATGGTTTATTAAAAAAATAATTTATTAAAAAATTATACTTTTTTATGTGAATGATGGAAACATTGTCCGAATGTTTTATATATCCAAGTGTATTTGGCCGACACTTTTATCCATTAGCAAGGATTCATTTTATTTTACTTTTTACTGAATAAAAATGGGATTTATAATTTTTTGGTCAAGTAACTTTTTAAATATATTATTTTCTACGTGGGATAAGTCCTGAATGTTGTAGTGTTACTTTCGTTCTGGCCTGCCAGCTCATGTGATTTTAAAATTAAGTATTTGGGAAATAATCCCAAATTTATGCAATTTCCGTTAAAAAGGACTGACAAGTTAAAAGGTTTAGATAGATAGATAGATAGATAGATAGATAGATAGATAGATAGATAGATAGATAGATAGATATTAGAAACCTCCACTCCATTTTCGATAACCAAGTTTTAAACTTAATTTTTAAAAATAAAATTTTTTCTTGAAACTTTAATTTAGTTTCATTGAAAGCTGAATGATTAAATTTACTATTTTCAATAAGCAAAATACTCTGGTGTATTTCAAATATAAATTATATTCATTGGAATCTAAAATTTTCAATTTTTTTTAAAATTTTTCGTTCATTTTTGAGTGATCGACACATTTGTAAACAAAAGGGAATTCTCTGTTTTAAAATTAGCAAATTTAAAATTACACAAATTACATTATTTACATTCCCCAATGAGTCCTGCATTTTACTAATAAAAAATTGGTATAGATAATGTATTTCTAGAAGTTCTATGCAATTAATTGGATTGGGGGGGGGGGGGGGGTAACAGATGTAAAAAAAATATTTCTCCAGGATTTTCTAAAAATAATAATTGCATGTATAAGTTCATTAATTTCTGAATAAGTACTGACAGTTTCATTAAAATCAGACAATTAGTTGATTTTTGCAAGAATTTTCTAATTAATCTGTCTTTCAACGCCAAAAAACGACCTGCGTAATATTACGTTTTCCTTAATCACATTACGTAAACATGGCGTGAATTGCTTACGGAAAACAAAAAAAGGAATTTTAACTGAAATTTCGAACGCGTTGGAAAGAATTAAATTTTTTTAAAAATAATGATAACAAAAATCCTCTTAATAACAGTATAAACATTTTGATGATAAAACTTTGTTATTATTAAGTTTGAGCTTTTTTTTAACATAATGCTATGCTGTTTTTTTTTTTTTTTGGCAATTGCGTGGAGGTACCTAATAGATAGATAGATAGATAGATAGATAGATAGATAGATAGATAGACAGATAGATAGATAGATTAAGTTATGATACCCCATGTAAACCTTTGGTTTTTTCGTTATATTTTTATAGAAATTTTTATTGATAGTAAGCAGTGTAATTATGATATTTTATTTATTTTTATTTATATTTTTATATTATTTTTTTTATATAATCATATCGCCCCAAGCATGGCATTTTACTGCCACTGTTTTGCAGGGGGTTACATAGGAGGAAAGTTTTGAGAAAGAGTGACAGGTTATAGGGGGTGTCAGGAAGTGGGTAAGAGAAAAATGAGAATACTGACGAGAGTGGAGTGGACGAAGAAGGGAGTATGAGAGAGAGGATGCAGGTTAGTGAGATAGGAGATGACTATTGACTTTACATTTAAATTCTTGGAGATTGTAGCTGTCGGGGAAGCAATTAAACGAAAAAGAATTCCACAGGCAGGAAGTGCGAAAAAAGAAGCTGATGAAGTAGAATTTGCGTTACAATTTAATGGTTTCACAGTAAAAGAGTGGGACCTAGTGGCTAATATTGTGGCTCGAGTAAATTTATATATAGGGGGCACCAGGGAACTAAGTTCATCGGAGCAGAAGCCGTGAAAGTATTTGTAGAAGAGACACAAGGAAGTCACATTGCGCCGGCGAGAAAGTGACTGCATCTGAGCTGCCAAGTCGGGATCTATTACATTACAGATTCTCCGTTGGATTTTGTCAAGGACACCTAGGTGAATAGCAGGAGCACCCGACCAGATATGGCAGCAGTATTCAGTGCATGAGTGGAGGGTAAGAGAAGGATGACTGTGGCCATGAAGTGAGGGATCAGTTTATATATTGATTGTAATGTAGAACTGATCCTCAACTTTATATCCACATTATAATAGTATAGATATTTTTTTTGTTTTTAATCATATCGCCCCAAGCTAAGTTCACTGGAACAGATGCCATGAAAGTATTTGTAGAAGAGACACAGGGAAGCCACATTGCGCCGGTGAGAAAGTGACTGTATCTGAGCTGCCAAGTCAGGATCTATTACATTACAGATTCTCCGTTGGATTTTGTCAAGGACACCTCAGCAACAAAAAAATCCTTTCAGAGTTTCTGAAAGGATTTTTTTGTTGCTGAGGTGATGTGTTATCCCGTGTGGGGATTTTCATATCGAAATGGTCATTCAACATCCTTGAATTAATCCTATTTTAATATATATATATTGTTTAATTACTTAGTTTTTGGTCATAATTAAATGGCACATTAAGGGCACATTTCTATTAAAAAGCGTTCAATATAATTATATTGTAGAACTTTGGAAAATTTTACAATTGTAAACGAGTTATTACGCTACCCAGGTTTCTAACATGAATGGTGTCTTCAGTTATTGAAAATCGCCTGAAGACACCACTCGTAGTAGAAACCTGGGTCGCATAACAACACGTTTACAAATGGAATATATATATATATATATATATTAGTGGTATAAACCAATGGATATATATTTCACAGTTTGGTAATTTTTACTTTTAATAAAGTGCTCAATACGGATATAGAGTATTTATAGAGATATAGTTATTATTAGTGTTCTAATAAAAATGCTTTAAAAAAAACTTTCAGGTTTCGGTCCTAAGGTGACTTCATCAGGTAGTGAAAGCTGATGATGGTACCTTATCATCGAAACTTGTAAGCTTTTGAGTTACAATTCCGTATGTTACTATTATATCACAAATAGTAATCGCCCGGTTCACACTCCACCCACGTCTATTGAACAGGTGAAGAGGCTCATCCCTTGTTTCCTGTTTAGGATGCGGTTTCCGGTTTTTCTCTTTTCTAATCTTCTCACTGTTTTTTTTTTCAATTGGAGTTGATAGACTAAACTATCGCCCGGTTCACACTCCACCCACGTCTATTGAACAGGTGAAGAGGCTCTGTATTAATGAAAAAATGCTGCCAAAATACACACAATATATATATATATATATATATATATATATATATATATATGCTTGTTTTATTAAATAATATAGACAAGTTTTCTCTATTTATTTTACGGATTTGTTTTTTAAATTTTCTGACAAGCTTAATAGCATTATCATTAAATGGAGAAAGAAAATTACAGTATTGATACATATTTTTTTTAATAATCCAATTTAAGCTTTCGGCTTACAAAAGCCATTTTCAAAGATCTCAAATTACATTATATATTATAACAATTCACTGACAAACGATAATGACAAACCGTTTTTGTCTACATGGATGATTTCCAAGCAACAACAAACTCGTGCATTTAAGACGTTGAAAGCGAATGTCGCATTACAGCTCGTGACATCACATATGACCAAGCGAGAGCGAAAACAAGAAATATTAAGTATGGGAAGCCATTGGAATAAACCAATGGCTTCTGTCATTAATTATAGGTATTTAAGTATATTTGTGTATATATATGTGTGTGTGTGTGTGTGGAGGCTTTTTTGATATTCTTCTGATAAGGTACTTTTGTTTATTTGTTTTTAATATACCTGTTTTGAATGCGAACAAGTTTTTTTTCTGAAATTAATGAATATAAAAAATATTCGATATGACGTCAGGAAGATACCCGTTTAACCGGAAGGAGAGCGAGCGAGCTCCTAACATCAGGGGTGCTTCAAGGGCACACCACAATAATAATTTCAAAAGGACAAAATAAGTGCATAGAGAAAGTGTTTCTTGTTTTCTCTAGCAAAGTCCATAAGACAAATAGTGACTTTCGAATAAGGACGATAAATTATTTGAAATGCAAGAGGCGACACATGGTGGCCTCGTTTGGGATGACACAAAGCATTAAATATTAATGATATAACATGGTGACCACTTCAAATACATTAAACGCGAATCTCCTAAATATAAAATAATTATGTTGAAATTAATGTCCCCGCTAAAAGGCTTTGGGCATTTCAAGGTCAGCGGGGTGACGAATTATGATATAAGAGAAAATTCCCCACTTTTTATGAAGCATATAGAGGTAGAGTAAATTAAACACATTATTTAAACAAATATATATATATATATATGTGTGTGTGTGTGTGTAGATAGATATATAATGGCTAGCCACACGTAATCGAGGAGACCCGTTTACCTGACACACTTGTTTTTGTTCAACACAGCAACACCTGTGGTCTATACTGCAACTATGCTGGGCAAATGTTAGTTCCAGTTTCTAGGAGAGAGCGTGTTACCTAGCATGAACAACAGTCTGAACAATGCCAGCGCACTAAAACCCTCGGTCACGATGACTTGTGACTTAGAGCTAGCCATCGATGGCTCTTCAAAGAGAGCCGTCTACTTAATTTCACTCATAATCTGTGGTATGTTTTCAGGCAGTTATTAAAAGTGCTGCTGGCATCGCCTCCTCCAGACCCTATATCATCAAGAATCTATTTAATACAAAATTTTAACGAGATAGATCTATATAGAGAACTCAGTAGATATTATCCAGAGCAACATGCTATACATAAAGGAAAACTCAACACATCATCTAAAGTGGTTATAAACTATAATTTATTTCGACGAATAAGTTTTTAGTACTCATCTCATCAGACCGCAAATTACGACTCTCATCAATAATCTTGTGTATATTACGAACTGGCGGTCAGTTCCTAATATGTACCTGATGATTACGAAACGCATAAAACTCCGAGTCTTGCCACCGACATAGGATAATATATATATATATATATATATATATATATATATATGTGTGTGTGTGTGTGTTCATATATAGATATATATTTATATATTTAGTGTATCAAGGCAGCGGATAATTTTCTAAACATATTCTGTTAAATGTAAGAGACAATGAATGTCTATTATATTTAATCATGAGATGCTCTAAACATCGTATTTTGGTTTTAATTTTAGGTGAAAATAAAGACAAAAATTCTCCAACATTTGAATAATTATTTATTAAGTTGGTTCTAAGCTTTCGGCTCACCTGAGCCATCTTCAGAGAGGTTACAAGGACGTTAATATAAAAACATCCACCATCAGCGACGATTTTATCTTGTTTTGAGATAAGACGTTGCTAAGCAACGATAACAGTTACCAAAAATAGAAAACGCAGTTTGTAAATTTGTAATGCGCTTCTATGACATCACACTTCGTGAGAGCTCTAAATGTTAACAGAACCATATATTTAAATGCAATGTAATGTGTTATGACCAGATTTAAACGTGATTTTATTAAGTGTGGGTTGTTTGGATTTAATGTAAATGGCCTCCAATATTGGAAGGTTCTTTTTACTGTGTGTATGAGTGAGGATTATTGCATTGTTAACTAAAATCTGTCTGATATGACCTACATATGTTTTTCTGTTGTTTAATTGTATTTTGATCAGAAAGGTGACAGGTAAGTCTACGGGAAAGAGTGGTTGTAGTAAAACCAATATATGTAATGGATTTATTAGTAGTACCATTTGATGGTGGAAGTTTTTATGTTAACATCCTTATAACCTCTCTGAAGATGACTCATGTGAGCCGAAATCTTAGAACCAACTTAATAAAAATTTATCCAAATGTTGGAGAATTTTTGTCTTTATTTTCACCTGAAATCAAAGCCAGAATACGATGTTTAGAACGGCTCATGATTAAACATAATAGACATTCAATGTCTCTTATATTTAACAGTATATGCTTAGAAAATTATCTGCTGCCTCGATACATTAAATTTATTAATATATATATATATGTGCGTGTGTGTGTATACATCTAGACTTATTTATAAATGTAACTTTGTCTGTATGTGTCTGTGTGTCCGTTACCTATAGACTCCGAAACGGCTGAACCGATTTTCTTGAAAATTTACACAGTTGTACTATAAGAGTCTGCGAGTGTTCGTAAGTAGGTTTTGTGTCGAGGTACACCCGATGAATATCGATAATCGAAAAAATCGGGTTATAGAAGAAATGGTCCGATTTTAATCAAATTTGATACACTCATAGACAAAGACATAAGAAACGACATTCAGAAGTTGCAGTTCTTACAATAGTGCAGAAAATCGATAATATATATATATAAGCTTTCATTACCCCCGAGAAGGTGTACAATGCGCCATCATCAGGCAGTGAAACGTCGTTCAATCAGGGGGTCATATATATATTGATAAGAAAATTTAAACAAAAATAAAAAAAAAATGCCACCATATTTCGTGAATATAGTGGAGTGGGCGTTTATGATAACTTAAAAGATCAGTGTGCGGAGACTCATGAATATTGAGACATTAAAGTGTTGCAATGTGATTTTATTGGCATGGGGAAAGGAAGCCTCAGTTGTGTCAGTTAAAATAAGTATAAAACAAATATGTAGCCAATATATATTTTTTGAGATGCAGCGAGATTGAAATTTTGATAATAAATATATATCCATAAATGGTCTACATCTGTATTGGGCACTTTATAAAACGTAAATATTAAATGCGGAATATATATCCATTAGTTAAAACCACTTAGATTTTTATACATGAAATGATTTGTTTGAACATTATTTTTTACGATACTCATATTTAAGGAGATATTCTGTTTTATAATCAAACAGAATTATATATTTATTTCTGCCGGCCTGATTATTTACGATAAAATTTTGTTACGAAAATGTATGTCAATTGATCTGGCGCGTCTTAGACCTCTCGACAACGAATGACCAACAGTCTAAACGAAGTTAAATCGAGCCTATATAACACAATTCTTGATTCATCGTAATAACCATATCTGCTCTGAAATGTATCGTGTTCGAATCCTGCCGAATGACACACATTTTCGTAACAAAAATTTATCGTAAATAATCAGGCCGAGAGAAATAAATATATAATACTGTTTGATTATAAAACAGAATATCTACTTAAATACGAGTATTGATCAAAAATAATGTTCAAACAAATAATTTCAAATTGTCGGTTGTTTATAACCAATTTTCGTTAATCTTCGTTAATTTCCGTAATCTAAAACAGAATATCTACTTAAATACGAGTATCGATAAAAAAAATAATGTTCAAACAAATCATTTCAAATTGTCGGTTGTTGAAAGACCATTTCGTTAATTTCCGTAATATAAATATATATATATATATATATATATATATATATATATATATATACAGCGAAACAAGCTTGCATGTGGATGACTAATGATACAGATATATATATATATATATATATATATATATATATATATCATTAGTCATCACAGCTCGTCAGTGTGGCTAGACATTCACTTGCTTCCAGCCAGGATCGAAGCTCGACCGATTTGGTGTCTGTCGGAGTCCCTACTCCCTAAGCCATCGGCGTATGGAATTAGAGAGAAGGACATTTTTGCGTGTTATATATATGTGGTGTATACACACACCAGCCACCGGGAGAACTCAATTGTTTACTGAAGAGTAATAGGTATGTATATATTTGAAAAACAGTAGCTACTCTGGCATGTACGCATCGCTCATTCATTACTGAATTAGACCACTCTGGCTATTGGGCGTGTATACTGATACAGCGAAACAGATTTGTCTGCGGATGACTATATATATATATATATATATATATAACTATCTTCTAACTTGATGCCTTTTTCTCTTTACTTTCGCATTCTAAACATTGAAGAAATTACGTTTGGTATAAAGATACATAACAATGCACCTAGTGAGGATCAAACCCCAAATACAAGCAGTCTATACAACCGGCTTTCAAAGACTATTTTGTTTTACAGAAGATGTATTAAAAAAGATTTTTATTTGAATTTTAACTGCAATAAAATAGATATTCAGAATGAGAATGAGATAGACGAATCTTTAATGGCATACAATGAGCTCAAATGTTTAGGAGAATCTAACACACAGAAGGCCAGTGACATGAATGAATCAGCAAGTAACCATAATAAGGAAACAAAGTTTAAAGAATTTAATAAAGTTAAATTGTGCGAACGGATGGCAGAACGTAAAAAGAGTTAACGGAAGCAACATATGAGCGGAAGTTGTGGAGAGTCATGATCGCACACAAAAGAGAAAAACAATAAGACCAGTACAAGTGATCGATACTCGAACTCATATAAATGTTATGTACTCGATTTTTGGCTTTAAACACTGGTAGATTCTTCCCGCCAAGCTTAAAAAAGAAACGGCTTCATAGAATCTTTTCGTCAAGCCCGCCACCCAGTCAAACAATGCGGAATATATAACGAAAACAATGTGACTCAAAGCCTCAACCCAGACAACGCCAACTGAATAACCTGACACCAGTTTTATTTGAATGGAACGCGTGATTCTACTCGTGATACGAAGGTTTTGTTAGCCGGCACATGTCCTGAAATTAGTCGACGCAAAGACGAACCAAGAGTAACAAAAACACAACATGTCTTTTGTGTTAAGCGTCGTTAATGAGAAAATAGGACATTAAAACTGCAGCCCGTGAATCGAGCAGGAAAAAAAAGTTCTTCTTTTATAGGCCTTGTTCTTTCTGGACGTTGGCGATTATGGCTCTCCACAATTTCTGCAAAAAGGAATTTTGCATTTTGCGTTGATTGTGTTAGTTGTTATCCTGTTATTCCTGCAGTAAAATAAAGAACTGTTATGATGAAACACACCTATTCCTCATATAATGGATTCTCCCTCTGTTATGGAGAAACACACCTATTCCTCAGATAATGGACTTTCCCTCTGTTATGGGGAAACACACCTATTCCTCATATAATGGGCTCTCCCTCTGTTATGGGGAAACACACCTATCCCTCAGATAATGGATTCTCCCTCTGTTATGGAGAAACACACCTATTCCTCAGATAATGGACTCTCCCTCCTATATTAATAAGAGTTAACAGGAAGTTCTTGGGAAGTTCATAGGAGTTCTTTAGACTTCTATTTGAGTATTTTGGGTACGTAAAGTCATTAGCAACCGACATAGCACGATTATAACCTTCAGTGCGAAAACTACTCCACAACAAGAATTTTGTCTAAATAATATAACATTAACTTCTTTTTTTTTTCATAAAACCTCCAAACCAAGATAGCCTTCTGGACAGTGTGGTCTGTGACCAAGACAATTTATTATAATACATCTGATATTATGGCCCTCCTCCAAGACATTGCATGTCTGGCCGGCTCTCTTCGAAAGGTTGCCGATCCCTGATTTAAAAGAAGGTATGCAACGTGTTAATGAAAACCACCCACGTGAATCCTCAATAATATTAGCATCAAATCGAATCTATGTACCGTATTCATTCAGGAAGTGGGTGATTATGCTTCTCCACAACTTCCTGTCCTTTATTGTTCTTCTTTTTTTTTTTTTTTTAACTAATTCTTCAACGGAAACAGCACTGATTTACTCCATTATGATAGTAAGAATCCTGTAGCCGTAGGGAGATAACTAATGTTTATTTAATTCGGCCTTGTGTCACAATATAACCGAACTCCCTACAGATTACGAATTTATCCAGAGTTATCATCAGAATTATCACAAGGTTATCATTAGAAGGTTGGTTGTCTACAGGTTGGTATGTGTAGAATAGTGGAATAGTGTAAGATTAAAAATATACATTTTTCATGTTAAAATAAGAATTTATTAAAAGGAAAGAATAACAAGAATTCGTAGAATGTTCAATGAGAAAGTTAAGGGTATCAAGATTTATAGAAAATGTTCGCAGTAGTAATTTGTTGAAAGAGTATATGTATGCATGAGCGTTTGTTTCGTAGGAATGTCTTTAGATGGAGAAGAAGAAGTAAAATGAATCAGCACACGAGAAAGAAGGAGAAAGAGGACACTATACAACGCAACCTATGTCCGGGTCGTGGTTGAAGTTTCTCCCATTACATTTAAGTTATTTGTTTTAATGCTCCCATCTGACTGACTGACTGGCTGATGCTGATTTGATCAAAGCCTTTTATAGCAATTTAGATTTTCAAACGGGATCGCTAAATCTTCTAGGTCTTGTAATTCGCTCCCATTGGTAAGAAAATCAATTTAACATCTACTTGCGAAATCCGGTTTCGACTTTTTCTTTAAGCACATGCTCAATCTTTTTTCTATTTGGGAAAAACCAGGATTTCACACGTCGTTGTGAATTTTTGTAAAAGTGAAGAAAAGAGTTGATTTTAATTCTTAATCTCCTGTCCACCACAGTCCTAATAATTTTTAATCAAACATCATATATTTGATATTAAGCTCGTATGTTGATTGGTCAAGAATTACCGTCTGAAACAATTCTGCGCATATGTAAATCTACCATCCACCTGGGGTTCCCTGACAAAATCCAAAGGAAAATCTGTAATGTGATCAATTCCAACTTGGCAGCTCAGATACAGTCACTTTCTCACCGGCTCAATGTGGCTCCCCTGTGTCTCTTCTACAAATATTTTATTCTGATGAATAAAATACTCTGATGAACTTAGCACATTGGTGCCTCCTATATATAAATTTACTCAAGCAACAAGATTAGCAACTAGGTCCCACCCTTTTACTGTGAAATCGATAAAGTGTAAATGCAAATTCTATTCCATCAGCTTCTTTTCTCGCACTTCCCGCTCGTAGAATTCCCTTCCGTGTACTTGCTTCCCCAACAGCTACATTTTTCTGGAATTTAAATGTAAAGTTAATAGTCATCTCCTATCTCACTAACAAGCATCCTCTCTCTCATGCTTTTTTCTCCATCCACTCTACTCTCATCAGTATTCTCATCCTTCTCTTACCCACTTCCTGACACCCCTATAACCTGTAACACTTGCAAAACAATGGCAGTAAAATACCTTGCTTAGGGGGATATGATTATAAAAAAAGATAGATAGATAGATAGATAGATAGATAGATAGATAGATAGATAGATAGATAGATAGATAGAATTTAAATGTAAAGTCACTAGACATCTCCTATTTCACTAACTTGAATCCTCTTTCTCCGTCCACTCAACTCTCATCAGTATATGCATCCTTCTCTTACCCACTTCCTGACACCCCATATAACCTGTCACTCTTTCTCATAACTTTCCTGCTATGTAACCCCCTGCGCGCCACTGGCAGTAAAATGCCTTGCTTGAGGCGATATGTTGATAAAGAAAATTAATAGATAGATAGATAGAATCTCCAAGAATTTAAATGTAAACTCAATAGCCATCTCCTATCTCACTGACTTGCATCCTCTCTCTCATGCTCCTTTCTCGGTCCACTCCACTCTCATCAGTATTCTCATCCTTCCTGACACCCTATAACTTGCACTCTATTTCATAAATTTTCTCCTATGTAACCCCCTGCAAAACAGTGGCAGTAAAATGCTTTGCTTGAGGCGATAGATAGATAGATAGATAGATAGATAGATAGATAGATAGATATCTCGACGTCTACAATCTCCAAGAATTTAAATGTAAAGTTAATAGTCATCTTCTATCTCACGAACCTGCATCTTCTCTCTCTCTCTCTCTCTCTCATGCTCCTTTCTCCGTCTACTCCACTCTCATCAGTATTCTCATCCTTCTCTTACCCACTTCCTGACATCCCCTATAACCTGTTACTCTTTCTCATAACTTTCCTCCTATGTAACCCCCTGCAAAACAGTGGCAGTAAAATGCCTTGCTTGGGGCGATATGTTTATAAAAAACTCTTTATTACCTTGAATTTTTTCCGGTATTCATTTAGTAAATAATAATAACGTAGTGAGTTCGATCCTCAGTGGGGGTCTTACACCAAACTACATTCTGATGATTTTGCTTCTTTATCTTTTTCTCTGGGTTACTTTTGCTTTAGAATGTTCAGCGAGGCGGGAAATTAGGATTGAATTCATAGACATGTGCAAGTTGAAATCAATAAGAACAGACAGAGGTCAATAGATAGTATAAACATTATTGACTGTATATTATCTGCTAAACTTATACTATCTGTTCAGTATATTTATATTCGTTTTGAATAAATAAATAGCTACGTTGTTTGTGTAAGGAAATGTCAATGTGACCTCTATAGACTTCAAATTCACTCTATGAACTCTTCCGATCACGCAGTGCAGCAGATTTCTTAGGGGGAATTGAGATTATTTTGTTGGCTTTTTTTTTCCGTCTGTTTTATTATTGTTGCTGTTGTTGTTGTTTTTTGTTTGTTTGTTTGGTTTTTGTAGTAAATCCAATAAAAAGCACAATAGCCACTCATGGTAGAAGGTTACTGTTATGGTACCCTCCTGCGAGGAATAAACTCTTCCTCTTGCTATATATATAATTACCTACGTGACTTCGGGAGCGCAGTCAACGCCCAGTTGACAGCTTTACGCACTGTCCAATACTCTGCCTTCGGACGGAGAGTTAAACCCAGTCGTGGCTCCGCCAAAGGGCAGTGTCACGACTGGAGAAAATTAAACAGAAATTTTTGGCCGGGCTATATGGTCCAGAGAACCCATATTAAAACAACCTTGTGCCACATTTTTCCTTAAGCAATATTCTAAGCATAGACTTATAGATATGCAAGACAGATTCTAGAGATCGGTAAACGATATCGGTATATCTAAGTTTAAAGTCGATGCAAATGTTTCCTAAATGGCGGACATTGAGTTTTGAGGTTTCGTTTTTGTAAAAAAATTGAAAATAATGGGTTAAAAAATAAAGGTTTAGAAATACAGGCAGAAAATCTGTTGAATCCTGTATGATTTTATTCAAGTAAAAGAAATTCAAATATAACGGTTGACAAACTGCTAGCGTTCATTAGAACATGAAAATTATCCAAAATGCATTTTTTTATATGCTGCAATATCATAGTCATGCACGTGTTAAAGCATGAAAAACTCACCATAACTCACACTCCTCGGAAAGAGGATGAAAGTACTTGGGTATCTTAAGAAATGAATGGAAATAACATCTGCCAAAGTTACAGCTGATTTCTGACATCTTTTGACTGTAATACGCGAAAGACTATCCGTGAGTATGAACGGATTTTATTAAAAAATAAGCAAAAATATTGTTTGCAATTTATTTAATCTGACACACACACACACACACACACACACACACATATATATATATATATATATATATATATATATATATATATATATATATTCTAAAAGTTGTTACAATGGTTTATAAAAGCATAATATCACTACACAAAAGCACAAAAATTTTCATGTTACGGAGCCGAACTGCTCCTCTTTGGGTGATATGTAGAACTGAAAATAAATGGTGGAAACGATTTATTTTTGGGAATGTGAAGTGTAGTCGATTGTTGTAGGGGATTGGAATTTAGTATACCTAAACCAGTCCATGAGCAGTTTGTAACTATGGAGATACACATTTGGATTAGGAGAGGGGGCAAGATGTCTTGTGTCTAGACAGGTCACTTTTTAATTTTGTTTGGGTAAATTACATTGTGGGACCTTAGATTTTTAATTTTTTTTTTTATTTTAACTATAGATAGATAGATAGATAGATAGATAGATAGATAGATAGATAGATTAGTTTAATTTAATCAGCTACGAGTCACTTCCGAATAAAACAGTTTTATTCAAACAATTTGTTTAGTTTATTAATCAACAAAAATAGCCAAATTTAGCCTCCAGGATCCCAGCGCATAGGGTTATGTAAACTTACATGAAATAATTTAACGATAGAACAACACTTTGAGAATTATTTAATCTTGAATATAAGTCAAAAATGTAAATTTATTTATCAGTAGATATGTAGTTGCTCAATTTACACTAGAATCAAAACGCTTGACTGAGTTCAGGTTTTCACTACAGTCAAAAAAGTTGATGTCTGTTTTACACTAGAATAAAGATAAATAAATATAAACTTGATTCACACGAGTGTCAAGAACGTCAGCATATGTCCGTTTTACACCAGACATAGATCTGGTTTACACTCGAGTCAAAGCTACTGGCATAGACAAGGTTTACTCGATACTAATAGAACTGATATTTTTTGTAAATAATCTTTCAAAATTTCTTTTTTTTTTCTATATTTATTATTCATTTACTCTTTTTTTATATTTATTTATTTTTTCATTTTCCTTTTCCTTTTTTCATTTGTAGGTAAGTTTCAAATTTTTCATCCTTGACTGCAAACATCTGAAATGGTACTTTCATATTCTTAAAGGAACTACTTCTCTGGTAAGCCTAATATTTGGTTTTACGAATGTGTTTCTGAGGGCCAAGTAGTTTATAAATAAGTACGTAAGTAGAAAAATATTTTTCTACTTACTTATTTAAAAACAACAACTTGGCCATCAGAAACAAAGAGACGCGATACGTAAAGCCACAAATCTATTCTCCTGAAGAGAGTCAATCTTAGACTCGAAACACGTCTAGCGTCACAAATACCATTGTGGACACTTAAAGTATCATAACATATATAATAACAACAACAATAAATATACACTTTAAACAAAAGGTTAACGGCCTCTCACACTTTTTAATATATATATATATATATATATATATATAATAAAAAGTGTGAGAGGCCGTTAACCTTTTGTTTAAAGTGTATATTTTTTTATTATATTTATTTTATATTATTTTAGCTTCACCAAACAATAAGATTATATATATATATACATATAATCTCATTCTTTGGTGAAGCTAAAATAAAAATGAAATATGTTAGATTGGTAAGATTTTCTGTCTGTTCCTTTTCATATAATTCTGTTTGATTCGGATCCATATTTGATCCAAACTCATTATATCTAAACTTATTTATAAATGGAACTTTGTCTGTGTGTGTGTTTGTGTGTGTCCTTTACCTATAGACTCCGAAACGGCTAAACCAATTTTCTTGAAAATTTACACAATTGTACTATAAGCGTCTAAGAATGTTCTTAGTTAGGTTTTGTGTCGAGGTACCTCCCATAAATATCGAAAAAATCGGGTTATAGAAGGAGTGGTCCGAATTTAATCAAATTTGATACACTCATAGACAAAGACATAAGAAACGATATTCAGAAGTTTCAAGGTTGCAGTTCTTACAATAGTACAGAAAATCGATAATATATATATATAAGGCAAGATGTTTGTGTGTGTGTCTGTTTATCTGACTGTATGTCTGTATTTTTTTCAGCCCTTTTATTTTAGTTTTTGCTTCGGGGTTGGCTCGAAGTAGGTATAATTGTAGTTCTTAGTCTCAGCCATGATACCATTTACTCAGAGGACTTATTTAGCCTTCAAAATTCAGTTTACGACGAAAAAACTTATTTGATATCGATACCAGGAAATGAAAATTTAACTTACATCCAATATCTGAAGGTTCCTCTTACTATGTGTGTGAATAAGGATCACCGTATTGTTGACCAAAATCTGTCTGATATTACCTACATGCTTATGTTTTTCAAAGAAATGTTGTTTAATTGTACTAATTTGCAAATTTGCGAACTGCGTTTGTTATTTTTAGTAACTATTGCCTTTGCCTAGCGGAATTTTATGTCAACACAAAATAAAATCGTCAGTGATGGTTGATGTTATTGTATTGCCATCTAAATAACCTCTCTAAAGATGGCTCATGTGAGCCGAAAGCTTAGAAGCAAATTAATAAAAAATTATCCAAATGTTGAAGAATTTTTGTCTTTATTTTCAACTGAAATTAAAGCCAAAATACGATGTTTAGAACGGCTCATGATTAAACATAATAGACATTCATTGTCTCTTATATTTAACAGTACACTTATATATATATATATATATAAGCAAGAAAACAGAAGGGCTTTCCACGGGTGGGAAGAGCGAGAAAATAAACTGTTGAAGTAGAAATGGCGATCGCATCTATTAATTTGAACTGTAAAACGGTGGGACTTAATTGCCAATCTAGTAGTACACTTCAATTCCTGTAAACGAACCCCAGGAAAAAAAATCCTCATCAGAACAATTGCTATGAAAATGTTTGTAGAAAAGACAGAGAAGTCATATAGTGAACGAAAACAGTCTTAGGTTGACTGTAGGATATTGTGAGATCAGTGCACTTTCAATGCATTTTCTTCTTCGTAAATTCTTCTTTTTTTAATCATTTTGCACCTTGTATAATAAAACTTAACGCATCCGAAACGAATAATTATTGATATTTCTTTAAGAAGGAAAGATATTATAAGCGGAAACTATAATGATATCAGACAGTTAAGCGCTATATGTGATACACGCTTGGGCGATCATGTCTTGAAAGAGACATTACTGGCTGGGCAGGTGGTTTCTCTGCAGTAGGTTACTCACCAAGGCTACAGAACCCAATCTTTTCTGTTATTCAACCCATAGCTGGAGGAAGAAGAGATGGATTATATTATTATATTAATAAGTAACTGGGGGATCAGTTTATTACTTTATAACAATAGAAAAAAGATCCCCCACGTTAGATCTAACGGAACCTTTAATTGCATTCGTTTCCGATTATATTAATTTGCACTAATTCTAGGAGGATCAGTTTATTACTTCGTAACAATATAAAACCGATCTCCCATTTGTTTTCCAGTAGAAGCTTTCATTATGCTTCCAAATATCATATTCAGTCAGTCAGTTTATTGTCATACGTGATACACGCTTTGGGCCATCATTTCTCAAAAGGGACGGACTGGGCAGGAGTTTTTTTTCTCCGTAGTAGGTTGCCATTACTTTCTGCGGTAGACTGGTTGCCGACCAATGCTATAGAACCCAATCTGTCCAGCTATTTGACTCATAGGTAAAGGGAAAAGAAATCTATTATATTTTTATGTAGTAATTAGTGGGGGATCGGTTTTCTATTGTTATTGAGTAATAAACTGATCCCCCACTTTATGACCAATATAAGTCTTAATCATTATTCCAACTATTATATTCAGTCAGTCAGTTAAGTGCCATACGTGATACACGCTTTGGCGATCATGTCTCGAAAGCGACATGACTGACTGGGCAGGAGATTTTTTTTTCTCCGTAGTAGGTTGCCATTACTTTCTGCGGTAGACTGGTTGCCAACCAAGGCTATAGAACCCAATCTGTCCAGCTATTTAACTCATAGCTGGAGTAAAAGGTGGTGGATTATTACCTTCGCGCGTAAATTGGAGTAAATAGACTAAACTATCACTCGGTTCACACTCCACCCACGTCTATTGAACAGGTTAAGAGGCTCATCCCTTGTTCCCTGTTTAGGATGTGGTTTCCGGCTTTCTCTTTTCCAATCTATTCACTCTTACGTAGCCCCCTGCACGTCAGTGGCGTTACCGTCTTGCTTGGGGTGATATGATTTAAAAATAAAAGTAAACGAATTTAACTAGAATTCGAACTCGGCTCTCCGGCTTCTCGTTCCGAGTCGATATGCACTGCATCACAACGCACGTCCCTGATAAAATGATATACTGATGATAAACAACAATTTTATTAGGAAAACAGACTGGAAAAATAAAATCGAACACTGTGCTATCGATCTGTATTGATCATTTTCATTGGTAGAAGTGAACAGCTGTAAAAAATACTAACAATAAAAATAAAGTCAATATTTGTAAATTATTTGATACCTTATGATCAAATTTTAGTCATCGACAGGCAATCGATATCTCGCAATTCTGTCTGTAAACCTGGCGTCAATTGATTTTCTGTTTTACTTTCTTTTTTTTCATCATTTCACCCCAAGTAAGACATTCCACTGCCACTATTGCGCAGGGGGTTACATAGGGGAAGGTGGTGTGAAAGATTGGTTAGATATAGGAAATGTCAGAAGGAGAGTGATAGACGGGTAAGGATGTAGATAGGAAAAGTGTTTGAGAGAATGGATGCGAGTTAGTGTGTTAGGTGTCTATTGACCTTACATTTAAACTCCTGGAGATTGTGGCTGTCGGGGAAGCAAGTATGTGGAAGGGAATTCCACAGGCGGGAAGTGCGAGAAAAGAAGCTATTGGAGTAGAAATTACGGTTACATTTTATCGGTTTCACTGTAAAATGGTGGGACCCAGTTGCTAATCTAGTATCTCTTGCAAATTCATACCTAAGGGGCACCAGTGATCTAAGTTCATCGGAGCAAAAGCCTTGAAAGTATTTACAGAAGAGGCACAGGGAAGCCACGTCACGCCGGTGATAGAGTGACTGCAGGCGGTCTGCCAAGACGGTATCGATCACATTACAGATTCTCCGTTGTATTTTGTCAAGAACCCCGAGGAGAATAGCAGAGGCACCCGACCAGATGTGTCAGCAGTATTCAATACACGGGTGGATGGTAGATTTATATATGTGCAGGATAGATTCAGACGGGAAAAACTTCCAGGCCCTGCACAGGGAACCGACTTTCATAGCAGCGGATTTAGCAATCTAGAAGACAATATTATTGCTAGAAAATATTTTAATTTTCTCATTTTTTTCTCAAGTTAGGATATCTATATAACATACAGACAGCAATTTAGTAAAGTTGTCAGACAGTTTCGACGGTTTCTAGGAATCGTCAGGAGACGATTAGCTACTGCAGTGGTTCCCAAACATTTTTAAAAGTATGATTCTGTTTATGTATGAAGATATTTTTTCAAAGCGCCTTGGTCAGAAATATTGTTAGGCTAGCAAAGCTAACGATTGATAAAGAAATAAAAAATTCTATTTAAACAAATGATTTTAATTTGAATATTAGATTTAAATAAGCGTTATTTTTATTTAAATGTGTGGAAAACTTGAAATAAAACCAATAAATAAAATAATAGTAACAAATTAAAGTAAAATAATTTATTTTCCCATGATGCAAGTTAGAAAGAAACTGAAAAGAGTTTGTGGTCCTACTTCCGTAAATGCCAGGATCTTTCTCCTCTTGCGACTTTTCGCGACACACCTATCACAAAAAAATGAATATTTTCTACTCATAAAGCCTTTTTTTTTAATTCTAACAACCGTTGGAAATAATCGACATTTTTAGTTTGAAGGTTGGGATGTTTTGTAGTAAGATGTCTTTTCATCTTACTTGGAACCATTGTTTCATTAGACAGCGTTTGGCCACACACAACACACAGCGGAGAAGGAATCTGTGTATCTCCAGTCCAGTGAAACCCGAATTTCAAGTAATCATCACTATACAACCGATGAACTTTTGTTTTTTTTTTAAATGAAGTTGTAGAATTATTCTTGTCACCATCGTCTTTTCTTTTGAGAAACTTGTCCATAATTAAGGGTGAATTGAATCTAAAGTTGAAAAAAATAAATCTAAGAGAATTTTTATCATATTTAATCATGTTTTTTATTTGTCCTACTAAAACCTTAATTTACAACACCTAAATATTAAATAAGAAATATCTACAAAGAATCTGTTAATATTGTAAACGAGATATATAGATGATATAAAACGCACATGAATCATCATTTTTGGAGTACCCACACCCGATTTTCTACCTAAAACGGATGCTCTACTGAGTAATGTGCTCATAACCCCGTTTCTGGTCTTGAAATTTATTTCTAAATTAGACTCCCACAAGGCAAGTTGGGGTGATGGAATCCCAGCCGTGGTCCCAAAGAAATGTACTCCAAACTGGCTCTAGTTCTCTTCAAATTCTAGAACTATTGCTTCCTGCTTTCCAGTTCTTATCCGCATTTTCTGTTTTTAAGAACTTTGGAGAATGTCCTCACCCTAATATATTCTAACATCTAGTCAACGGGGATTTAAATACTTAAATTTAGAATTTAAATCCCCGTTGACTAGATGTTAGAATATAAATTAAAAGGATTCAATTTAAGTTTTAATCTTAATTTTACCCTAACGTTAACCTTAAAAGTATTTTCACCCCACTACCTTCCTATCCCAAGCTCCTTTAATTGCCTATCTTTAGAAAATATGGATTCTTTTACTAAACCCCTTTTTCCTTGGTTAACACATATATGTATATATATATTTTTTTCTCTAATAATTTTTAAACTGATAACTTCCTGTAATTGGCTTCTACCTAAAAGGTTTAATTAACTAAACTTAAATATATATATATACATATATTTCTTTAATAACTTTAAACTCATGACTTCCTGTAATGGATAAACTTAATTAAAAAATTTTAAGATATTACATTTAAATCTATTCCTCCCCTTCCTAAATATACCGTTTCAACACCCTGTAACCCCGCCACTACCAGCTCTGTCGTGTTCTACTTTTGACCGTTGTTAACCTGACCCCTTCCACACTTTACCCCAGGGTCTACGCCATTTGGAACAAAACAATATCGCTGACGTGACGTAGAATCTCTATGTCGAAATGTACATCCGACACCTTTGAATTTTGAAAATTTTCTCTAATATATATATATATATATATATATATATAGTAATGAACTTAATCACAGTAAGTCAGCACTAATAATAACAGACTAAATATCCGAAAATATGCTAACAGTAATATAAACCGTCTTCTAACCCGGCGAGGACCCCCTCGTGGGTTAAATAAAGGGGGAGGAAAAAAAAAGAAACAAACAGCGCACAAGAACAATACGTCTTGTGCCCGTTTGAAAGAAAAAAAAAACAAGACGAAACCTCAACAGCAAAGTGCTCGATACAAAAGTACGAAAGTAGAGCGAGAATACAATACAAAAATCGAACTGTTCGTGTGAAACCGCGGTAGGTGGTGGCTCAATTCTAGATTTTTGTATTGTACATATATATATATATATATATATATATATATATATATATATATATATATAATAACGAATATATTTTGGTCTCATTACGACTGAAGTCTCTCGAGAAGAAAAATTTGTATAAAGAAAAAAACAGTTACCACGTCTGCGATTTATGCAGAAGTCTTCAGTACTGATTTGAGTTACTTCGGTGACTGGTGTGTGTATACACCGCTTATATATAAAACGCTAAAATTTACCAATTTTTGTTTAATGGGCTTAGGAGGTAGCGACTCCGGCTAACACCAAATCGGTCGAGTTTCGATCTCGGTCAGAAGCAAGTGGATGAGTTGTGATATTGCGAAGCGGGGTTATTTGTGAATGACGAATATATACAATTGCATATTAAAATAATTCAATATTGTTGAACTTTTGAATTGCATGTGGTTGCATGTATATGCAGGGAACAATATACAATTCAAAAGTTCTGCAATCGAATTGTATTGAACTCTTTTTAATACAACTGTGTACTGGTCTAATTTTATTATGACTAAAAAATATCGAATTATATATATATATATATATATATATATATATATATATATATATATATATATATTAATTCAGATACTTTAATCCAAGCGGAAAAAGCAGGAAGGTAAATTCCAAAAACCCGATCCTAATTAATATTAAAAATTTTATTTTAATATTAAAAAATGATACAGGAAGAGAGCTCCATGTAATAAAATATTACAGAGCAAATATAAATTAAATTTTCTTTTTTTACTTTTTCTTTTTCTTTTTTTTTTTTCTTTCTTAATTTCTTTGCAAATCTATTTAACAAAGGAAAATTAGACTGATTTTTCTCCAGTTTCTGAAAGGATTTTTCTGTTGCTGAGGTGATGTGTTATCCCCCGTGGAGATTTTCATATCGAAATGATCATCCAACATCATTGAATTAATCCTTTTTTAATTTATATATATATATATATATATATATATATATATATATATATATTGTGGGTGGAGATTCTAAATCCGTTTACTTAAGAGATTTCCAGCCATGGAAAATGGGTGAATTCGACTTAAGTTTAGCTTGAATTTTGTCCAATTAGGAAGATTTACCGTTAATCTGTCTGAACATCTGTCCTCCGGCAAAGTTTACGACAATCTTCCTGCATTCGTCCGTGAATTGCCAAATATGAGCAGACGCGCTGAAACTGTTGAGCCGTCGAAATTACGCGGGAGATTAACTAACACACTATCAAATCGACCTTGATAAATCCATGAATTTTATCGTTACGTAAGCTCACTGCAGATGAAAATTTAGTGATGGGGATATGGATATCTTTTTCAGTTTAAAGTTAATTTCTTACTAATCAGTTTTTTTTTTTCTTCTAAAAGAACACATTGCAAACTTTAAGCAAAGCCAAGACTTATTCTCAAATTGCCTACTTAAAGCGTCAGGTCGGTTATGGGATGTGCGTTGTGGTGCATTGGATATCGGCTCGGAACGAGAATCAAAGAGTCAAGTTCGAATTCTAGTCGAATTCGTTGCATTCACTTACGCGCAAATACATTTGATAAAGCTATGCATCCAACTCTTCTCCTTCCAGTTATGGGTTAAATATTAGGACAGATTGGGTTTTATAGCCTTGGTTGGCAACCAGTCTACCGCAGAAATTAATGGCAACCGACTACAGGAAAATCTTACGCTCAATTAGTCATGTCTCTTTCGAGCGTGTATCACGTATAGTACTTAATTGATCGACTGACAGCATCTGGTCAGAAAAAGAGACTAAATTCACAGAATTTCTTTGTTTCTTTGTGGGATTTTGCAATGCTGATAATTAAAATTAAACATCTTTTTTCTTTTTGGCCGAAGTTAGATAATTTCTTACGACGATTGAAATGATAAAACACAGATGTGAAACGACCACACACCACAGGTTCAATGGGAAATACATTTTGGAGCGATAATTAAAATTTGGTCATTTGGGCTGAACAACGCTCCTTGAGCAATGGTAAGAGGCGCTCACACAGGAGAGAAGACGGGGTTAATCAGATGACCAATGAGAGAAAAGGTCCCGGTGGATTTCAGGAAAGTCGGAGAAACGTTCTACGCCTTTCGAGCAGGATAATTCATCTGTTTCATAATCACATAATTTTGAAGCGTCATTTCACAGTAAAATTTTTATTTATTATTTTTTTTAATCATCTCACCCCAAGCAAGGCATTCCACTGCCACTATTGCGCATGGGGCTACATAGGGGAAGGTAAAGAGAAGGAGTGGTTAGACATAGGGAATGTCAGGAGGAAGGTGACAGATGAGTAAGGATACCGAGGATGAGGGTTGGGCAGATGGGAAGAGTGTTTGATAGAATGGGAGCAGGTTAATATGTTAGGAGGTGTCTATTGACCTTACATTTAAACTCCTGGAGATTGTAGCCGTCGGGGAAGCAATCGTTTGGAAGAGAATTCCACAGTCGGGAAGTGCGAGGAAAGAAACTGTTGGAGTAGAAGTTGCGGTTGCATTTTATCGGTTTCACTGTAAAAGGGTGGGATCTAGTTGCTAATCTAGTACCTCGTTCAAATTCGTATTGAGGGGGCACCAGTGATCTAAGTTCATCGGAGCAGAAGCCGTGAAAGTATTTATAGAAGAGACACAGGGAAGCCACGTCGCGCCGGTGGGAGAGAGACTGCAGACGGTCTGCCAAGTCGGTATCTATCACATTACAGACCCTCCTTTGAACCTTATCGAGAAGCCTGAGGAGAATAGCAGGGGCACCCGACCAGATATGGCAGCAGTATTCAATGCACGGGCGGATGGTAGATTTATAAATGTGCAGTATGATCAGTTTAACCTTCTCGGTCTAACACTCTCCTGTCAACATTCTCGGCTGACATGAAGTAGATATAATATTTAGAGATTCATGATAAAATCTAAAGAAACAACAATATTGTCTCAACTTCAGTCATTTTCCCACCGACCTAATGCTGTCTCCCTGTGTTTTCTAGATATACTTTCAGCTCTATATAAAGAGTTTGCTAAGATACCTAAACTGTACGAATTTAATCACTGGACTAGTTTCAAGCAAGTAAATGGCAGAGCGGGTTTTGTGTGATGTACCAGGAGAAACAGGATGTGCGTTATGATGCATTGGATATCGAACAAGAAATCGGGGAGACGAGTTCGAATTCCAGCTGAATTCATTGCATTCACTTACGCGCAAATACCCTTGGGAAAGGTATTAATCTGTCGATTACTTCCAGTTATGGGTTAAATAACAGGACAGATTGGGTTCTATAGCCTTAGTCGGCAACCAGTCTACCGCTGAAATCAATGGCAACCTACTGCGGGATAAACTTCTGCCCAGTCAGTCATTACTCTTTCGAGACATGATCGCCTTAGCGTGTATCACTTGACTGACTAACTGAATATAATAGTTGGAAACATAATTAAAACATCTGTTGGACATAAAGTGGGGGATCGGTTTTTAATTGTTATGTAGTAATAAACTGATCCCCCTTAATTACTACTTAATAATACTTAATAATATAATACATTTCTTCCCCTCGAGCTATGTGTCAAATAACAGGACAGATTGGGTTCTATAGCCTTAGTCGGCAACCAGTTATGAAGTAATAAACTGATCCCCCACTAATTACTATGTAATAATATAATACATTTCTTCCCCTCGAGCTATGTGTCAAATAACAGAACAGATTGGGTTCTATAGCTTTGGTTGGCAACCAGTCTACCGCTGAAAGTAATGGCAACCTACTGCGAGATAATTTTCTGCCTAGTCATGTCTCTTTAGCGTGTATCACGTATGACACTCAACTGACTGACTGAGGAGAATCCCTTGTTGATTAAATAAAAAGTTTGGTTCGGAATTCCCTATAGATCAAGATACACTTGATGAGCCGGGTAACACCACAAATGAGGACAATAATCTGCATGTGAATAGTGCAAATAATGATAAACAGAAATATCAAAAAATTTCAGACAAAAGTGATAATATCAACAAACATAATGACAATAGACCGCAATATATATATACCAGCAGCATAGCCCAGCGTTGCTCGGGTGTAATGAAAGCTTTAAAACTAATCCATGGTCCTGGAGCTCAGACTCATCCTAAGGAATATTTGTGTGAAGTTTGGTGAGAATCGGATAAAAATTGTGGATTTGTATAATGGACACATACAGACAGATAAACAGACACACACCACACACAAACATCTTGCCTTATATATATATATATATATATATATATATATATAATATGTTATGTCCGGGTTTAAAGGTGATTTTATTGAGTGTTGGTTGTTTAGATTTGATGTACATGACCTCCAATATCTGCAGGTTCCTCTTACTGTGTGTATGAGTAAGGATCGCCGTATTGTTGACCAAAATCTGTAGGTATATCAGATAGATTTTGGTCAACAATACGGTGATACTTACTCATACACATAGTAAGAAGAACCTGCAGATATTGGAGGCCATGTACATCAAATCTAAACAAGCAACACTCAATATATATATATATATATATATATATATATATATATATATATATATTGAGTGTTTACTCTCTCACACTCTGGAGGAGGGGTAGACTTTGAAAAATGTAGCCACTCTAGCGTGAACGCATCGCTCATTCATTAAAAATGAATTTCAGCAATCTAGCTACTGGGCGCGTAATATGCTATGCGCTAAAAAAGACTGCCTTCTTTCACCGAACGCCCCGTGGCCCAGGGGTAGAGTTGCCGACTCACGCCAATTCGGTCGGGTTTCGAGCTTGGGTCAGGGAGCAATCGGAGTCTAACCGTACTGATGAGCTGTGATACAGCGAAACAGATCTGTCTGCGGATGACAATTTCTGCACTATTGTACGAACTGCAACCTTATCCAAACCTTAAAAAATTCAATTAGATTTCTCAATCCAGACCAAATATCCTAATCTTAAAAAATTCAATTGAATTCCTTAATCAAGACCAAATATCCAAACCTTAAAAATTGGATTCCTTAATACAGACCAAATATCCTAACTTTAAAAAATTCAATTGAATTCCTTAATCAAGACCAAATATCCAAACCTTAAAAATTGGATTCCTTAATACAGACCAAATATCCTAACTTTAAAAAATTCAATTGAATTCCTTAATCAAGACCAAATATCCAAACCTTAAAAATTGGATTCCTTAATACAGACCAAATATCCTAACTTTAAAAAATTCAATTGAATTCCTTAATCAAGACCAAATATCCAAACCTTAAAAATTGGATTCCTTAATACAGACCAAATATCCTAACTTTAAAAAATTCAATTGAATTCCTTAATCAAGACCAAATATCCAAACCTTAAAAATTGGATTCCTTAATACAGACCAAATATCCTAACTTTAAAAAATTCAATTGAATTCCTTAATCAAGACCAAATATCCAAACCTTAAAAATTGGATTCCTTAATACAGACCAAATATCCTAACTTTAAAAAATTCAATTGAATTCCTTAATCAAGACCAAATATCCAAACCTTAAAAATTGGATTCCTTAATCAGACCAAATATCCTAACTTTAAAAAATTCAATTGAATTCCTTAATCAAGACCAAATATCCAAACCTTAAAAATTGGATTCCTTAATACAGACCAAATGCCTTAACCTTTAACCTTTTTTCAAATTCCGAGAGAAGCTAAAATTAAACCAAAAACTGGATAAGTATGTGGAACTTGTAAGATAATTTCAAATCCCATGAGACATTAAGTTGACACTGGTAGAGATTGTTGCTAGAGCACTGGAAACAAAATCCCAAAACGCTTGGTGGAAAGAAGTGTCGGGGAAGAATCTTCACTATTATGAAAACGGCACTTGTAAAAAAAATAGCCAGTATTCGAATTGATTGTTTGGGGAACTTGTTATCACATGGCTCTCTGATGTAACCATACAGCTGAGACTGGAGCAAATACGCAATAAATAATGCTAAGTAACCACGACTTGGTTGGCTTGACGTTTAGGTCAAAGCGAGTTTGACCTTTAATAAAAACCAGCACTGATTGATTTCACGTGACCAACGTTTGGAAATCACGGGCTGATATGTCGGGTAAATAACAGCGAAATGACCAGTGACCAAAAACCAAAATACTGGAGAGTGAATCCATTCTTTTATTACGTCACTGAAAATAACGACCAATCAACATCGCCGAAAGTGGGTTAACATTTGCAGCGTTTATCACGTGACAAATGTCTGTTCAGCAGTTTGTTCCTGTTATCTTTGCTGTCTGTCACTTTCTTATTTCTCTCTTTCCCTCTCTCTGTATCTCTCTGGCACCCTCTCTGTGTCGTCTTCTCTCTCTCTTACACACACATACAAACACACACACACTTACTCTCTCTTTCTCTTGTTACCAAGGTGAATAAGTAAATCCGTATCCTGGTATTCACTCTCAAATTGTCCTTAGTGTTGTTCTCTCACATAAGTATAATATATATATATATATATATATATATATATATTTATATATGTATGTATGTATGGGGGTGGTGAGAGATTAGATAAATTGCAGACAATATATTTGCTACATTTTAATAAAATCCGTTCATACTCACGGATAGTCTTTTGCGTATTACAATCAAAAGATGTCAGAAATCAGCTGTAATGTATATATATACATATATATATATATATATATATATATATATATATATATATATATATAAACTTATTTATAAATGAAAGTTTGCCTCTGTGTTTGTATGTGTGTGTGCGTCCGTTACCTATAGACTCCGAAACGGCTGAACCGATTTTCTTGAAAATTTACACAGTTGTACTATAAACGTCTGTGAGTGTTCTTAGCTAGGTTTTGTGTCGAAGTACCCCCGATAAATATTGAAAATCGATAATCGAAAAAATCGGGTTATAGAAGAAGTGGTCCGATTTTAATCAAATTTGATACACTCATAGACAAAGGCATAAGAAACGATATTCAGAAGTTTCAAGGTTGCAGTTCTTACAATAGTACAAACAAGCGATAATATATATATATAAAAGGCAAGATATTTGTGTATGTGTATGTGTCTGTTTATATGCCTGTATGTCTGTATATTTTTCAGCCCTTTTATTTTAGTTTTTGCTTCGGGATTGGCTCTAAGTATGTATAATTGTAGTTCTTAGTCTCAGCCATGATACTATATTTACTCAGAGGACTTATTTAGCCTTCAAAATTCAGTTTACGACGAAAAAAACTTGTTTGATATCGATACCAGGAAATCAAAATTTGACTTACATCCATTCATTTTTCTTTCAGTCTACGGTTTCGCTTTAAGTGGAAATAACTATTGCTTTTTAGTCTTTCGTGCCAACGTCTAAAGAGTCTGAGCTCCAGGTCCATGGATTAGTTTTAAAGCTTTCATTACAGCCGAGCAACGCGGGGCTATACTGCTAGTATATATATATATATATATATATATATATATATATATATATATGCTAGGTGCGATTAATAAATTGTCGCGATTATTTTATTATTTCAAATATTCTTTAGGCTGAGTCTGAGCTCCAGGACCATGGATTAGTTTTAAAGCTTTCATTACAGCCGAGCAACGCGGGGCTATACTGCTAGTATATATATATATATATATATATATATATATATACTGCGGTCTATTGTCATCATGTTTGTTGTTGTTATCACCTTTGTCTGGATTTTTTTGATATTTTTATTTATCATTTCACATGCAGTTTTAAAGTTTTCATTACACCCGAGCAACGCCGGGCTATACTGATATATATATATATATATATATATTTATATATATATATATATATGATTATGCGTATGGTGAGTAGCTCATGTGGCTACGCGAGTCAGCCGGCATTTGTGTTCGTGTGTTTCCTTCGTCTGCGACAGCTGTCATTAAGTTTGTCGACACAGAAAACAATAAGTATCGCTGATACCATTCAGATTGATTCTCGATACAGACGGAGTGTTAAAAGCTTCCAATTTACACTTACTCTACTTTATTTTTAACATTTCTGTGGCCACAATGGTGTGTGCGTGTACGGGAGAAAAAAAATAAACAATGATGAAGAATTATTACTAGTAGTAGTAAATTACATTTTTAGTATACCGACTCGACAGTCTGTTATTACCGATATTACTTATTTTGTAGATCAGTCAAGATCAGAACGATGTTAAGAAAAAGTTTAAATGTGAAATAACTTTTTATTTTAAAACTTCAAAGAACATTTTATCAAGAAATAAAAAGGATATAATTCCAAAATATAAAGTTCAATGACGTCATATATTTTTCGCTAATGCAAGAGCCAGTAAAGCCGGTGTAAAATATCCAATTTTATATTCTTACCCTAAAAAATTTTTCAATAATGCAAAATAATTATTAAATTTTATGGATTTATTTAATCGTTCTATTGTTTTTTATCATCTTTTTTTTTTTTCGAATGTTATTTAATTATTCGTATAACTTTATCAAAATAAATTTATTGAACTTTATATTTTGGAATTATATAATTTACATTTATTTTCTTATTTTTCCTTGATAAAATGTTCGATGAATCAAAGTATAAAGTTATTTCATATTTAAACTTTTTCTTAACATCGTTCTGATCTTTATGCTCGCTACTGTATATTTAATACTAACTTTTACTAACAAACGGAAACCCAACAAGAGCGGTTAGCGACTCGGATTAGAGGATTAGGGAAGCAGAGTTCGAATTCCAGTCAAGTTATTTTTAAGTTAACCAGAAAGAAACAAAGCGTGTAGGAATAAAAATAATAATTTTATACAGAATAATTACAAATGTTGGTTGATATCTGTACACAGAAAAACTGTCGACCAAGTATGTCGAAAGAATATTTAATAAGTTGCAAGTTCAGTTAAGAAAAAGTCTTTCTGACAAAGTTCAGTTTTAGTGTGAACGTAAATAGAATTTTAGTGTTAGCATAAAAATGTTGAATGAAAGAATATTATTTAAGAACTAGTGAGTTACGTACCTTTGAATTGTTTCAAATGAACATTTTTTTCTCTTAATTTTTTGTAGTAAGTTGTTTAAATTTCACTTTTTTGAATTAAGGTGAATTGATTCGTATAAATAGTGAGATATTCAAATTAAACTTATATTAGTTAAGAGTTGCCAGTCAACAAGTGTTAAAAAATGTTTGTAAGTTTGTGTAATTGAGAATTAAAACTATAACTGTTGATATAAGCAAATTACTTATTTGACAAAATTATGGAGAATTCTCGTTGATAAAGTTCTTCACTTGTTGGTGTTTGAAGTGAGTGAAATAAGAATCCGTATATGCGCCGAGGAGAATTGATGTTTGATGAGCGCGAAAAGGTCAGTTTGCCAGTAAAAATGTTTAAAGAAAAGACTAGGGTGGATTCTATTAGCAGTTGAGCAGTCACTGATTTCTGAATAAAGTTTGTTCCTGATATACTTTTTTTTAACCTAAAAGTGGCTCAGAAAGGCATGTTGAAATTTTGCGCCAAAAGTATATATTGTCCAATGAAATAGTAAGAAATTGATTAACACACCGTGATTGGTCTGTTAATAATGCTGGACTGTTCCTAGAAAAATATTTACATGAGAAAGGGGTGGATTGCCTTATAGGCTAATCCAACAAATCCATGAATTCTCCAGGATATTGGTACTATAGCCGTGGGTGGCAACCCGTCAAAAGGAAACTCTGAATTGAAAACTATCTTCTGTCTAGAAGAAGGTAACTTTAAAAAATGTGAGACGTTTTGTTTAAAGTGTAGATTTATTATTATTATTATTATTATTATTATTATTATTATTATTATTATTATTATTATGTCATTTTTCATCATATTTCGATTTCTGCTATGGTCGCACAACTAACAAGTCTGCAGGAAGACCCAAGGCAGGTCATGGCGTGTTGTTATGGCTCCATTTTATGATTTTTTTCTATCACCCCTATCATCCCTAGTGTTACATAGACAAAGTTTTCCTTATTGTATGGGCTGTACTTAATAAGACAAGTTTTTGTATATCTCTTAAGCTGGGGTTTCCAGGGATTCTTTCAATGTGCTGTTTTGTTCCATTTTTTATCATTCCAAGTGCACCTGCTATCACTGGCACAACTCTTTGTTTTCCATTTCCACATTTTTTCTATTTCAATTTCCAGATCTTTATATTTTGACAGTTTTTCGAATTCCTTGGTTGCTATGTTACAATCCGCTGGACAAGCCATGTCAATTAATAAACAAGTTTTTTTCTTTCTGGTTTTTAACAATAATGTCTGGCCTGTTTGCTTCAATTTTTCTGTCTGTGTAGATGGTGTAAATCTCATAGAATGGTGACATCTTCTATTTCTGTAACCGGTGCTGGGTGATGTTCATACCAGTGTTTGATTACATATTTTCCATAATGTTTGCCCATTGTCCAATGTAAATATTGCCCCACTCTATCGAGACGATTTTTATATTCATTTGGGGCAAGTACAGAATATCCTGAGATTAGATGATCTATTGTTTCTTGGTGTTTATCACAAAACCTGCATTTTGGATCCACATTAAAGTTTCTAGTAAAAAGACTTTTGTCTTGCGCTGCAAGAATAAAGCCTTCAGTCTCAGACTTTAATCCAGATGCACGTAACGATCGATGAGTATTAACTTTTCAACTATGGATTTATTGGCACGTTCTGGATATTGGCCATGCAGAGGTTTGTCTTGCCAGCGTTGTTTCATCTGTTCAAGAGCTTTATCTTTGGCTTTCATTTTCATATTTTTTGCCGCAATAGTTGGTTCTTGGCTTCTGTTTTGCTTTTCTACAGAATCTACTAACTGTAAATCTTGTTTGTATTTACTGCATTCTTTTATTATTGAATATTTTTTCTTTCTTTCTTCATGTTGCCTTACTAATTGTATCATCCAATCCTTTGTTGTTTCTATGTATGTTAGTAAGCCAATAGTTGTTGTCTTGTATGACAATTCCAGCTGAATAAGACCTCTTCCACATTCTTTACGGGGTATGTATAGACGGTCTACATCAGCCTTTGGATGATGCATCTTATGCTTAGAAAGAAGCTTTCTTGTTTTAGAATCCATTCGCCTGATGTCGTTTAGAGTCCAGTTTAAGATGTTGAAGCTATATTGGACAACTGGGATTGCAAGGCTATTAATGGCCATAACTCTGTTCTGAGAATTCAATTCAGTTTTTAATATCATTCGTAGCCTTCTATAGTACTCTTTACGCACTATTTCTTTCAGTTTTTTATGGTGAATGTTTTCACTCTCATTTACACCTAGGTGTTTAAAAGCTTCTTCTGGTTTCAGTTCTTTTATTGTTACAGCAGGGTCTGTTCACTCACTGAGAACTACAGCTACGCGGGGCCGACTTTTGAATAACCTGTTATATGCCATCAGTCAGTCAGTTAAGTGCCATACGTGATACACGCTTGGGCGATCATGTCTCGAAAGAGACATGACTGACTGGGATTAGAAGATTATCCCGCAGTAGGTTGCCATTGCTTTCTGCGGTAGACTGGTTGCCGACCAACGCTATAGAACCTAATCTGTCATGTTATTTAACCCATAACTGGAAGGAAGAGACGGATTAATACCTTTACCAAGGGTATTTGCGCGTAAGTGAATACAATGGATTCAACTGGAATTCGAACTCGGCTCACCGGTTTCTCGTTCCCAGCCGATATCCACTGTACCACAACGCTCATCCTTCAAATTCTCTAAAAGAAACAAAAAACGTCATTAACACATTTTTGTGGATTGGTTAAAGGGGGATAACTCTGACACGCCACATTTGCTACTAAATCATTTCCATGTTAATATGACCGCCTTTTACTCAGCACTCGAATTCTATCATCGTCGCTGACATCGTAAACAATGGGATATTTGCTTAATGATTATACAGACGAGTTCAAATTGTGGGTTATTTGCTTCGCTTTTACACTAATGCCCTTGGGAAATTAAAAAAAAAAAAACGAAACATGAATCCATTTTATCTCCCGCAAACCCCCAACTATTATTAAATGCAGGCTGAACTCTTTCTAAGTGGTGAAAAACTCTGAATTCGAAACCGCGGAAAAGGTAACTGGGAAATCGTTTCACTCAGTCAGTTAAGTGCCATACGTGATACACGCTTGGGCGATCATGTCTAGAAAGAGACATGACTGACTGGACAGAAGATTATCCCGCAGTAGGTTGCCATTGCTTTCTAAGGTAGACTGGTTGCCGACCGTAGGCTATAGAACCCAATCTGCCCTGTTATTTGACTCATAGCTAGAGATATATTATATTATTATGTATTAATTAGTGGGGGATCAGTTTATTACTTCATAACAATATAAAACCGATCCCCCACTTTATGCCCAGTAGACGCCTTAATCATGATTCCAACTATTATATTCAGTCAGTCAGTTAAGTGCCATACGTGATACACGCTTGGGCGATCATGTCTAGAAAGAGACATGACTGACTGGACAGAAGATTATCCCGCAGTAGGTTGCCATTGCTTTCTGCGATAGACTGGTTGCCGACCAAGGCTATAGAACCCAATCTGTCCTGTTATTTAACCCATAATTGGAACGAATAGACGGATTAATACCTTTCCCAAGAGTATTTGCGCGTAAGTGAATACAATGGTTTCAACTGGAAAAAAAAGTCATGGTGATTCACAAATAAATAAAAAGAAAGAACCTATGGAGAGCCATTATGGAGGGAGATATGATCAAGAAAAAAAATTCGCCCATTGAGGTTCAACGACATTATCTGAATCTTTACAGAGACCAATCAGTGGATGTGAACTAAGTAACGAACTTGAGTAATCATTTTGCCAAAACATGGATTTGTACGAACAGCAAAAAGACAAACCTTACTAAAGACAAGAACCTACTGCGGGATAATCTTCTGCGCAGTCAGTCATATCTCTTTCAAGACATGATCACCCAAAGCATGTATCACGTATGGCACATAACTGACTATCACAAATACAAATGAAGTTATTCAATTTTTTAAAGTATTCACGGATTTTATGGACACCCTGTATTTTTGTCTTAGAAAGTTATACATATCGAGTATTCATTACCCGAACGAGAGGGTAAGCTGAGAATTTTAAATAAAATAATGATCAGCGTCCCCTCTCTTTGTACATATATCATATCAATCTAAATATTAATTTTAGTCTGATCATTTAAGAGACGAAACACTGCATATGAAAACTTTTTCTCATTGTCATAGTTTTTCTTTAAAATTGTTCTTGATATATATATAACTCGACTATATTCTGTAAAAAACGGTTTAATTTCTATTTTTGTCTTCAGAAATTGAATTAAATCAACTTTACAGTGTTAGCTGCTTGTGGTAAGTCAACTGGGATTCAGTCCATTTTTCAGTCTGTTTTTGTGAAATTTCTTGGAAATTATTTATTTTTTTTTTTTTTTTTTTCGTCTTTTGGCCGTCTTTGTTTTTTTTTTTTTTCTTTTCGTCACTTAATTTGTGTAAATAATTTTGCTATTCAAGGGTATTTTCGACTAATGATAAATAGCATCACGGTTCAATTATTTCCATTAGTTTTGTCTTGTAGAAGATTTAAATTTCTGTCTTCGAGAGATTGAATTCTTAACGGTTTGGCAAGCGAACGCAAGCAACATAACTCGACTATATTCTGTAAAAAACGGTTTAATTTCTATTTTTGTCTTCAGAAATTGAATTAAATCAACTTTACAGTGTTAGCTGCTTGTGGTAAGTCAACTGGGATTCAGTCCATTTTTCAGTCTGTTTTTGTGAAATTTCTTGGAAATTATTTTATTTATTTTTTTTTTCGTCTTTTGGCCGTCTTTGTTTTTTTTTTTTTCGTCACTTAATTTGTGTAAATAATTTTGCTATTCAAGGGTATTTTCGACTTTTACTAAGTTAAAACTTTGGAAGCCTCAGTCACTTTTTCCTTGTTTTTTTTTTTTTGTTTTTTTTTTTAATTGGAGTAGATAGTTTCTACTATCGCCCGGTCTCACACTCCACCCCCTTCTTTTGAATGAGTTTAGAGGTGATCACCTTGTTTCTTGTTTAGGAAGGGGTTCCCGGTTCATCCCCTTTCTCTGGTCTTGGTGTTAGTTCAGCTGGAAGCTCTTTGCAGTTACGGAGTATGGTGGCAACGTCTTTTCATTCTGAGGGTACCGGGTTGGCAGTTTCCTGGTTGCTGCTTCCGACTGGTAGTTAGGAGCCCGAACTCTTGCGTAGCGTCTTGAGAGGCTGCTCTGATCAACAGTTGAATAATACCGGGGTTCTTGTAGTGCCATATCGCGCATGGACGGGCGTCCCTGCATGAACGTTCGGTGGGCAACCCCGAGGCCACATTATGTTGTAGGCCGCGCCAGTCTCCATCCTTCACAAGTTGCAAATGATTGACCGACTGATTCTATTCTAAGACCACTCCTTAACTGAATTACTATGGAAAAAAGCAAACATAATAACAAAATTAAACCAGCTCATTTGAAAACGCCCAAACCTGTCTGCATCTCTTTCACTAACATACGCGGCATCCGCACCAACTTCCCCAGCGTAGATTCTTTCCTCCATAATAACTCACCTGATATATTAGCCCTATGTGAAACTAATCTTAACCCTTCTATCCCCTCATCTGAGTTCTGCGTTCCTGGCTACCTTCCCCTCTTCAGGAAGGACTCCAATGTTCATATGCATGGGCTTGGTGTCTATGTCAGCGAACACCTTCCCTTAGCTAGGGTGTCATCTTTTGAATCCCCAGATCATTCTTTCATGTGCTTCCGCCTCTCACTTCTCAGCTCGATTAGCTATCTCTTCTTTCTGTACCGCTCTCCTTCCTCCCTTGACTGTTCGTTACTTGACATCATTTCTGACAATATTGACAAAGCCATTTCTACCCATCCCTCTGCCCATGTATTCGTGTTTGGTGACTTTAACGCCCACCACACCAAGTGGCTGAAGAACGCTGTCACTGACCCTGCTGGTGTCCACACCATGAACTTTTCAATCACCCAATCCCTTACGCAAGTAGTGGACTTCCCCACGCGTTTCTCCGACAACCCTAACGGAAGGAACTCACTTCTAGACCTCTGCTTCACTTCCATCCCAGACTCTTGCACTACCAGACAACTCTGCCCACTTGGAAACTCTGACCACACTGTAGTGTCCGTCAATATTTCACTCCACTCCCGCCCGACCCATGAAACACAGATAAGTAGAATATCATACTGCTATCAAAGAGCAGACTGGGATTCGTTCAGAGACTTCCTCTGTGACATCCCTTGGAACAACGTCTTTAGTCTTCCCATCGAAGAATGTGCATCCGAGGTCTCCTCCTGGGTTAAGGCTGGCATTGATGCCTTCATCCCTGCTAGGAAATTCCAGCTTAAATCTCATTCGTCTCCATGGTTCTCACCCGCTTGTTCGGCTGCCATTGCCCACCGGAATCATTTCTTCCGACTTTATCGTAACTATGCGTCGGAACAAAACAGGCGCCTTTTCACTTCAGCTCGTAATAAGTGTAAAAGGGTACTTAACGAAGCTAAGATGTTGTTTGCTGCCAGAATGAAGCAACGCATAGCATGTTCTAAATTCGGCTCTAAAGACTACTGGCGACTCTGTAAAAGAGTACTTAACAAGAGCAAGTCCACAATACCCCCGCTAATCAACAAATTTGAGGTCCTCACCTCCCCAGCAGATAAGGCTGAATGTTTTGCCCGCAGATTCTCGAACAATTCGAGTCTGGACTCGTCTGGAGTTTTTACACCCGACTTCTCACCTAGAACCGAGGCACAACTGAATGATGTCCACATTACACCTTCGCTTGTCTCTAAGATTATCTTAAAACTTGACCCTCACAAAGCGAGCGGTGGTGACGGAATCCCAACCATAGTCTTAAAGAAATGTGCCCCTGAACTCTCCTCTATCCTTTCTAAGCTCTACAACCTCTGCCTATCTGCTTCCTGCTTTCCTGCCTGTTGGAAATCTTCCTCTATAGTTCCTATATTTAAAAACACTGGAGAACCCTCTGACCCTGCAAATTACCGCCCTATCAGCCTTCTTCCGATCTTTGGCAAAGTGTTCGAAGCCATTATCAACGCCGAGGTGGTTCAGCATCTCACAGCACACAGGCTCCTCTCGGACAAGCAATATGGTTTCCGCTTCACCAGGTCTACTGCTGATATGCTAACGACCATCACCGAGTACATATACCAGGCACTCGACAGGAATGGCGAAGCTCGAACCGTTGCATTGGATATATCTAAGGCGTTCGACAGAGTTTGGCATGCTGGCCTTCTATGTAAACTGCGGAGCTATGGTATAACTGGACATTTGTTTGAACTAATCCAGTCATTCCTCTCTAACCGCACAATGAAAGTGGTATTAAACGGACATGCCTCTCAGAACTACCATACAAACGCAGGTGTCCCCCAAGGCTCCATCTTAGGTCCTACACTCTTCCTGATATATATTAATGATCTCCCTGATTCCATAAGAACCCAAATAGGTTTGTACGCCGATGACACCACAGTTTACTCTCGCCTCCAACAAAAATCTGGTGTAGGCGTCAAAGCTAAACTTGCAGCCGAGATTGAAAAAGACCTCCAATCCATATTGGACTGGGGTAAGAAATGGCTAGTAAATTTTAATGCTTCTAAAACGAAGCTACTGTCAATTAACCATCATCGACAATCTCACCTACCTCCCATTAGCATGGACCAGGCTTGCCTCCCAGAGAGTAAAACACTACGCCTCCTTGGTCTCACACTTTCAGCGGACCTCAAATGGAATGACTATATCGAATCCATTGCTAAATCCGCTGCTATGAAAGTCGGTTCTCTGTGTAGGGCCCGGAAGTTTTTTCCGTCTAAATCTATCCTGCACATTTACAAATCTACCATCCGCCCGTGCATTGAATACTGCTGCCATATCTGGTCGGGTGCCCCTGCTGTTCTCCTCGGGCTTCTCGATAAGGTTCAAAGGAGGGTCTGTAATGTGATAGATACCGACTTGGCAGACCGCCTGCAGTCTCTCTCCCACCGGCGAGACGTGGCTTCGCTGTGTCTCTTCTATAAATACTTTCACGGCTTCTGCTCCGATGAACTTAGATCACTGGTGCCCCCTAAATACGAATTTGCACGAGATACTAGATTAGCAACTAGATCCCACCCTTTTACAGTGAAATCGATAAAATGCAGCCGTAACTTCTACTCCAACAGTTTCTTTCCTCGCACTTCCCGACTGTGGAATTCTCTTCCAAAAGATTGCTTCCCCGACGGCTACAATCTCCAGGAGTTTAAATGTAAAGTCAATAGACACCTCCTAACACACTAACCTGCTCCCATTCTATCAAACATTCTTCCCATCTGCCCGACACTCATCCTCGCTATCCTTACTCATCTATCACCTTTCTCCTGACATTCCCTATGTCTATCCACTCCTTCTCTTTACCTTCCCCTATGTAGCCCCATGCGCAATAGTGGCAGTGGAATGCCTTGCTTGGGGTGAGATGATTAAAAAAAAAAAAAAATATATATATATATATATATATATATATATATATATATATTAAAAAAGGATTAATTCAAAGATGTTGAATGGCCATTTCGATATGAAGATCCCCACGGGGGATAACACATCACCTCAGCAACAGAAAAATCCTTTCAGAAACTGGAGAAAAATTAGTCTACTTTTCCTTTTTAAATAGATTGCAAAGAAATTAAAAAAAAAAAAAGAAAAAGAAAAAATTGACATCGTCTGGGTTCGCAAAAAAAAAAAAGAGAATGTAACTAAAAATTAACAGACAGCCGTGTTAAATCGACGTAAGTTTAAGCAACGCGGAAAAAAGGTGGTAAGAGAGATAAAAGAAGGAAGGGAGGGAAAAAGAAAAGAAAAGAAAGAAAATTTTTTAAATATTACAGACGCTGGACAAATTCAAAAACCTAATTTCCCAAAAACGTTGAAGTATTAGAAAAAGGTCTTTACTTAAAAAGGCATAATTATTTATAAAAGGGAATAAAAAGGTATAGGATTTAAAATAAAATTATTTTTTTTAAAAATTAGGTCATTTGAAATTAAACTAAATAAAGACAACACTAGGTAAAAAAAAAAAAAAAAAAATTCATTTACAATTATACATACATATAGAAGTACACACATACATACATATACACACACAATTCTACGATTAAGAATGCATATGTACATACACATACACACACATACATTCAATTTCATACACACTTATATACACATACATGCGCATACACACATATATATATGCGTGTACACACCTATATACAAAAAATTCATATACACACAATCTGTATCATTTTTTAATATTAAAATAAAATTTTTAATATTAATTAGGATCGGGTTTTTGGAATTTACCTTCCTGCTTTTTTCCCTTGGATTGAAGTATCTGAATTAATATATATATATATATATATATATAGTAAATCCCAGAAAAGGAAAAGCATATAGGTAAAATCCCAAAAACCAGATCCTATTAATATTATTTTTTTAATATAAAAATAGATCCAGGTGGAGGGCTCGATGTAAATAGTATTTTTGATCGTTGGTGAAGAAGCGAGATTTTTCTCTCTGAAATAGCTATTCGACATTTGTTTAATTAGGAATTCATATATATATATATATATATATATATATATATAGAGAGAGAGAGAGAGAGAGAGAGAGAGGGAGGGAGACTACATTGGTATTTCAGCAGGTGCTTGGAAGCAACGGTTGTACAATCACACACACTCCTTTTCCAACCCTGAATTAAGGAACCAGACATTTCTATCAAAATATCTCTGGTCACTGAAAGACAATAACTTAACCCCTATGATTAAATGGAATATCATTAAAAATCTAACCACACCATCAACTTCAAAGATTGCTGTCGCTTATGCCTGAATGAAAAAATCACTATTATGAAACACAAAAACCAATTGGACCTACTGAATCTGAGGAGGGAACTAATTTTTAAATGTCGACATAGGAGCCGGTTTAAATTATGTTAAACTTTTAGCCCCTCATTCATTCATCTGAAGACTTTACACATATCACACTATCTTACGGAATATATATTGTCTATTTGTACACCATTGTAATATGTGTCAAGGTTTTTTTTTTATATACGGGTTTTTATATGTCTATGGTATTGCTTACATATTTGTTTTTGCTGGTGTTTGAGTGTATATATATGTGTGTTCGTATATGTGTATATATGTATCTGTGTGCGTGTACATATATGTGTATAGATATATATGCGTGTGCGGGTATGTGTGTATGCATTTACGTGTGTGTATGAGTTGTATGTGTACATATATATGTTTTTTACATTACTAAAGTTATACTGTATTGTAACTGTACCGTTGACCGAAAAATTTACCTACATCATTGGATTATGAAGTTATATTGTATTATTATTATTATTATAGTATTGTTAACCAAATAATTAGTATAATTTTTATTATATAGTGGTGTGGTGGTAATTGTGATTAAAACGGATTGATTAACTAGTATATCTTAATTGTTTAATTTCCTTAGGTTTTTAAAATTCCAATTTCTTATCCAAATTGCAACCAAATACATAATAATTATAAACAAGATGAAAAAACTCTCAAAAACATAATACGTAGAAATGTTAAACCAGTCGAAAGTAATAATCAAATTAAACTCATTATATATTATAAAAAGTTTAAAACAATTGACCTCATAGTCTATAATAACCCAACAAGAACTAAACTAAATTCTTTACAAAAAACCAATGTAGTGTACCAATTTACATGCCCATTCAGAGATTGCATCTCTGATACTAATCAAAAACCTAGTAGATATATTGGTTTTACCACAACCACGCTCTCCCGTAGACTTACATGTCATCTTTCTGATCAGAGTACTATTAAACAACATTTCTCTGAAAAACATAAACATGTAGGTAATATCAGACAGATTTTGGTCAACAATACGGTGATCCTTACTCATACACACAGTAAGAGGAACCTGCAGATATTGGAGGCCATGTACATCAAATCAAAACAACCAACACTCAATAAAATCAACTTTAAAACAGGAAATAACATATTACATTGCATTTGACTAGATGGTTTTGTTGTCATTTCGCGCTATCCCGCGGTGTGACGTCATAAAACCGCATCGCAAACTTAAGAACTGCGTTTATTATTTTTGGTAACTATTGCCGTTGCCAAGCGGAGTTTTATGTCAACACAAAATAAAATCGTCGGTGATGGTGGATTATATAATATTTCAGTTTGAACGACCTCTCTGAAGATGGCTCATGAGAGCCGAAAGCTTAGAAGAAAACCAATAATTATCCAAATGTTGGAGAATTTTTGTCTTTATTTTCAACTGAAATTAAAGCAAAAATACGACGTTTAGAACGGCTCATGATTAAACATAATAGACATTCATTGTCTCTTATATTTAATAGCATATGTCTAGAAAATTACTTGCTGCCTCGATATACTAAATATATATATATATATATATATATATATATATATATATATATATAAGGCAAGATTTTTGTATGTGTGTATCTGTTTATCTGCCTGTATGTCTGTATTTTTTTCAGCCCTTTTATTTTAGTTTTTGCTTCGGGTTTGACTCTAAGTAGGTATAATTGTAGTTCTTAGTCTCAGCAATGATACCATTTACTCAGAGGACTTATTTAGCCTTCAAAATTCGGTTTACGACGAAAAACTTACTTGATATCGATACCAGGAAATCAAAATTTGACTTACATCCATCCATTTTTCTTTCAGTCTACGGTTTCGCTTTAACTGGAAACAACTATTGATTTTTAGTCTTTCGTGCCAACGTCCAAAAAGTCTGAGCTCCAGGACCATGGATTAGTTTTAAAGCTTTCATTACAGCCGAGCAACGCAGAGCTATACTGCTAGTATATATATATATATATATATATATATATATATATATATATATATATATGCGATTAGTAAATTGTCGCTATTATTTTATTATTTCAAATATTCTTTAGCCTGAGTCTGAGTTCCAGGACCATGGATTAGTTTAAAGCTTTCATTACACCCGAGCAACGCCAGGCTATACTGCTAGTATATATATATATATATATATATATATATATATATATATATATATGCGATTAGTAAATTGTCGCTATTATTTTATTATTTCAAATATTCTTTAGGCTGAGTCTGAGTTCCAGGACCATGGATTAGTTTAAAGCTTTCATTACACCCGAGCAACGCCAGGCTATACTGCTAGTATATATATATATATATATATATATATATATATATATATATGCGATTAGTAAATTGTCGCTATTATTTTATTATTTCAAATATTCTTTAGGCTGAGTCTGAGTTCCAGGACCATGGATTAGTTTAAAGCTTTCATTACACCCGAGCAACGCCAGGCTATACTGCTAGTATATATATAAGCAGTAATTATTCGTGCCGCCAATATTTGATTAAATTGAACTGTTTAATTTTTATCATATTGTGACCCTGAGGATCTCCGGCGATCAAACTAAAAAGAAAATGAAAGAAAAAGAGGAAAGTCTACTAATTGGATGATAATTGTTGAAATTGAAGGAGATGGACGAGAACGTTAAGAAAAGTAAAAACGAAATCAGCTGAAAAATCACCGGGGTACATCGTTCTCATCCCTTGCCTCTTTTGGAAGTCATGAATTATCTCCCTCTAACCCTGCAAGTTACTTGTTTCACCACAGCTGTAACCTGGCATTGAACCAAGAACTCTTTGGGTCAAGTCCCAGGAACTAATCAAAGTCTCTATCCACTGGGCCATGTGTCCTTAAAGACGCATGGCCCAGTATATATAGACGATTGTAATAAAAGATTCGGTTTAAAATTCTAAGCACCTGAAGAAGGTAGGAGCGTACACCCTCCGAAACGTCGTACAAATGACAACAAAGATGAGGACAATAGTCCGAATAATATAAATACTATCTCGTCTCAGAAATATAAACAAGTTTTATTTTCTTTATTCATGCTGTCCAAAGCTCTCAAAAAGGATTTAAACAATATAGTAGGAATCAAATAATGGCGAATAATTTTATAAATATATTTTAATAACATTCAAACTCTTTCGAATAAACAAACCCATTTTTGTAGACTTTAGATTTTTATGTGACATAGTGGTATTTAAAGGTTTTGATAATCTTTTTGGTTTAAATTGCACGATGGACCCTGACATTACTGCACAGTGGGTATCAGATGATTTCAGTCCTGACTAATGCCCTTTCTTCTTCAACTTTTACAGCAGAGAGAGCGAGAGAGGTGTAGCATTGAACAGGACTAACACAGTATATTTGTTTAGATTTTATTGTTTTTCTTGTATCCGTACAATCTATATCAATATATTTATCTAAATAGGATTCATATCAACGAAATGTCTCACTTAGCAGATTTCAGAAATGGTATATGATTTTCATTTTATTGGTTTACTGTGAAACCAATAAAATGTACTACTCCATAAGCTTCATTTCTCGTACTTCCCGCCTGTGGAATTCCCTTCCGTTAACTTGCTTCCCCGGCAGCTACAATCTCCAAGAATTTAAATGTAAAGTCAATAGTCATCTATCTCACTAACCTGCATCCTCTTTCTCTCTTTCTCATGCTCCTTTCTCCGTCCACTCCACTCTCATCAGTATTCTCATCCTTCTCTTACCCACTTCCTGACACGCCCTATAATCTGTCACTCTTTCCTCTTATGTAGCCCCCAGTGACAGTAAAATGCCTTGCTTGGCGCGATAAGATTATTAAAAAAAAATTCTATACTATCATACTGTGGATATAAAGTGGGGGATCAATTCTACTTCACAATCAATATATAAACTGATCCCTCACTTTATGGTCACAGTCATTCTTCTCTCAAACACTTCCTGACACCCCCTATAACTTGTCACTCTTTCACATAACATTCCTTCTATGTAGCCCCCTACAAAACAGTGGCAGTAAAATGCTTTGCTTGGGGCGATATGATTATAAAAAAAAATATGTGTTTTTTGTCTGGATTTCTCAAAAGTTTAAAGCTTTAAGTTTACTCCAGAAATTGTCCTACGTCGTAATGGTCTCGTGAGAAAAAGCATTGCTCTGTGAATTTGGTTTTGTGGATATCGGCTCAGAACGAGAAATCGGGGAGCCGAGTTCGAATTCCAGTTGAATTTAATACATTCACTTATGCGCACATACTCTTGGGAAAGGTATTAATCCGTCTCTTCCCTCCAGTTATGGGTTAAATAATAGTGCACTTGGAATGATAAAAATGGAACAAAAACACATTGAAAGAATCCCTGAAAGCCCCAGCTTAAGAGATATGTTTTGTTAAGTACAGCACACACACTAAGGAGAACTTTGTCTATGTTACGTTAGGGATGTTAGGGGAGATAGAAAAAACTTGAAATGGAGCCATAACAACACACTACGACCTGCCTTAGGTCTTCCTGAAAACTTGGTAGGTAATGCGACCATAGCAGAAATCGATTTATAATGAAAAATAAAAATAATAATGTAAAAATATCTATATGAAAGCAATAAAAATCTGCTCAAATACGTAAACTCGAATTAATATAGATTTTTCTACGAGTGTTAATCCGATGTTAAAAATGGATTACTTTGCAGAGCCTGAAATCGTTCAAACAGCTCAAGGGGCGCAGGTGGGGGTATTCAAATAACTGGCTTGTAATTTTCAGTACCTCAAAGGTGTGGACAGAGTCTGAAATGTCACCGATCTATCTCAGCCATAGAGTTGGCTTTAGTGATGTGTATTCTAATAAAATATATCTTCCAAGCACTCCATGTATATGTTAGCCATTGCTGGTGATAATGACGAGCCCATTGCTAAGCCTTCATCCCACTGATGCATGTATGATCCCTTTTCGAACTGCGTTATCAGGTTAATGGTATGGACCATGCTTGCTTCCCAGAGAGTAAAACACTACGCATCCTTGGTCTCACACTTTCAGCGGACCTCAAGTTGAATGACTATATCGAATCCATTGCTAAATCCGCTGCTATGAAAGTCGATTCTCTGTGCAGGGCCCGGAAGTTTTTTTCCGTCTGAATCTATCCTGCACATATATAAATCTACCATCCGCCCGTGCATTGAATACTGCTGCCCCTGCTATTCTCTTCGGGTTTCTCGACAAGGTACAGTGGAGGGTCTGTAATGTGATCTATACCGACTTGGCAGACCGCCTGCAGTCTCTCTCTAATCGGCGCGACGTGGCTTCCCTGTGTCTCTTCTATAAATACTTTCACGGCTTCTGCTCCGATGAACTTAGATCACTGGTGCCCTCTAGGTACGAATTTACACGAGATACTAGATTAGCAACTAGATCCCACCCTTTTACAGTGAAACCGATAAAATGCAACCGCAACTTCTACTCCAACAGTTTCTTCTCTCGCACTTCCCGACTGTGGAATTCCCTTCCACATGATTGCTTCCCCGACGGCTACAATCTCCAGGAGTTTAAATGTAAGGTCAATAGACACCTCCTAACACACTAACCTGCTCCCATTCTATCAAACACTCTTCCCATCTGCCCAACCCTCATCCTCGGTATCCTTACCTATCTATCACCTTCCTTCTGACATTTCCTATATCTAACCACTCCTTCTCTTTACTTTCCTCTATGTAGCCCCATGCGCATCAGTGGCAGTGAAATGCCTGGTACGTTCTTCGAGTGATGAGTCCGATGCCAGTCTGTCCAAGACTACCGATAGTGCCTCCACTGTGTGTACCTTTGTGAACAAACTCACCACATCTAGGTTGACCATCTGGTTAATAGCATATATTGAGTTATCTGGCCTTGGTTGGCAACCAGTCTACCGCAGAAAGTAATGGCAACCTTCTGACTAATCAGACATGATCGCCTAAAGCGTGTATCACGTATGACACTTAACTGACTGACTGAGTTAAACGCAGGACTCATTGGGATATGTAAATTATCTATTCTTTATTTGGCTGTTTTCCCGAAAATCTGCTTCGAATAGTAAAAAAAAAAAAATGCAGTAAAACTATGACATTACTTAATTAGATAAGCATTTAATTGGTATGTGTGTGTGTGTGTACACTACTGGCCATAATTATTAGGCCACCCCAGTTTTTTTTAAAAGAAATGATGTATTTCATACTATTTTTAGTATTTATTGCCAAATGAAAATAGAATGGTTCTTTTGTTATTATTACTTAGCAAAATTTTGCAAGGCAAGGAAGCAAAGATGAATTCGTCCGATTCACCCTAAATTTTCTTCATTCTTTCATTAATGAAACTGCAATTTTGTAATTATCAAATATTTATAAATTAATTGAGATGCACATGTTATTGTGCAGTATTAACAAAAGAACCATTCTATTTTCATTTACAATTATTCACGTGGAAATAAATACTAAAAAATAATATGAAATACATCATTTTTTAAAACACTGGGGTGGCCTAATAATTATGGCCGGTATTGTATGTATTGAAGGCATGTTAGTCTAAAGAAAAATTGTTATCGCTCAAAAAGGAATTTTTGCAAGAACTGTTTTCATTTTTTCTATTCTAATTATAATAATTTATAAACTTTCAAAAATATTTTTAAAATGCTTTAAATCCTTGTCACGGTTAAGTTATTAAGTGAAGACTATTTTCCTTCTTCTATGTGCCTTGTCATTTCAGGACGTCTCTTAGCACGCTTTCACCTGTTACAATATGCAACCCCCGTTTTGTCATCCACCTGATTAGGTCCTTCAAATATGTTATCCACTGCTTTCCCCTGTCTCTTTTTCTCTCTATCTGGCCTGTTAGTATCAGGTTCTCCAAGCCCTCCTTCCTCATTGCATGTCCCAAGAACTTCAGCTGTCTCTTCCTGATGCTCAGTATTAATTTCCTTTTCGTTTCCATCACTTCGAAAACCTCATCATTGCTCACATGTTCGATCCGTGATATTCGCAGCATCCTTGTAACACGTTGGCCGGGGTTGGCCGCTCGTCTAATGTGACGGTCGTGACGATCTCAGTTGTGACAGTGCCACCCGGTTGGTTCGGTCGCTGTTGTTGGTCGTGACGATCTCGTCCAATGATGTCGTCACAAAAGCTGGTTTACAAGACGTCTCTTGCAACAACGCGCCACTGTCCACATTGTGAATTGATCCCAGAGGTCGCGTTGAAAAAAAAAAATTAATAAAATAAATGAACAAAGTCGAACACGCCTGGAGAGTTACGAAGAATGTCTTTAAATATATATAAAAAAAAAAACAATGTTTTTCATTTTTTCACAGGAGCAGACAATACAGTTGTCAGAATGGTGGTTCACAACAGAGAGAGAGAGTGTTTGTTTAAAATTCTCAGAGCTTTCAATCCTTAAATAGAAATGTCGTTTCTATATTTCGTTAAAGTAGACAGAGCTCTTCAAGTTTTCACTAAAGTCCCTTCACGTATTCATTAAATTTTCATTAAAATCTTTTCGCATATTCTCTATAATCATGGTTGTCAATTCTCTATGCAACTTCTAAAATAACAAAGTCCTTTCGGGTTCTTATCGGAGTTTACCTAAGTAGAGTGAACGAGGAATGAGAATTTTCGATTCTCCCATGATTAAAAAAAAACAATAACGTTCTTTCGGGATTCATTTCGAAGGCGCATTATTCCAAATTAACTCTTTAAGTTAATCGACGGCAGGCTTCATTCGAAATTAACTCTTTAGCCATAAGTTCTGTGGTAGGCGACCAGCCGTGGGTCATGGCTCCCCAGTTGGGAACCTTTTTCCACAGTCGTTACATTTCGACTGACAGCTACTCAGCTAACTTAAAACTCTAAAAACAACTGAATAACTGATTTTTCTCGCCGAGTCCGGGTTTTTATAACCCTTTTCAATCCTCTCTGGGGATCTAGCCGATTTGAAGCCCCCGGCCAATGAAATCATTTTCCGCCCACTCGATCTGCGGAAGGGGTTAGCTTCAACGAATGAGATATCGCCAGCTTACATTATATTCATATTTTTTTCACTTTCCCACAGATTTCTGTTCCCAGAAAAATCTGTTGAGGGACTTTAACCCCGCCTGACCCCATCAATTAATTCTGACACTTTATTATGGCTACCAAAAAAATATCCGCTTCGAACACGAAAGAAGAAAAATTATATTTTTCTCTTTTCTTTTCCAAAAATAGGTAAATTTTATAAGAAGTTCATGATAAAAATAAAAATAGTTAATTTTTCTATTCCCCATATTTTACAAGTATTTGATAGTATTAAAGTAGTTTTTTACGTAAGCTCACATCGCTTATTACAATAAAGTATAACTAATAATATTGCTAATATCAATTTCTCTCTCTTCACTGTATTAAACCAAACAAGGGAAAGGGGAAAGTATCCCTGCGGGAGATAGTGTCACATCCTTCTGTAGAACCACATTCCAGTTGCTTCATGCTTTTCCTTCATCTTTGATGATATTTTCCAGCATTCACTGCCATATTGAAGAACTCCAGCAATCCAGTATTCTTTTCTTTGTAGCGAAATTTTCTTGTCTCTTAATACTTTACTCAGCTTCTGTAATGCGTCCTTCCCCCATGACAATTCGCCTTCGGATCTCTGTGTCGCACTTTCCGTCTTCTGTTAGAACACTTCCCCGGTATTTAAATTTTTGCACCTGCCTGTATTTGGCATTTTGGGTTACTCTTTTTGCTGATGACCATGCATTCGGCCTTCTTGCAGTTTATTTGTAGTCCTTTCTTGTCACTCTCTGTGGGAGGGTCTTGTAGTTTCTTTTCCCTGTCTGCTATTAGCACTGAATCATCTCGAGCCAAAAGAATTTTAAAATAATTTTCTCCCTTTTTTTTTTTTTTTTTTTTTTGTATATGAAGTTCCTTTTTAAGTATTGCATTATCTGTAATAAAATGTCATGGTTTTTTCGTCTTACAACACTGGTTCTTAATGGGGGTGCTCGAGCGTCTTTGGTGTGCATGATCACCTTTTAGGGGGTGCGAATATTGGATTTTAGCAAAAATAATAAATAAATAAATTTAAATATCTAAACTTTAAGCGTTAAACGTTCAAATTTATTTGTTTATTATTTTTGCCGATACCTGTAACTATTTTAACAGTAGCAGAAGATAAAACGACTAGGTACCTCCACCTGGTCAGGTTTAAAAAAAAACAGCATAGCATGATGAAAAAAGGTGCCAAACTCAATAAAAACAGTTTTGTTATCAAATCTTTATGTTAAAGAGGAAAGATCAAAGTATTTTTTATTATTGTTTTGAAATGTTTACTCCTTTCTAGAGCGTTTGAAGTTTGGGTTAAAAATCTTGTTTTATTACGTCAGCGGCGGACCAAAGATAAAGGTTAGTTAGTTTGTTTGTTTGTTTGTTTGTTCGTTTCTTGGGTTTTTTTTTGTTTGTTTGTTTTTTTGTTTGTTTCTTGGGTTTTTTTTGTTTGTTTGTTTTTTGTTTTTTTTTCGCTTTTTCCGGTAAAAACACATTGATTTGGAAATTCTTGCAAAATTAAAATAATTTTCGGATTTTAATGAAACTTTCTGGACATATTCAAAAATGAATGAAATTATTTTTGAAATTTTTCTTTTTTTTTAATTAATTCTTCGTAATTTTTTTTTTTTTTTTACACATATGCTACCACCCACTAACTTAAATTCATGAAATTTCGAGAAATTAAAATAAATGTTTAAGACGGGGATATTTTTTATTAGTTAAAAACAAGACACCTTGGAGAAAGTAAATTTCATCAATTCTTTAAAACAGTTACTCGTTTCATCGAAAATCTGCTCTGAATTGTAAAGTAAAAAAATGCAAAAAAACTATAACATTATTTAATTAGAAAAACTTTTAATTGCTTTTGTAAATAAGTTATATTATATTTATTTCTTCAGACAATAGATCTGAAGAAATAAATTTTTTTCGATGAATAATGAATTTTTACAAGAATTTTTTCATTTTTTAAAATTTTGATTCTAATAATTTATAATAATTCACAAATCGCTTAAAATTATTTATTGCTTTCAAGATGACGTTTTATTTTTTGTTTTTTAATCATATCACCCCAAGCAAGGCGATAACGACACTGATGCGCAGGGGGCTACGTAAGGGTAAAAATAATGGAAAAGAGAAAGCCGGAAACCACATCCTAAACAGGGAAAAAGGGATGAGCCTCTTCACCTGTTCAATAGACAATTACTACTCCGAACAATTTTTACATTTCTTTGTACCCATAACTTTATCATTGAACACGAACTCTACTCTTAACTTCTTAATAATGTTTCTAATTGCACATCAACTCCTGCAACTTATGTTATTCTTTTCCTTTAATAAATTTCTGTTTTAAAATGCAAAATGCATATTTCATTCTGACACTATTCTACACAATTCCACACAATTCCAACCTGCCGACAACCAATCTTTTGATAATTCTGATGAAGATTATTTTGCATAAAACTTGTAAGCTGTAGGGTGTTCGGTTATGTCTGACATAAGACCGAATCAAAGAAACATTAACCATCTCCCTACGCTACTTCATGAATCCATACCGTTAAAAAAAAAAAAAAAGATTTACAATATTCTCCAAGCAGTCCTGCGTTTAGCAATAATAAAACAAAGTTTGAGATCAGAACTTAATTTCTAGAAATTTCATGATTTTTTTTTTTTTTTTTTATCGTTTCACCCCGAGCAAGACATTCCACTGCCACTATTGCGCAGGGGGTTAAATAGGGTCGGGGAAGTGATGGGAGAAGGATGGTTAAATTTAGGAAATATCAGAAGGAGGGTGATAGACGGGTAAGGGTACCGATAATGAGGGTTGGTTAGATGGTGAGAGTGTTTGAGAGAAATGGAAGCGGGTGTAAAATATATATTTTTACCAAGATTTCTAAAAATAATAATTTAAAAAATAATTTCATTCATTTGTGAATAAGTCCAGGAAGTTTCATTAAAGTCAGGCAATTATTTTGTTTTTTGCAAGAATTTACAAATTGAGCTGTTTTCCAAAAGAAAAGTTTACCATAGTCAGCACTGCTACACCGAATGAAAGTAAGATTTTTAACCAAAATTTCGAACGTATGAGAAAGGATAAAAAAATATTAAAAAATAATCAAAAATATTTTGGTCTTTCGTCTTAATAATAACATAAACATTTTGACAATAGAACTTTGTTTTTATTAGGTTTGGGGTCTTTTTACATGATGCTATATACTGTTGAATTGTTTTTTTTTTTTGTTTTTTTTTGTTTTTAGCGAAAAAATGGGAGGTACCTACAAGTATTAGTTTAACTCACGCCCAGGAAAAAATGCGTCTCACCAGTTCTAGTCTGCTTTTAATAAGATATTTGAGATCTAGAACTTGATGTGTGCAATTAACAATGACGGATTAAAAAAAACATTGCCTTAGGGGACCGAAAAAATAAACTGTTTTTTTTGTTTTTTTTTTTTGTTTTTGGATTAACTTACAAAGGGACAATAAAGGCAGATTTCGTAATATAACCATTCATTTACAGCGGCTTATCTAAACTTAATAAATGGAACTTTGTCTGTGTGTGTGTGTGTGTGTGTGTGTGTGTTCGTTACCTATAGACTCCGAAACGGCTGAACTGATTTTCTTGAAAATTTACACAGTTGTACTATAAGCGTCTGCGAGTGTCCTTAGCTAGGTTTTGTGTCGAGGTATCCCTGATAAATATCGAAAATCGATAATCAAAACAATCGGGTTATAGAAGGAGTGGTCCGATTTTTATCAAATTTGATGCACTAATAGACAAAGACATAAGAAACGATATTCAGAAGTCTCAAGGTTGCAATTCTTACAATAGTGCAGAAAATCGATAATATATATATATATATATATATATATATATATATATATATATATATATACAAGGCAAGCTGTTTTTGTGCGTGTGTCTGTTTATCTGCCTGTATATCTATATTTTTTCAGCCCTTTTATTTTAGTTTTTGCTTCGGGTTTGGCTCTAAGTAGGTATAATTGTAATTCTTAGTCTCAGCCATGATACCATTTACTCAGAGGACTTATTTAGCCTTCAAAATTCAGTTTACTACGAAAAAACTTACTTGATATCGATACCAGGAAATCAAATTTTGACTTACATCCATTCATTTTTCTTTCAGTCTACGGTTTTGCTTTAACTAGAAACAACTATTGCTTTTTAGTCTTTCGTGCCAACGTCCAAAGAGTCTGAGCTCCAGGACCATGGATTAGTTTTAAAGCTTTCATTACACTCGAGCAACGCCGGGCTATACTGCTAGTCTTTAATATACGTAACAAACACTTGTGACATAGAAATAATTCGGGGTCTGAATTCCTGGGTAAAAAACCGTTGCAAGGCAGACATAGCTTTGAGTTGTGTGTAACTTGAAGTCAAGTCAGAAGACAAAAAAGTCAAAAAGGAGGATGAAGGCAAACAATGTGAGAAGCTATAATAAATAAAAACATGGAGAAAGACTAGGGAAGAACAGAGCCTTGAGGGAAAGAGAAAGTGGAAAGAAAGAGGCTTGATAAAAATGATAGAAAAGAAGAGGGTGGGGAGTGAGGGAGAGAGAAAGGCAGATAAGAGAAAGAGACACAATGAGAAAGAAGAGAGATAAAGTATCTCAGGAACAGAGAGAAAGAAAACAAGAAGAAAGGTTTGAATAAGAGAAAAATGAGGAAATGAAATTATAATGAAAGAAATGAATGAAAGAAACACAAGGATGAAAGAGTGAAACGCATAAATAAATGAAAAAGGCTGAAAAAGGAAGAATGAAAAAATGAGTGTAGAAAGCAAGGGTCGGATGAAAGAGAGTAAAAGAAACAACAGACAAAAGATTGAGAGTAGATAGAAAGAAATTTTAGAAGAGAGAGTCAGATTAAAAAGATCAGAACGAAAAAGGAAAAAGAAAGAAATCAGAGACAAGTGAGCAGAATGAAAGAGAAAACAAGTAAACTGAGAGTGGATGAAAAGAAAGAGAGAATGTGAAAGAGTGTAAAATGAGAAAGAGAAGGTGAACGAGTGCAGAATGAAAGAGAGAAAGTGACAGAGTGCAGAATGAAAGAGAGAAAGTGAAAGAGTGTAGAAGAAAAGCGAGAAGGTGAACGTGAAAGAGTGCAGAATGAACGAGAGAAGGTGGACGAGTGTAAAATGAAAGAGAGAAGGTGAACGAGTGCAGAATGAACGAGAGAAAGTGAACGAGTGTAGAATGAGAGTGAGAAGGTGAACGAGTGTAGAATGAAAGAGAGAAGGTGAAAGAGTGTAGAATGAAAGAGAGAGGGTGAAAGAGTGTAGAATGAAAGAGAGAAGGTGAAAGAGTACAGAATGAAAGAGAAGATAATAAAATGATATATTAAAAGTGACGATAAAATAAAAAAATATAAAATGAAAATAGAATAAAAATTAATGAAAGTCTAGAGATTGAAAATTAGAATAAAAATGCGAGGAGTGAAAGACAAAAAGAGTCGGAGGAAAAACGAAAGTGAGAAAGAAAGAAACGAATGAAAGATACAAGAAAGAGTGAGAGTGAGAGAGTCAAATAAAAGAGAGAGTAAAATGAGAGGGGGGAAGTGAAAAGTCAGTGAGAGTAAAATAAAGAGAGCATGGCACAAAAGAGAGGGGCGAGAGAAAGAAGATAGAATAAAAGAGAGAACTTTAAAAGAGAGAGAAGGAGATAAAATTTAAAGAGAAAATAAACTGAAAATAAGAAAGGTGAGAGGGAATAGACAGAAAGATAGCAGAATAAGGGGAGAGAGATAGCGGGGTTAAAAAAAAAAAGAATATAGAATAAAAGAGAGAAGGTTGATCGAGAGAGAGAATAGAGAGTGAAAAGGAGAAAGATGTGAGAGAGGGCAGAATGAAGAGAGACCAGGAGAAAAGAGAGAGTGGAATGAAAGAAAGAACAAAATAGAGAGAGAGAGGAGATAAAAAGTAGAAAGAAAGAGAGAAAAATGTGTGTGAAAGAGGGAGAAAATATTGAGAAGAGTGTGAGAATAATAAAAATAAAATGAAATGCAATATGAAAAAGTAAGAGTGAATGAGTAAAAAGAAAAGAGAGAAAAGTGAACAAAATAAGAGTAGAAAGATTAAATAAACTTGGATGAAAGCGGGGAGGGTGAAAAAAAAGTTGGTCAGAAAAATGAATGAAAGTCTGGCGAGACAGAATAGAATGAAATTATGATGAAAGCAAATTGAATGAAAGAGAGAAGAGAAAAGAATGTGAGAGATAAAATCAGTCGATGAAGCGCTGTCTCTGTTTACGCTAGATCGCTTGCTGCTGCTGCTGCTGGATGTGTGTAGGGGTTCCCTGCCTCAATCTTTTTTTTTCGAAGCTTTCACTTCCGCCTTGGCTCTGTCATGGCCTCGTGACTGACACGGGTCGGTCAATCAATGTTTCTTTTTTATACAAAGCGTAGATGACAAAAAGAAAAACAAGGAAAGTCAGAAACGACCAACAAAAGACTTTGTTATTAATCTCATCATCACCATTAGCCTCAAAAATAATAAATCCAACTCGCAAATGTCTCTAAACAGTGACACTCCCGATGTCGGGTTTGCTTCTTCGAGAAACCGAAATTCTTCTTCTGGTTCCTTTGGCGATGATCCACGAATTGTCCATTCGGAATCCACCCCGATTCTTCGTTCGCAGTGGATCTGGAGACTTCATCGCTCTTTGAGTAGTGCCAGTCTGGAATTTAGTAATACCTACCCTCCAATTAATGAGGATTCTTCGCAGAATGGGTCGATTGGTCAGAGAAGGGGTTCGGGTAGCCGAAGGACCCTGGGAACTTTTTCGGGTGTCTTTTGCCCGGTTGCTCTTTCCATGTTCAGCACCCTTCTTTATTTGAGAGGAGGTAAAAAAAAAACATTTTTTTTTTTTTTTTACATACAATATGTTTTTTTTCTCTCTCTTTGGTTTTATAAACAAATTAGCATTTTTTTTTTTCATTCTAGCCTCATAAATTTTTTTGACCGTGTCTCATACTCTGAAAACATTGTCTATTTTTTTATTGTTATTTAATGTTTTTTTAATTATTTCTCAGCGATGTTTGTTTATTTTTTACTAGTCATCTAAAAAAAAAAAAAAATTTTGAAAAAGAAAGAAAAAAGTCTCTAAGCTCATACAATGAAAAATATTTTTGGAGAAATATCCAAAATATTTTTAAAAATATATATATATATCCATCGTTTTAAAAAGAAAAAAAAAACCTTATCCACCTAAGCTTATGTTTTAATTTGGAACCAATTACGGTATTATTCTGGTAATAAAAAAAAATTACAGTTCGTTTTTTTATTTTGGAAGATGCTTTGAGTCGTAACTAGCAATTTAAACAATTTAAACTATTTTTTTTTTAATTCCCTAACTTGATAAATTCTTTTTGGGATGACAAATAATATAAATTTTAGAAAAAGAAATAAATTACAAATTCACAATTTAAAAATAATAATAATATAAAAATCGGTTTTGTTGTGTTTGTTATTGTTTAAAGTTTTTTTTTTGTTGCAATAAAAATTGTTCAAAAACTAACAGCAAGGCATTTTTAAATCGTGTAAAATTAAATAAATAAGGAATAATTTATTTTTGAAAGTTAAAAAAAGCAAAATAGTCATTCAATTTCCAAAAGAATTTCAAATTTAAATAAAAAAAATAAGCAACTCTTTCATTTTTTTCCTAAATTTCTAGTTCTCTATGCAAAATTTAAACAAAAAAATAAAGTATACTTTTTAAATGAAAAAATTGAAACTTATTTATGAAAAAGTCTTTAATTTTTAACTATTTTTTGTTTGACTTTGTGGTCATTGGCCAAAAAAACAGGCTAAAAAATAAAGCCAAATTTAATAATGTAATTGTAATTTTTAAATCTGTGTTTATTTTAAATAATTAAAAATAAACGCAGATTAAAAACTAAAAAGTCTAATTTTAATTTTATTATTTTAAAAACTTATTATTTTTAATGCATTTTTTTAAAATGAAATCTTAAAGCAACTGAATATCACTGAAATACCGATACATTTTTTTTAGCAGGTGTGGTCAGTTTTTTTGTGAATATTTAATTTTTTTAAAGTTAAAAATAAAATCATGTTGAAATAAGTGAAACTTAAATTATTTTTATTTTAATAAAGAAATAAAAAACAGTTTCTTTATTAAAATTATTTTTAAAAAATCATTTAATTTAAATAAAAAATGATAAAATTTTAAAATATTTTTTTTCTGAAGTAAATAATAAGTTAAAAACTATTTTTTTTTAAGTAAACAAACATCAGAATTTTCTGGTTAGTTCTTAAAATAATTTTTTAAAAAGAATTTTTAAATTAATAAAAACTATTTTTCTCGTATACTTTTAAAAAAAAAAAATTTTTAAACAAAAATTCCGAAATAAAAAAAAAAAAAAGATTTTTTTTATTGATTATGGTTACCAGGTTTTAATGATTAACTTAGAATAAATACACATTTTCCCTATTTTTAATTGCATATAAAGAATAAAACCATTCACACACACATAAATGTCTTTTGTTTATTTCATACCCAGGAATAAAAACAAACCTGTCCCAGACTGCTAACGTGTTTCGACACACTTTGTTTGAACAGATTATTATTTTTTTCTTAATTTTTAAAATTATCTTTACACAACAGAATCGATTTGTTATGCAAATAATTATTTATTAAGGACAAAGTTAAATTTTTAATTGCTAAATGACCAATAAATTACGTATCAAAGTATCAATCCCCGCAAATGTAACGTTACAATTTTCCCCCCTACCTCGTCTCTTCCATGACTCATATCATGTTGCTAGCAGTCGTGATGACTTCTTTGAATGGAAATCTTGTTGATGATGATGATTATTTATTATTATTATTATTATTATTAAATTTTTTATTTTATTCTATTTTATTTACAAACACATCGAATATTTACAAATATAAGTGCTGAACTATTTTTGTGTCAATTAATGTGAACATACAGGTGGTTTTTTTTTTCCTTTCTTTTTTAGTCTTTAAAATACAAGGTCATTATTTTTATTCATTTTCATTTTTCATAGTATTAAAAAAAAAAATCAAACAAATGCTCAGCCACCTATGTCTAACTGCAGACATCAGGGAACATCCCTAGACTTTGTTTGCAGTTATTTAAATTCTTATTATTGTTACTATGAATTTAATTAGCTGATCCAACAAATATTTTTTTTTACCTTATGATCTTTTTTTGAGTACGGGTTCAATTATTTCTGTCAATAATAATATTGTGTAAGATACACGTGACACAGATATTGTTTTTAATCCCCCCACCACACCTCCTAGACTAAGAGCATGTCTTGTTCTTTTTACTATAGATTTGTACAAAAATAAAATGCTCGGCTAATTAGTAGATCTAACCGCAGACATCAGGACAATCCACATTTTTTTTAACGTGTGAGGATTTTCGTATCCTCTCAAATACAATATTTTTAAATAAAAAATGATTTTTTTTTATTTTATTGGACTTCATGAAATAAACAAAAGATTACAGAACCCCCATTTAAACTGTAGACAGCAGGCTGTACCTTTCACTCACATTTTTGTGCAATGTACACACATTTTGCTTACTCATCAGATACAAAATACACATTGTATGGAAGGAGGTTCACTCAAAATTCTCAGAATGCCTTGGTTTGTTTACTGTCAGTATGTACCTTTAGGCATTCTTTATTTAGTGGAAGAATTCTTAATTTGATACAAAATATGACCTTTTTTTAACAACAAATTCTTGACTCATTCTGCCTTTTCCAGCAGACATTAGGGCACTCATACCATTTCTCTTCATTGGATAAAATCTTTTTTTTTATGTCTATATGATACATGTATCCACCAAAAAATGCGTCTTCTTGGGAGGTGCTGTCTAGGTAAATGGATATCTGGATCCCAATAGTTTTTAAAATTTTACCACATTTTTTAAGCTTCACATTTTTACACAGTAATTTACAGAATTTTGATTAGAAGGTTTTTGTTTCATTTTTTTTTTTTTATCATTTTAAGCAAGACAATAAAGCCACTAAAACGCAAGCGGTTACTAAGTGTTAGAGAATATGATAAAAAAAAAGATAAAATCAATAAAAGGAAAAGAATTAAGAAGACAGAAGCTAACGATTGACATTACATATAAACTTTTGAAGATCAAAGTTGACTGGGAAGCAAGAAGCTGGAAGAGAACTCCCAAGTGAGAAGTGTAAGTGAAGATAGTGTTACGTAGAACTTACAATTACATTTAGCCATTTAAAAAGTAAAACAGTCAATATTAATCTGAGAAAGCAATCATAATATATGTTAGGAATTGCCAGAATACCATGCCACAGGTTTATCTTCTTAATGAAATAATGCAAGTCGATATTGTTTGGAAAAATATCAATGTTTTTGCTAGCATCAAGTCATCATGACCGAGGGTTTGCATGTACTGGCGTTGTTTAATTACTGATCAAACCAGATTTTGCACTTTCTTCCCCAGAAACTGTAACTAAGATAAACCACAGGATGTGCTTGTTAAAACCTGCAACAGGGATTATCTAGCAACAATTGCAGACAATCATCGTTTAACATCCACTTCCATGCTAGCATGTGTTGGAAAAGATTTTCCTGATGGCTCTTTTTCAGGCTGCCCGATTTTGTGTAAGGGCTGGCTGTAATCACAACTTCCTTCAACTGTTTTTGATAAGCTAGGTCCATGTTTTACATGGTCTACCTATCATACACTAGCAGTATAGCCCGGCGTTGCTTGGGTGTAATGAAAGCTTTAAAACTAATCCATGGTCCTGGATCTCAGACTCAGCCTAAAGAATATTTGTGTGAAGTTTGTTGAGAATCGGATAAAAATTGTGGATTTGTTTAACAGACACACACACACACAAACATCTTGCCTTTTATATATATATATATATATATATATATAATCGATTTTATACACTATTGCAAGAACTGCAACCTTGAAAATTCTGAATATCGTTTCTTATGTCTTTGTCTATGAATGTATCAAATTTGATTTAGATCAGACCACTCCTTCTATAACCTGATTTTTTTCGATTTTCGATATTTATTGGGGGTACCTTGACACAAAACCTAGCTAAGAATACTCGCAGTACAACTGTAAATTTTCAAGAAAATCAGTTCAGCCATTTCGGAGTCTATAGGTAATGGACACACACAGGCAAAGTTCCATTTATAAATAAGTGTAGATAGATAATTGAACTATTATGAAATATTGGAACGAGTTTTACAGCTGTATACCCTTACTGACACCAACCAGTTTAGGAGACTAGAAACTATGTTTTTATCGAGACACCATCTGTAGGAAGATTACCCACCATGGTTAAAGAGTTCAGCCTACCCTTTTCTACACAGAGTTGATGGAGAGGTTTTTATTTCAGAGATTGCTATTTAAAGCTAAAGATACTTAGCCAACCTAAACAGTTTAATGTCATACCTCTTACACTATTTGCCCATAGCTGTGACCCTAACAGGTGCTACCACCTCAGGTCAGTGTAGACCTGGGAACAGTAGTAATTAAGAAGTGGTTTCACGCTTCTCAAAACTTTCAATCTCCCGATCAGAGGCTCTGCTGCCAGTTGTAGTTTATCATCATATCCAAGGACATATCATTGTTATTATATTTTTACACTGGTTGCCATTGAAGGCTAAAGAGCCCAGTCTACATTACTATTTAATCCATAGCTAGGTGGAGGAGAACCCATTTCTCCTTTACCTAATAGTATTTGTGCGAAAGTGAAAGTATCGCCCGGTTCACACTCCATCCTCGTCTATTGAACAGGTGAAGAGGCTCATCCCTTGTTCCCTGTTTAGGATGTGGTTTCCAGTTTTCTCTTTTCCAATCTTTTCACTCCTTTTGTTTTTTTTTTCAATTGGAGTAGATTGACTAATCTATCGCCCGGTTCACACTTCACCCTCGTCTATTGAACAGGTGAAGAGGCTCATCCCTTGTTCCCTGTTTAGGATGTGGTTTCCAGTTTTCTCTTTTCCAATCTTTTCACTCCTTTTGTTTTTTTTTTCAATTGGAGTAGATTGACTAAACTATCGCCCGGTTCACACTTCACCCTCGTCTATTGAACAGGTGAAGAGCCCTCTGCACATCAGTGGCGTTACCGCCTTGCTCGAGGTGATATGATTTAGAAAAAAAAAAACAGATGAGGTCAGAATTTGATCTCTATATGCCATTACACTACAATATTATCGTCTTCGAGTCGATTATTTGTACAGTTTTTTTTCTATGGGATAACTAATCTTCCATTGTTATGTTTTTAATAATTTACTATATATTTTTACTATATTTTCCAGACTTTTTTAGGCTGCTTGCTAAAAGTTCACAGAATGTAATTAAAAATTGGCAAACTTGAATCTTTGTGCCCACAAAAAAAAAATGTAAAAATGGTGTTAATAAGATTTACATTGTTCGGATTGTTGTCCTCATTTTTAATGCGATATCCAGAGAGATTACTAGATATCCAGAAGTGGCATGGCTCATGGAACGAGGACAATATATCCCAGTAATCAAAATAAAGAGTTCAGTTCAAAAGTTCTGTCACCTGAAGAAGGCTAAAGTTTACACCATTTTAAACATTGTGAATATTGCAATAAAGATGAGAACAGCAGTCCAAACAATGTAAATCTTATCTCAGAAGTATAGACAAATGTCAGTAGGATTGTTTATTTATTTATTTTTTCTTTTATAATCATTTCACCCCAAGCAAGGCAGGGCTGCCAATGCCATGCAGGAAGTTTCAGAGTGATTAAAAACTGGGTACAGTGTATGCCGGATGTGCGTTGTGGTGCAGTGGATATCGGCTCGGAACGAGAAATCGGGAAGCCGAGTTCGAATTCCTTGTATTCACTTACGCGCAAATACCCTTGGGAAAGGTATTAATCCGTCTATTCCTTCCAGTTATGGGTTAAATAACAGGACAGATTGGGTTCTGTAGCCTTGGTCGGCAACCTACTGCAGGATAATCTTCTGCCCAGTCAGTCATGTCTCTTTCGAGACATGATCGCCTAAGCATGTATCACATATGGCACTTAACTAACTGACTGACAGTGTATGCCAAAGAAAAGATTAGAAGTGGTTAGAATTTAAAGAGGTAGAAGATGGCAATTGATGTTGCATTTAAACTTTTGAAGATTGTAGCTATCAGGGAAGCAAGTATATGGAAGGGAGTTCAACAAGTAGGAAGTGTGAGAAAAGAAACTGTTGGAGTAGAAGTGGCAGCTACATTTGACTATTTTGACAGTAAAAGGGTGGGACCTAGATGCCAATCTAGTAGCATGAGTAAATTCATGTGGTCAGGTCACCAAGAAAAGAAGCTTGTCAAAGCTGAAGCCATGAAAATATCTGTAGAAAAGACAGAGGGAAGCCACATCCCGTTGGTGAGAAAGTAACTGAAGGTGAACTGCCAAGTCAGCATTAACTACATTGCAGATCCCCTTCTGGATTTTGTTGATAACCTCATGGTGAAAAGCGGATATAGTTTAGAAGAATAATTTTATATTTACAACATTATAAAAACTAGTACAATTAAAACTAATGCAATATTTACCAATTTATAAAAAAAAATAAATATGAAAACAATTTTTATTTATTATAAACATTTACTAAATTATTAAAATATATGAAATAACTACAAGGAAATCTTTATTTACTACTAGCAGTATAGCCCGGCATTGCTCGGGTGTAATGAAAGCTTTAAAACTAATCCATGGTTCTGGAGCTCAAACTCTTTGGACATTAACACGAAAGACTAAAAAGCAATAGTTGTTTCCAGTTAAAGCGAAACTGTAGACTGAAAGAAAAATGAATGGATGTAAGTCAAATTTTGATTTCCTGGTATCGATATCAAATAAGTTTTTTTTCGTCGTAAACTGAATTTTGAAGGCTAAATAAGTCCTCTGAGTAAATGGTATCATGGCTGGAATTAAAAACTACAATTATACCTAATTAGTCAAACTCGAAGCAAAAACTAAAATAAAAGGGCTGAAAAAATACAGACATACACACAAACATCTTGCCTTTTATATATATATTATCAATTTTCTGCACTATTGTAAGAACTGCAACCTTGAAACTTCTGAATATCGTTTCTTATGTCTTTGTCTATGAGTGTATCAAATTTGATTAAAATAGGTCCACTTCTATAATCCAATTTTTTTGATTATCGATTTTCGATATTTATCGGGGGTACCTCGACACAAAACCTAGCTAAGAACACTCGCAGACGCTTATAGTACAACTGTGTAAATTTTCAAGAAAATCGGTTCAGCTGTTTTGGAGTCTATTGGTAATGGACACACACACAAAGTTTCATTTAGAAATAAGTTTAGACTTAGATTAGATTTTATAAAGTTTGAATCAATTGACACTCAGGTGATATTTTTTATTTGTATATTTATAAACATTTACTAATGTATTAAAACATATGAAATAACTACAAGGAAATCTTTATTTACTATTTTATGATCTTTGAATCAATTTCACAATTAGCACATGTTTTCTCAACATTGCAATAAACAATATAATCTAAATGAACAATCCGACAACAAACGTGTTTAATATTTTTGTTGTAAATTCTTAAGAACAAAAAGATGTATAAATTCCCTTTCATATGTTCAGGTTTTTTTTTTTAAATTCTAATCATTGCTGAGAAAGGAAGGTAGTTGAAATAATAGTGGTGTCAAGGGAAAAGAAAACATCCTTTTGACAATGTGTTGTTTTTCAGTCATGAAGAATCAAAATTGCCTGAAAGTTTTATTATATTAATGTGAGCAAAGTTCTATAAGGCAAATGTTTTGGACATAAACTTAAGATAGTACTATTGTAATAAAAACAACCATATTGTGAAAATGCATGCCCTTTGTTCTGTAAGCAATTTCAGAAATTGTTCATGTGATAGTGACTCACACAGTCATATAGATGTTTTTGTTTGTTATATAAGAAATGCAGTTAAACATGTCCTCCATCATAATATAGTTATACATCACAGGTTCACATCCCTACTTCTAAACATGGTCGCTACCTCTTTTAATGGCAGTATTCCATGAGGGAAGGGAAAATTCAGCTGGCTATTAATATAGATAATTTCTTACAGAAGACTTATTTATCGCCACTTGACTTAACATCCACAGACTTCCATCTCTTCAGTCCAATGGGAGAGGCATAAGGGGGCAAATGTTGTGTTGGGGATGAATAAATTTAAACTGCTGCAAGAAATTGGCTACATTAGCAGCCAGTTGAGTTTTACGAATCTGGGATATACACCTTCATTCAACACTGCTATTAATGGGGTGGTGATAATGTTGAGAAGTAGGTATGTGAACTTATGATGTAACTAAGCCCAACTTCAGTCAGTCAGTTAAGTGCCATACGTGATACACGCTTGGGCGATCATGTCTCGAAAGAGACATGACTGACTGGGCAGAAGATTATCCCGCAGTAGGTTGCCATTGTTTTCTGCGGTAGACTGGTTGCTGACCAAAGCTATAGAACCCAATCTGTCCTGCTATTTAACCCATAACTGGAAGGAAGAAACAGATTAATACCTTTCCCAAGGGTATTTGCGCGTAAATGAATGCAATGGATTCAACTGGAATTCGAACTCGGCTCCCTGGTTTCTCGTTCCAAGCCGATATCCACTGTACCACAACGCACATATAAACCACAGGTTGTGTGCCTTTTGAAACATGAGTTGATGTCTGCAACAGGGATTATCTAGCAACTCTAGCAGACAATCATCATTTAACATCTATTTCCGTGGACATGATTTTCCTGATGGCTCTTTTCCAGGCTGCCTGATTTTGTGTAAGACCTGTATCTTGATGGAGAAAATGTTGAGTTTTCTATTTCTTACATAATAAAATAAATTATATTACTTTTCGACATCTTTTTATATATTTATTTCATGAGATGTATTTTTCATCTGAACCAGATTGCATCATCCAGAATAGAGTCCAAAAGTTAATCCTTGCTGCTAACTTGCTATCAGTTAAGTACCATACGTGATACAAGCTTTGGTCGATCATGTCTCTTTCGAGACATGATTGACTGGGCAGAAGATTATCCCGCAGTAGGTTGCCATTGCTTTTTGTAGGAGACTGTTTGCCAGTCAAGTCTACAGAACCCAGTCTGTCCTGTTATTTGACTCATAGCTAGCGGGGGATGAGACGTATTATATTATTAAGTAGTAATTAGTAAGGGATCAGTTTATTACTTCATAATAATAGAAAACCGATCCCCCACTTTATATCCAGTAGAGGCCTTAATCATATTTTCAACTATTATATTCAGTCAGTCAGTTAAGTGCCATATGTGATACACGCTTTGGGCGGTCATATCTCAAAAGAGACATGACTGACTGGGCAGAAGATTATTCTGCAGTAGGTTGCCAGCCAAGGCTATAGAACCCATAACTGGAGGGAAGAGATGGACTAATACCTTTCCCAAGGGTATTTGTATATAAGCGAATGCAAGGAATTCAACTGGAATTTTAACTCGGCTCCTTGATTTGTCATTCCGAACCAATACCCACTGCACCACAACATACCTATCAACCAATTCAAATTTTCTTCCTCTTCTCCAAATGTTATAGAAGTTTTAAGTTGCAGTATTTACATTATTCGGACTGTTGTCCTCATCTTTGTTGTCATCTGTACGACGTTTAATAATAGATCATTCTATTTGTCTATATTTCTGAGACGAGGTGGTATTTACACTATTTACATTATTCGGACTATTGTCTTCATCTTTGTTGACATTTGTACGACATTTTGGCCGTTGTGCACTCCGACCTTCTTCAGTTGCTAGGAATTTCAAACCAAACCCTTTATTACAATCATTGGGGTATATCATACTCATTCTTTGCATAATGCAACAATTGGATGTCATGAGTTATCTCCCTCTAACCCTGTAAGTTACTTGTTCACCACTGCTGTAGCCTGGTATTGAACTCACAACTCTAAGAGTCAAGTCAGGAACTAACCAGTGTCTATATCCACTGGGCCATGTGTCCTTAAATGGCAACAAAGATGAGGACAATAGTCCGAATAATGTAAATAGTGTAAATACTACATCATCTCAGAAATATCAACAAATAGAATGATCTATTATTAAACATCGTACAAATAGCAACAAAGATGAGGACAATATTCCAAATAATGTAAATACTGTAAATACTACCTCTTCTCAGAAATATAGTCAGATACTCAAGTTTTAAGTTGAGATATGTTTGACTGAACACACCAGCCATTTCACTATGTGTACCCTGGCTTTCTCTAGTTTCCTGACCCTGTCTTCTTATTTGATAATAAAGGAGACAATCCTTGTGTGTTACACTTAAGATGCACTTGAAAACCCAATCACCTGTTAACCGAAGCTTTTTTAGTGAAATTGGGTGAACAAGACTGTCTGGGAGCTGTCAATGATTGTGCTTGCACAAAGTCACAAGTCATCATGACCGAAGGTTTGTGCACACTAGCCTTATTCAAGTACTGATCACACCAGATTATACACTCTTTCTCCCAGAAACTGTAACTTGGGTTTTCTCAGCTTAGTTGTAATGTAAACTAGTCGTTGGTTCTGTGGTTGTTGTAGAAAAATGAATGTACCTGAGTAAGTATCTACAACAGGGATTAGCCAGTAACTCTAGCAGACAGCCATTGTTATTATTCTTTTACAGTTTGTAATCTAAGGCTAGATCCAGTCTGCCTTGCTATTTAACCCATAGCTCTTTGGGAGAGAAATTAATTTACTCCCTTGTTAATGGTATTTTTGTGAAAGTGGATGCAGCAGAATAAGCCTAAATTTTAACACTTCTTACCCATAATTGTTACACTACAAGGTTAACGTAGCCGATGGTCAGTCATTATAAATCGTTTGTCATCTTGTAGATGTCTAAATATTTATTTTGTGGCCTCTTTTCCACACGCAGTGTGGCAAACCCATTCCTACTCTATCATTATTTCCATTGCAAATGTTCAGATGAGCTCCATTCCTTCGTAAAATTTGAGTAAATTGACTTATCCTTTAATTCCATTACAATTAAAGGATAAATCATTGTATGGACCTGTGAAGGTTTTGACAAACGGAATTTACTATACTTTATACTTACCTGAAAAGTTTCATGTACTTTAACTGTTCTGTGTTCTTGATTTAGTCCTTTTTTTTTCTCTCTCTACACCCCCTTCTGGGGTGGGAGTCATTTCAATCTATATGCCTTATGAAGTGCTTCCAGCTATATCACCAGTTCTCGCTCGATCACCGAAGTTAAGCAACGTTGAGCCTGGTCAGTACTTAGATTAGTGACCGCTTGGGAATATCAGGTGCTATAAGCGTTTAGTGACGGATGTGCGTTGTGGTGCAGTGGATATCAGCTCGGAAAGAGAAATCGGTGAGACGAGTTCGAATTCCAGTTGAATATCCTGCATTCACTTAAGCACTGGTACCCTTGGGAAAGGTATTAATCCGTCCCTTCTCTTCAGTTATGGGTTAAATAACAGGGTAGGATTTGGGGACCCTGTCCTTAAAAAAAACAAATCCTAATGAATCTTGGTAATTGAAAAGAAAAAGAAGTATTACTGGACACAAAATTTATATAAAAATAACAAATTGTTGAAAGAAAAAAGGTATTACCAACAATAAATGACCCTCGGAGGTTGATATGCCATAAAAAAAAACAACCAACCAACCAACCTTATGAAGTCTGTGAAATGACTCATGAATGAGTTGGGAGTCCCTGGCAACTTCAGCCTTTCCCCCTTGCATTGAGAAATAATCAACATTATCAAAACAGAAACCACCCTCATTTCATCCGGAGATGATGTCACTTAGCATGTATTTATGAGCACCGACGCACCCTGGGAAATCGTATGTAAAATCCTGAAATAGGCGTCAGTGATAGTGCTGACTCATTCAAGGCTTGCACTAGGAGACAAAATCGGCTTGGCTCATTGACACTTTGCTCTGAAATTAGCAAATAAATAAACAAATCAATAAAAATATCCTTCATTGACTTAATTTAGTTTGTAACCTGGTCTGTTGAAAATTGACCTCTTGAACTTTATTTCTGGGTGATGCAAATAGAACCACTCAATTCTGAACAAATCCGTCTAAATTAGTCATAATTAAACTGTTTTATTTGTTGTCAGCTAGAAAATGACCAGGTTACAAAGTTTATATGAACTCATTCTCTCCTTCTCTCTTGTTGTTCTTCAGTATGAGCGATTATAGTTCTCCACAGCTTTCTGTCCTTTACTAGACCCCAAAATAGTTACTGTTTTATGCCACTTTATCTATTTTTTATGTGTAAGTAAATTCCTTGCATTCACTTACGCACAAATACCCTTGAGAAAGGTATTAATCTATCTCTCCCTTCCAGTTATGGGTTAAATAACAGGACATATTGGGTTCTATAGCCTTGGCTGGCAACCAGTCGACTGCAGAAAGTAATGGCACCTGACTGCGGGATAATCTTCTGCCCAATTAATCATGCCTCTTTTGAGACATAATCACCCAAAGCGTGCATCATGATTGGTACTTAACTGACTGGCTGAATATAATAGTTGGAATCATGATTAAGGCTTCTACTGGGCATAAAGTAGGGGGTCAGTTTTCTATTGTTATGAAGTAATAAATTGATCCCCCATTAGTTGCTACTTATTAATATAATACATCTCTTCCCTCTCTAGCTATGAGTCAAATATCAGGACAGATTGGGTTCTATAGCCTTGGCTGGCAACTTACTGTGGGGTAATCTTCGGCCTGGTCAGTCATGTCTCTTTTGAGACATGATCGCCCAAGCATGTATCACAGATGGCACTTAACTGACTGACTGACTGATCCATTTTTGGCATTTGTCCCATCATAATTTGTCTGTTTGTCGAGTAGGCTTTCTTTATCACTCTGTGCTGTCTTCCTTCAGGACATTGGTGATCATGGCTCTCCACATCTTCTTGTCTTTTATTGCTCCTTTATGACTTTATCGTCACATGTTCCTTTGTCCAGACTTATCAAGTAGTTTCCCTTTCTCACTTTTTTTCTGTCTGCCATGTTCCTTCAAGACATCCGCGGTCATGGCTCTCCACAACATATTGTTCTTCAGCAATAATTACTCCTTCATGACTCTTCTTCTCTTTATAGCACTTGTTCTTGCATCCATTTGCCAAGTCAGTTTTGTTTTTTTTTTTTTTTTTTTTTTAGCATGCTTTGTACTGTCAGGATGTGGGCAATCAATCATGCTTCTCCACACCTTCCTCTCCTTTATTATTCTCATTAATATTCGCTCTTCTATGACCTCCTTTTTGTATCTGTGTTCTTTGTTCTTTTCTCACTACTTCTCCTCTCTTGCCCTGTGAGTTTGATTTTCCAAGCTTTCTCTCCTTGTTAGGTATCCCCAAAATTTTATCTGTCTCTTTCTGATTGTTATGTGATGTTATTGTGATATCAAATAATGACAATGTAAACATTGTCATATTTAACATTGCAATTTATTCTATTCTAGTACTTTGTTAATTACTGTCAACCAGTGTGTGTACGTGTCCCTCTGAAACATGACCAGAATCCATTTTTCACATTTATGAACTTACCATTTGTCCGTGCATTGAACACTGTTGCCATAATTGTTTGGGTGCTTCTGCTATTCACCTTGAGGTTCTTGACAAAATCCAAACGAGGATCTAAAATGTAATCAATCTTGACTCGGTAGCCCAACTCTAGTCACTTTTCACTAACTGTTGCTTCTCTCTGTCTTTTCTACAAATATTTTCATGACACCTGCTCTGATGAGCTTGTTTTCCTGGTACCCTAACATGCATGCTACGAAATTGTCATCATGGTTCCACCATTTTACTATTGGAATAAAAGTTTAAATGCAATGTTGATTGCCATCTTCTTTCTCCTAGAATTTCATTCATATCTTATCCTTTTTTCAACATCCTCTGTACCTTGTTTTTTTCTTTCACTGTAACCCCTGTTGCACCAGTGGCAGTCCTGTTGTGCTTGGAGTAAAATGATTAAAAAAAAAAAATTACATTCTTGACTGCTATATCTGAGAAACTGCCCTCCTCTAGTTTGGGTGTTTATATATCTGTAATACAGGTTCTTTTTCATTTGTCCTTTTCAGTTCCAGCTGTGTTGATCCCATGGATTTCTCCTTAGTGGTTAGGAAGTCAACTCTGTATAAACTCCATTCTATATGATCAGAGACCAGTTAGTTAGCTACCATACATGGTACACACTTTGGGCGATCATGTCTCAAAAGAGACATGACTGACTGGGCAGAAGACTATCCCGCAGTAGGTTGCCATTGCTTTCTTCAGTAGATTGGTTGCCAGCCAAGGCTATAGAACCCAATTTGTCCTGTTATTTAACTCAGAGATGTATTATATTATTAAGTAGTAATTAGTGGGGGATCAGTTTATTACTTCATAACAATATAAGACTGACCCCCCCACTTTATGCCCAGTAGAAACCTTAATCATGTTTTTAACTATTATATTCAGTCAGTTAAGTGCCATATGTGATACACGCTTTGGGCGATCATGTCTTGAAGGAGACATGACTGACTGGGTAGAAAATTATCCCGCAGTAAGTTGCCAAGGCTATAGAACCCAATCTGTCCTATTATTTAGCCCATAACTGGAGGAAAGAGACGGATTAAAACCTTTCTCAAGGGTATTTTTGAGTAAGCGAATGCAAGGAATTCAACTGGAATTTGAAGTCGGCTCCCGATTTCTCATTCCGAGTTGATATCCACTGCACCACAACGTACAACCAGATGTCCAAATTACTGTACCCTTTTTCCATATTAATTTCAAGCCTTTTCTTCATTTTTGATAAAATTATCAAAATTAAATTACTGAAGTCAGTAAAATTAGGGAGAAAAGAAGGCTTGGAGATTGCCACAACACAAGCTCCATTGTGAATTGAGACTGCCTCCTTTGAAAATCAGCATTCAAAATCCTTAAATTAGCTCTAGTGTCGAATATGGAACTGTCTAACCAGTCAAAATCAGTTTCTCTTTTATTAAATTTTACATGTAATGTTTTAGTGATTCTATGTGCTGTGTCCTTTGGAACGTTGACGATCATGACTCTCCACAACTCCCTGTCTTTTTTAGCTCTTAATAAATTTTGTCTTTTTGCTATCTCTCATAAACCTTGTTCCACTATGCATTTACTCAAGCTTGCTAGCTTGGTGATGCATTGTTTTCTTTTGTCTTCATTCTGTCCTGTGAGTATCAAATGTTCCAAGCTCTCTTTCCTCATTATATGCCCTAGAAATTTCAGCTGTCTCTTTCTGATATAAGGGTCATTTTTGTTTTTCAGAGGAGTACTTTTTATATTTTTTACGATAATTAGACAATTTCTTTGTAAGGTTTGAAAATAAAATAAAAAAAATTCAATGTCTGGGCTGATAAAAGCCGTATTCATGAGAAGATCGTGATGCAGCTGTCATTGTGAAAGAACAAAAATTGCTTACCCTGAAAATCAGGATTCATTTGTTTGGTTTTCCTTTATTTTTAATATACAGTGAGTGACTATAAGCATTTTGTATGTTTATATAAATACACATAAACATACACATGTATTTAAATGAAAAGTTCTCAGCCAAACACCAAGAATGGATTATTCCCCACCCACCCACAATAAAAATTTGATACCTGAACAAATTGGGTTGGGGTGAGAATTTTTTAACATCCCTTTTGTGAGTGCATGTCTGTATGTAAATATCTGTCTATGTACACTACCGGCTATAATTATTAGGCCACCCCAGTTTCTTTAAAAAAAAAAATGATGTATTTCATACTATTTTTTAGTATTTATTTCCAAGTGAATAATTATAAATGAAAATAGAATGGTTCTTTTGTTAATTATTTCTTTGCAAAATTTTACAAGGCAAGGAAGCAAAGATGAACTCATCCAAATCACTCCAAATTTTCTTCATTCTTTCATTGATGAAACTGCAATACAGGTAATTATTAAATATTTATAAATTTGATGCACAAGAACCATTCTATTTTCATTCATGGTTCTTTTGTTATTACTACTTAGCAAAATTTTGCAAGGCAAGGAAGCAAAGATGAATTCGTCCGATTCACCCTAAATTTTCTTCATTCTTTCATTAATGAAACTGCAATTTTGTAATTATCAAATATTTATAAATTAATTGAGATGCACATGTTATTGTGCAGTATTAACAAAAGAACCATTCTATTTTCATTTACAATTATTCACGTGGAAATAAATACTAAAAAATAGTATGAAATACATCATTTTTTTAAAACACTGAGATGGCCTAATAATTATAGCCAATAGTGTGTGTGTGTATATATATATATATATATATATATATATATATACACATACAATCTGCATGGTGCGATGGGTAAATTGTCGCTATTTGCATTGTAAAATTTTGCTAAGTAATAATAACAAAAGAACCATTCTATTTTCATTTACACTTATTCACTTGGAAATAAATACTAAAAAATAGTATGAAATACATCATTTTTTAAAACACTGGGGTGGCCTAATAATTATGGCCGGTAGTGTGTGTGTGTGTATATATATATATATATATATATATATATATATATATATGGCCAGTACTGTATATCTAGATGGCTGACTCTACCTGTTTTCTCAGCACACTAATCTTGAATTTTTTTACTTTTAAATTTAATGAATCCTGTAGTAGTGATCAGTCAATGTACACAAGAAAATAATACAATATATTTAAGTATTGAGTCCTTTTTCTCTGGGGTGACATGTTGATTCCAACTGGAATTAAAACTCAGGTCTCCAGTTAAGAATTGCAATCCATTATCCATTACACTAGTTAGCATCTGGTATTTCTAAGTGGTCACCATCTATTGAACAGGCTCAACATTGCTTAACTTTGGTGATCATGCAGCAATCAGTTTTTCAACATTCAGTCAGTCAGTTAAGTGGCATATGTGATATATGCTTTGGGCGATCATGTCTGGAAAGAGACATGACTAACTAGGCAGATGATTATTCCGCAGTAGGTTGCCATTGCTTTCTGCAGTAGAACCCAATCTGTCCTGTTATTTGACTCATAGCTAGAGGGGGAAGAAATGAATTATATAATTACCTAGTAATTAGTGGGGGATCAGTTTATTACTTCATAACAATATAAAACTGATCCCCCACTTTATATCCAGTAGAAGCCTTAATCATGATTCCAACTATTATATTCAGTCAGTCAGTTAAGTGCCATACATGATACACGCTTTGGGTGATCAAGTCTCAAAAGAGACATGACTGACTGAGCAGAAGATCATCTCGCAGTAAGTTGCCATTGCTTTCTGTGGTAGACCGGTTGCCAACTTAGAGTGTAGAACCCAATATGTCCTATTATTTAACCCATAACTGGAGGGAAGAGATGGCTTAATACCTTTCCCAAGGGTATTTGTGAGTAAGTGAATGCATGGAATTCAAACTCGGCAACCTGATTTCTTGTTCCAAGTCAACATTCACTAAACCACAACGCACATGTGGCCAATAAGCCTTGCTTTAATGGCTTTAGGTGAAATTTAAAATCATAATATGTGCATCTACAATAATTGCCAATCTGTGCCTGATTGGTATGTTTTTTTAAACTTTCCAACTGTAAGATATTTTTATACATTATGGCATGCCACTCATCGACCATCCCAGCCAGTTGAGGGGGATCCTGAGCATAAACAGGTTTTAACTTGTCCCGCAATTGTTTTATTGGTCTGATATGCAATGAAATGGTTGGCTACTGTAATTTATATCCACATCAACAATCAGAAGCATTTGGTGGTAGGTTGCAATCTTATCCTAGTGGAAATCTACACCTCTGAGCAGGCTCAATATTGCTTGTTATGAGATGAATGAAGGCTTTAAAGCAGCAATTCCCAAGCTAGGGGAAATATTTACACTATCTATCTAAAGCTAATCTAAACTTATTTATAAATGGAACTTTGTCTGTGTGTATGTCCGTTAACGTTACCTATAGACTCCAAAATGGCTGAACCGATTTTCTGGAAAATTTACACAGTTGTACTATAAGCGTCTCCAAGTGTTCTTAGCTAGGTTTTGTGTCGAGGTACCCCCAATAAATATCAAATCGATAATCGAAAAAATTGGGTTATAGAAGGAGTGGTCCGATTTTAATCAAATTTGATACACTCATAGACAAAGACATAAGAAACGATATTCAGAAGTTTCAAGGTTGCAGTTCTTACAATAGTGCAGAAAATTTGATATCGATAACAGGAAATCAAAATTTGACTTACATCCATTCATTTTTCTTTCAGTCTACGGTTTCACTTTAACTGGAAACAAATATTTGCTTTTTAGTCTTTCTTGCCAATGTCCAAAGAGTCTAAGCTCCAGGACCATGGATTAGTTTTAAAGCTTTCATTACACCCAAGCAACGCCAGGCTATACTGCTAGTCTACTAAATAAAAAAAATCTCAGATGGATTTTCTCGTGCATGTCTGAGAGAGAGAGAAACTTTTGTAGATGTGCACAAGATCTTGAACAATAGTTAATATATGTGAAGCATATCCACAACTGAGCAACAACGCCTTGAAAATCCTCATTCTGTTTTCCACAACCTTCCTTTGTGAGTCAGGATTTTCTACTTTACTCACAATCAAGCCCAAAGCACAAAACCGACTGAAGGTGGGATGTGACATACGTTGCGTACTTGCCAAAACTAACCCTGATATTGATACACTGGTGCCCAAGAAGCAGCCTCACCCTTCTCACTAATTTAATTCTGAAGTAGAAGAGCAAACAAAACTTCTTTTATTTGTTACTAACTGCTCTCTATCCACTTTACTCTGTAACTATAAGTTTTTCAGTATATTTGTACATTTAAAAAATAAATTAGTCAATAGTCTCAGTGTGTTTTAACTGCTCTTTCTCTCATACACATGAAGGGAGAACTCTGGATGGCTGAATTGGGTGTAGGTGGAAATGACAGAAAATGTTTGGGAACCACTGGAATAGAGAATTCATTTCTCACTATGTGGTTAACTATTTTGACCTTAAGCTAAGATTAAAAAAGCTTTAGGATGATTTGACGTGGTTAATATTTTAGTAAGCTGGTTTCACTAAATCAGTTCAATTTAATAATGAATTCAGTCCTTACTGGGTGCCCCAGCACCATATTATATCATTTTTCTATAAATATCTAAGCATATATGTAATTTTTTTGTTGTTGTTGCTGTGGTGTAGTAATGAAAATAATAACACTATTTCAATATTAGGTTGTCCCAAAAGTTTGTAAACACTTGCAAAAAATTGAAATTTTACTCGCAAAAACAACAAAAATTATTGCTCAAAATAAAGACCATCATTTTCCAAGACTTTCTGCAAGCTTTCGGATCTAGTCAAAGTACCATTCAGCTGGCTTCGAATCAAAGAATTCTTGACACGCTTACTCAACTTCATCAAACGAGTCGAATATGCGCGTAGGGGAAAATGACAGAAAAAAGTTTGGGAGCCACTGCTTTAAAACATTTATCAGGTTATTTACTATCTTCCGACATGCTCTTACTGCACTTTCTTCAAGCTGATAAGTCAGATTGTTAGAGTAGCGGTGAGTCAGCACACTGCTGCACCTCGTTCGTTAAGGAGAAAGGAAGACATTGCCCTTGGCATTTATATTTTTCCATTGTTCTCTTGTCAGGATGATATCACGTCATCTTTAAGGTGTATATTAAACGACCAAATTATCAGATAGTCTTACCTTTGTCTTCTGAGCCTGTATTTTGCGTCCAAAGCTGTTAATTTGTGAAAACCTTTCAATTTGTTCCTAAGTGATAGCTAAGTGTTATGCGTGTTCAAATGACAGTTATAATGATTAAAGGTTCCCTGTTCAAATACCAATCAGATTTTATCTGTTTCCATCTTCTGCTTTGATTAAAAAGCATTTTTTATACTTAAATCTTCAGTTTTATTTTGTCCGTTCCAGAAATCAGCAAATCAATTTTTAAATGTGGGCCCAGATGTCTATGTCTTTTGGATTTGCAGTCTAACAGAAAATAAAAACTTGTAGATGGAAAAAATATTTTTCATTATGATTAAGCATCAGCTTCAACCTTTTAATTTTTCTTATTTTTAAAATCATTTTACCCCAGACAAGGAAATAAAAATCACTCGGATGTAAGGATTTACTGAAAATATAAAAAAGGGTTAGGACAATAAAAGAACAGGTTTTTTAATCCTATCACCCCGAGCAAGGTGGCAACACCACTGATGTGCTGGGGGCTACGTAAGAGTGAAAAGATTGGAAAAGAGAAAGCCGGAAACCACATCCTAAACTGGGAACAAAGGATGAGCCTCAATAGACGTGGGTGTAGTATGAACTGGGCGATAGTTTAGTCTATCTACTCCAATTTACCCCAGGCAAGGAAATAAAAATCACTAGGATGTAAGGATTAACTGAGAGTGAAAAAAATCCACAAAAATCATCTAGGAGCACAGTAGTAGAGAAATCAAGAGCACTGTTGCTTGTTCAAGCATTTTTCTAACTGACTGCTTTGTATGCTTGTAGTTTCAGCTGGGAGACTTGAATAAGAATCATAACCTGGTGAGAGTTTACAGCGGAAACGGAATAAGACACATGAAGAAGATAGTCGCTGATAAACCAGCTTATTTTTTTTATCTCTTTTTTGCATTTCCTACTACAAAGTATGTCTATGGCATCTACCTCCAAACAAAGCTAAATAAAAAATTGAATCAGCTTTGGGGTCCTTACTGAGGAATTGCAGGTAGACAAAATAATAATAATATATAACACCCAATGCAACATTTATAATATAAATTAGAAGCGTTTATCTATATTTCTGAGATGAAGTAGTATTTACATTATTCGGTCTATTGTTGCCATTTGTTCGACATTTTGACAGTTGTACACTTCGGACTTTTTCAGACAAAAATCAAAATACCATTTTCCCATAGCTGGGACCCTAACAGATGCTACCACCCCACCAAGATGTAAGGGGTTAATGGGAGTAAAAGAGAGTAATAAGCCTTGTAGTGATTCTAATAGACACAACATTGCAAGCTTGTCGCTACTCTGTCTTTATTTCCATGTTTTAGTTCCACCAATTTAAACCGATACGACCTGTCTTGAGGCATCCATAAATTAGTACCACAGTCACTCTATTGTTTATTTCTTTTTTACAAATCATTTTACCTTACGCAAGACAATGCCACTATAGGCGCAGGGGATTGCTGAACGTGAAAGTAAACAAGAAACGTTATTGAGGAGAAAGGAAAATGAAAAAAAAAAAAGGGTTCAGGAAAACAGAAGACCGTAATAATGCCACTAAGACATAAATGGTTACTGGGGGTGAAAGAGAATAAGAAGACTTTATTGAGGAGAAAGGACAATAAAAGAACAGGTTTCAGGAAGACAGAAGATGGCAATAATGCCACTAAGATGTAAGGGGTTACTGGGAGTGAAAGAGAATGAGATGACTTTAGTGAGGAGAAAGGACAATAAAAGAACAGGTTTCAGGAAGACAGAAGATGGCAATAATGCCACTAAGATGTAAGGGGTTACTGGGAGTGAAAGAGAATGAGAAGACTTTAGTGAGGAGGAAGGACAATAAAAGAACAGGTTTCAGGAAGACAGAAGATGGCAATAATGCCACTAAGATGTAAGGGGTTACTGGGAGTGAAAGAGAATGAGAAGACTTTAGTGAGGAGAAAGGACACAATAAAAGAACAGGTTTCAGGAAGACAGAAGATGGCAATAATGCCACTAAGATGTAAGGGGTTACTGGGGAGTGAAAGAGAATGAGAAGACTTTAGTGAGGAGAAAGGACAATAAAAGAACAGGTTTCAGGAAGACAGAAGATGGCAATAATGCCACTAAGATGTAAGGGGTTACTGGGAGTGAAAGAGAATGAGAAGACTTTTAGTGTGAGGAGAAAGGACAATAAAAGAACAGGTTTCAGGAAGACAGAAGATGGCACAGTTAATGTCACTGGTATGTAAGGGTTACTGGGAGTGAAAGAGAATGAGAAGACTTTAGTGAGGAGAAAGGACAATAAAAGAACAGGTTTCAGGAAGATAGAAGATGGCAATAATGCCACTAAGATGTAAGGGGTTACTGGGAGTGAAAGAGAAATGAGAAGACTTGAGTGAGGAGAAAGGACAATAAAAGAACAGGTTTCAGGAAGACAAACATGGCACAAATGCCACTAAGATGTAAGGGGTTACTGGGAGGAAAGAGAATGGGAAGACTTTAGTGAGGAGAAAGGACAATAAAAGAACAGGTTTCAGGAAGACAGAAGATGGCAATAATGCCACTAAGATGTAAGGGGTTACTGGGAGTGAAAGAGAATGAGAAGACTTTAGTGAGGAGAAAGGACAATAAAAGAACAGGTTTCAGGAAGACAGAAGATGGCAATAATGCCACTAAGATGTAAGGGGTTACTGGGAGTGAAAGAGAATGAGAAGACTTAGTGAGGAGGAAGGACAATAAAAGAACAGGTTTCAGGAAGACAGAAGATGGCAATAATGCCACTAAGATGTAAGGGGTTACTGGGAGTGAAAGACAATGAGAAGACTTTAGTGAGGAGAAAGGACAATAAAAGAAACAGGTTTTCAGGAAGACAGAAGATGGCAATAATGCCACCAAGATGTAAGGGGTTACTGGGAGTGAAAGAGAATGAGAAGACTTTAGTGAGGAGAAAGGACAATAAAAGAACAGGTTTCAGGAAGACAGAAGATGGCAATTAATGCCACTAAGATGTAAGGGGTTACTGGGAGGAAAGAGAATGAGAAGACTTTAGTGAGGAGAAAGGACAATAAAAGAACAGGTTTCAGGAAGACAGAAGATGGCAATAATGCCACTAAGATGTAAGGGGTTACTGGGAGTGAAAGAGAATGAGAAGACTTTAGTGAGGAGGAAGGACAATAAAAGAACAGGCAGAAGATGGCAATAATGCCACTAAGATGTAAGGGGTTACTGGGAGAAAGAGAATGAGAAGACTTTCCAGTGGAGAAAGGACAGAATGAAAGAAGAGGTTTCAGGTAGACAGAAGATGGCAATAATGCCAAGATGTAAAGGGGTTACTGGGAGGAAAGAGAATGAGAAGACTTTAGTGAGGAGAAAGCACAATAAAAGAAGAGGTTTCAGGGTAGACAGAAGATGGCAATAATGCCACTAAGATGTAAGGGGTTACTGGGAGGAAAGAGAATGAGAAGACTTTAGTGAGGAGGAAGGACAATAAAAGAACAGGTTTCAGGAAGACAGATGGCAATAATGCCATTGTAAGGGGTTACTGGGAGTGAAAGACAATGAGAAGACTTTAGTGAGGAGAAAGGACAATAAAAGAACAGGTTTCAGGAAGACAGAAGATGGCAATAATGCCACTAAGATGTAAGGGGTTACTGGGAGTGAAAGAGAATGAGAAGACTTTAGTGAGGAGAAAGGACAATAAAAGAACAGGTTTCAGGAAGACAGAAGATGGCAATAATGCCACTAAGATGTAAGGGGTTACTGGGAGTGAAAGAGAATGAGAAGACTTTAGTGAGGAGAAAGGACAATAAAAGAACAGGTTTCAGGAAGACAGAAGATGGCAATAATGCCACTAAGATGTAAGGGGTTACTGGGAGTGAAAGAGAATGAGAAGACTTTAGTGAGGAGGAAGGACAATAAAAGAACAGGTTTCAGGAAGGCAGAAGATGGCAATAATGCCACTAAGATGTAAGGGGTTACTGGGAGTGAAAGAGAATGAGAAGACTTTAGTGAGGAGAAAGGACAATAAAAGAAGAGGTTTCAGGTAAGACAGAAGATGGCAATAATGCCACTAAGATGTAAGGGGTTACTGGGAGTGAAAGAGAATGAGAAGACTTTAGTGAGGAGAAAGGACAATAAAAGAAGAGGTTTCAGGTAGACAGAAGATGGCAATAATGCCACTAAGATGTAAGGGGTTACTGGGAGTGAAAGAGAATGAGAAGACTTTAGTGAGGAGAAAGGACAATAAAAGAACAGGTTTCAGGAAGACAGAAGATGGCAATAATGCCACTAAGATGTAAGGGGTTACTGGGAATGAAAGAGAATGAGAAGACTTTAGTGAGGAGGAAAGGACAATAAAAGAACAGGTTTCAGGAAGACAGAAGATGGCAATAATGCCACTAAGATGTAAGGGGTTACTGGGAGTGAAAGAGAATGGGAAGACTTTAGTGAGGAGAAAGGACAATAAAAGAACAGGGTCCAGGGAAACAAAAGAATTGCAATTGACATTACATTTAAATACTTGAAGATTAAAGGTTGGCAGAGAAACATGAAACTGGAAGAGAATTTCAGGAGTGAGAAGTGCGAGATAAGAAACTATTAAAATAGAACTTGCATTGAGCTAATTCAACAGAAAAATGATGAGACCTAGTTGCCAATCAAGTAGTTTGCTTCCATTCATGTGGTCAAAGTACAAAAAAGAAGAAATCATAAGAATAATTGCCATTAATATATATATAGAAAAGGCAAAGTCAGGCACCAATTACATTACAGAATATTCTTTGGATTTTGTCAAAAATATTCATATAAATAGCAAAAGCACTGAACCAGATATGGCAGCAATATTCAATGCATAGACAAATCATACTGTGTGCATTGTGGTGCAGTGGATATCAACTCGGAACGAGAAATTGTGGAGCCGAGTTCGAATTCAAGTTGAATTCCTTACATTCACTTCCACATAAACACCCTTAGAAAAGGTATTAATCTGCCCCTTCTCCCCAGTTATGGATTAAATAATAGGACAGATTGGGTTCTGTAACCTTGGCTGGCAACCTACTGCGGGATAATCTTCTGAGACATGATCACCCAAAATGTGTATCACGTATGGCACTTAACTGACTGAATACAATAGTTGGAATCATGATTCAGGCTTCTTCTAGCCATAATGTGGGGGATCGGTTTTCTATTGTTATGAAGTAATAAACTGACCCCCCCCTACTAATTACTACTTAATAATATAATACATTTCTTCATCCTCTAGCTATGAGTCAAATAATAGGACAGATTGGTCTATAGCCTTGGCTGGCAACCTACTGCTGGATAATCTTCTGCCCAGTCTGTCATGTCTCAAGTAACCAGCCATTGTTGCTGCACAAGGAATATTGTGAAGTCTCAGTAGACATGTCTCATGTAATAACAGCCAAGAGACCCCTAATTAAATATGTCATGTGATTATCAAAGGCACTCTACCATTCAATTGTAGACTAAATACAAGCAGAATGAGAAATCAGGGAGCTGAGTTCAAATTCTAGTTAAATTCCTTGCATTCACTTACGCGCAAATACCTTTGGGAAAGGTATTCATCTCTTCCCTCCAGTTATGGGTTAAATAACAGGACTGATTGTGTTCTGTAGCCTTTGCTGGCAACCAGTCTACCACAGTCTCTGTGCACTCTGAAAAGTGTCAGTCAGTCAGTTGAGTGCCACATGTGATACACGCTTTGGGTGATCATGTCTCGAAAGAGACATGACTGACTGGGCAGAAGATTATCCTGCAGTAAGTTGCCATTGCTTTCTGTGGTAGACTGGTTGCCAACCAAGGCTATAGAACCCGATCTGTCCTGTTATTTGACCCATAGCTGGAGGGAAGAGACAGATTAATACCTTTCCCAAGGGTATTTGCATGTATATGATTGCAACGAATTCAACTGGAATTTGAACTCGGCTCTGATTTCTTGTTCCGAGTCGATATCCACTGGACCACAAAACATAGGATCACAGTGTAGTATCTGTGGTTCTGTATAGGACTGCAGGGTAGTATCTATTCAATCTGTGGAAAGTTTTCCAGACAGGCATCATAAAACTTTTAATTCATTAAATATATGCAAATTTCATTATCTCCATGTTTGTGTTCACACAATATCATGACATCAAGTAAATATGGTCTTAATTTATCTGCCTCTGAAGATTTCATACAAAGTTGTGTATAATGTGAAACCTACCCACAAAACACTGATGTAGACTTAGGGGCAAAAATTCCTCAGTGTACTTCACACTTTCTTATTTTGAATGCATCAGGGTTGCCTCAAAAGATGACCCCCTGGAACTGAGCTTAATAATTGGACCACATAAGTAAAACAGTCTTATCACTTATTTCTTCCCGGATATATCTTGTACATTGCTCAATTTAATTTAACTATCATTTATTATAGAAAAGCATTGGATGGTATTATAATTCTGATGGTTATTTAGTACAGTGGATATTGACTCGGAACGACAAATTGAGGAGCCAAGTTCGAATTCCAGTTGAATTCCTTGCATTCACTTGTGTAGAAATACCCTTGGGAAAGGTATTAATCTGTCCCTTCTCTTCATTTATGGGTTAAATAACAAGACAGATTGGGTTCTATAGCCTTGGTCAGCAAACAGTCTACTGCAGGATAATCTTCTGCCCAGTCAGTCATGTCTCTTTCGAGAAAAAGCGTGTATTACATATGTTACTTAACTAACTGACTGAATATAATAGAATCATGATTAAGGCTTCTACTGGTCATAAGTTGGGGGATCGCTTTTATATTGTTATGTAGTAGTAAAATGATCCCCCACTAATTACTACTTAATAATATGTAATATGATACATCTCTCGAAAAGAGACATGATCGCCCAAAGTGTGTATCATGTATGGCACTTAACTGACTGCCCCCCTGCTAATATCTCATAAATAATGGACTATTTTGATCTAGAGATAAAATGAGAAAGACATAAGCAACTACTTTTTGGGGGGATAAACAAAGAAAGAGAACATGGGGAGGCGATAATGTTCTCATGTGTTTAATGTCTGCTTCAGTAAAATAAAAAACATGTCAGTTTTAAATTGTTTCTTTCATTACTGAAGATTGTTATAATATTTTGTCAAATTTAAGATGAAATTTTCAACAATAGAATAAAGGAATTTTCATATGTATTTTATAGTTATAGAAAGATTGTCATCATTATACAACTGTTTCCATGCTAGCATGGGTTGGACGGGGTTTACATGATGGTTTTTTTCCAGGCCCCCCACTTTTGTGTAAAGCTTGGCTGTAATCTCAACTTCCTTAAATCGTTGTTGATAAGCTGGGTAACACGTTTCACGTTGTCTACCTATTCCTCTTTGGCCATTGGCCTCAGTAAATCTACAATTGTTGACTGGGTTTTCTATGCTCATTCTTTCAACATGCCCAAACCATCTAAGTCTTTCTTGATGCATAACATCTGTTTTATTGGCAATACCCAGCCTATTTCTTAAATTTTTTGATGATTTTCTATCCCTGAGACGGACACTGCACATCCACTGTAACATTTGCATGTCGGTTCAAGCAATTTTGATATGAACTTCCTTAAGCAACCAGGTTTCACTACAACATGGCATGACCCATCTAATGCAAGTTGTATATAGCTTTCTTTATTGCTTATGATTGAAAAAACATACAGAAACTCACGAGAAAGGTGATTATACTATAGCAATCCACTATATATATCTATTTACTAATGATCACATTTATTGACTCAACCACGTTTAATCCAGACTTGGCTATATTTTTATAAATGACAAATTAATCCAGTCATTTATTATGTTAAATATATATATATAAAAACAAGGTTTTAATCAAGCCTATATAACACAATTTTCGGATTCATCGCAACAACCATATCTGCTCTGAAATGTATCGTAATGTCAACAAATGTAAACATGTTACAGAAATTAACGAACATTAACAAAACTTGGTTATAAACAACCGACAATTTGAAATGATTGTTAAAATTGTGTTATATAGGCTTGATTAAAACCTTGTTTAGACTAGAGGTCATTCGTGGTCGAGAGGTCTAAGACGTTGCCATATATATATATATGATAGAATAAGCAAAGGAAAAAGTAGGAAAAATGTCTTAAATTAACATGTTTCATTTTATTAAACTATTTCAGAACTCTGTTTAAAATACAAAAGCTTAAACATTTTAAAAAATTTTTTAAAAAACACAGAGACAGTATACTGGAATGTCGATTGGAGCTTGATTCTAATGGTCAGATACTTAACATAAAAAAATGTACATATAGTTTTGTGTGTGTATCTGTATGTATGTGTCTTTATAAATCTGAAAGAAATGGCTTGGAGGTGGATCCTATCAATATTAAATAAAAACTGATCAAGCCAGAGAGCTCAATGTAGTTAAAATTAAATTTATTTATTTACAGAGCCAACCTTTATTACATATAAAGAAATTAAATTTTTCCAAGATCGGATGGCCATTTCAACAATTGTATTTAACACCCGTCAAAATCAGCACAAATCATATATTATTATTATTGGAATGATTTGTTTGAACATTATTTTTGATCAATACTCGTATTTAAGTAGATATTCTGTTTATAATCAAACAGTATTATATATTTATTTCTACCGGCCTGATTATTTACGATAAATTTTTGTTACGAAAATGTGTGTCATTCAGCAGATGAGTATTGATCAAAATCAAAAATAATGTTCAAACAAATCATTTCAAATTGTCGGTTGTTTATAACCGGTTTCGTTAATCTTCATTAATTATTATTATTCTTGCACTTTTGTTGAAATTTCTTCCATCATTTATCGCTACAAATATTCTTTTTGAGGCATGGAGTGTCCCTTTCTCTCATATGGATAATTTTATAATTACAAGACATGTTTTTTTAATTTTCTGTGGTGGGGAAACCAGTTTGAAAATGTTGAATTGAAATTCTCTATGTAGCCTAACCTCAGATTTTTTTTTACTTTTGTTTTTTGTTAGTTTGTTTTCCTTTTCTTTTTTTCTTTTTTTTTTTTTTGGTTCCATTAATCAAAAAAGCTGTGAAATCAGTTGTGGAAATAATCATAAATGGAGGGGTGGTCTGCCTGGAGTCTCCTGTTTTAAGTATAAGGTTGTTTGAAAACATGTCTGGCCTCTCCCTCACCCCATCCGTGCTTCTACTTGAATTAGAAAGGAAACTAGAATTTCCTTCTTGAAAGAAATTGTGTCAGCCCAATAAGTCGTATGACATGGGTCATGTGATTTTCCAACAGTGCTTATTTGAAAGAAAGCCAAATATTGTAAGATTACAGTCTTGTTGGTCAGATAAGTCAAGTTGCCAACTCTGGGCACTGGTCTTATTTACTCATACTCTCAGTCTCTTTCTTCCTCCTATATATATTTATAAATTTAAAATAGCAAATGTTGGTCATTAAATAAAACAGTGCTCAAATTTACTACTAATAAATCTTCTTGTTGGGGTGTTGTATGTATTTGTGTGAAATATTATACCATTTTGCATAAACCTCAATAACCCAAATAACCCACTTTGGAAAAGTTTTGGTCAAAACTTAAATGATTTAAACATCAAAAGAAATTTTAAATATGTAGGTAGTTTCAACATGTTTATTAAAGTCATAACTTCCAATGAAGTATGTGTGTGTGTGTGTGTGTGTATATATATATATATATATATATATATATATACACAATACTGGTCATAATCATTAGGCCACCCAGTGTTTTAAAAAAATGCTGTATTTCATACAATTTTTTTAGTATTTATTGCCAAGTGAATAATTCTAAATGAAAATAGAATAGTTCTTTTGTTAATACTGCACAATAACATATTTAATATTTAATATTTAATAATTACCTATATTGCAGTTTCATCAATGAAAGAATGAAGAAAATTTAGGCTGATTTGGACGAGTTTATCTTTGCTTCTATGCCTTGTAAAATTTTGCAAATAATAATAACAAAAGAACCATTCTATTTTCATTTAGAATTATCCACTTGGCAATTAGTACTAAAAGTAGTATGAAATACATCATTTCTTTTACAAAAACTGGGGTGGCCTAATAATTATGGCTAGTAGTGTGTGTGTGTGTATATATATATATATATATATATATGTGTGTGTTGTGTTTGTAGAAAATGGATTCTGTCCGAGCCTTTCATATTTATGCTTAAATTTTATTTCCAATTGATTTAAGTAAAGGGAAATGATTTAAAATCTTGGACAATAATGCAAATAATATTTGTTAGAAACATTCCACTATAAGAGCATAACTATTTGAATTTTCTGCATATATTAATATTTTATATGTATTATAATAATTTTATAAATATTTTAAGCTCATTTTCATTTTACGATATCATCCCCTGTGACAATAGATATTTTTAATACTGATTATGTTGTTTTTTTTAATAACTCTGGGTATATTACAGTTTTTCTGGGTGTTGTAAAGTATTCTTGATATTACCAACTAATATTTGTGGTCATTGTTCTTTATGTGATGATAAATATGCCATGAAATGACCGAGTGGATTAAAGTGTTGGTTCATGAATTTGATAATATTGTAACTGCGGGTTTTAATAAATTTTAAACAAATAATTTAAAATATGTAGATAAAATTTACTTGTTTTAATAAACAAATAAAAAAGAAAATATTTTTAAAAATTTGTTAGGTGCTTTGAAAGAAACAATTTTGCTTCTGGTATTTGAAGAAAATTCTTTTCAGTATTTTTTTTTCTTTTTTTGGTTTTTTTATTCAATCTGAAAGAGTTCTTTGTCATCCAAATCTTTTTTTTTTTCTTTCCTTTTCTTGAATTCAAAATATTGATTAGTTTGTTTACCAAAGCTAGAATAAAAGAAATCCTTGATGACTGAATATAAGCCACCCTTTTTTTAAAAATTTTTTTATGACTATTCGACTGTCTTGAAGAACTTCTTCAGAAATGGCACTTAAAGTCGGAATATCTGAGAAAAGAGTAAAATCATAAACAGGATATGATTTTAAATTTTAATCTTAATTATTTTTAAAATTTGATTTACATCTATTAAAATATTTGTATAAAATTATCTAATATACTATTAGTAAGTAGTCTTTTTTTTTTTTTTTTAATCATTTCACCCAAGGTAATCAATTTCAGTCAAGGCAATCAAGCTACTAAGATGCAAGGAGTTACTGAGTGAATATGACAAAAAGAAAAACATTATACAGAAGGTGAAAATTATAAGAAGAGGAATCAAGAAGACAGAAGATAACAGTTGACATTGCATTTAAGTTTTTGAAGATGAACATTGACCCGAAAGCAAGAAGCTGGAAGAGAGTTCCATGAGTGAGAGAAGGAACTGTTAGCATAGGACTTGTATTATTAAAGCCACTAAAACACGAGTAGGTTACTGAGTAAGAAAGAAAATGAAAAAGATAAACATTATTAAGGAACAAGAACGATGTAGGAAGGGGGATTGATTTTGCATTCACACTTTTTCTCATCGTTGGGATGTCTCTTCTATAAATATTTTCATGGCTTCTGCTCTGACAAACTTGGGTCACTAGTGTCCCCTCCACAAAAATTTACTCTGGCAATAAGGTCTCACCCTTTTACAGTTAGATCAACCAAATGCAGGTGACAATTCTATTCCATCAGCTTCTTTTCTCGCACTTCCCACCTGTGGAACTCCCTTCCATATACTTGCTTTCCTGCCAGAATTTAAATGCAAAGTCAATTCCCACCTCTTATCCACTTGACTCCAGTCCTTTCTACATCACTCCGTGTATCTTGTTTTTTTCCTTTCTCTCTATTTTCGCAACTGTCTTCACTTCTATGTTCACATCCTTCTTTTCCCCTTTCTCTTTCGCCCCCTGTAGCTAGTTTTTCCTTCTCTTCACTCTCCTCCTGTCTAATACTTCAACTCTTTTATGTAGCTCCCTGTACATTAGTGGTGTTAATGCCTTGCTTGGGGTGAAATGATTAAAAAAAACTATTTTTTAATGCTCAACATTGACTGGGAAGCAATAAGCTGGAGAAGAGTTTTAGCATAAAACTTAGTGTTACATCTAACCATTTCAAATGTAAGATGATGAGACCTTGCTGCCAATCTAGTACTGCACTTAAATTCATGAAGTTTGTGTACCAATGAAGAAAGCTCATCTCAATTACCATAGAAATATTTTACTTTCATGGCTTCTGCTCAGACGAACTTAAGTCACTGATGCCTCCTCAACAGGTGTTTACTCGTGCAACCAGACTGGCAACTGGGTCCCACCCATTCACAGTCAGGTTAGCCAAATGCAGACGACAATTCTACTCCTGCAGCTTCTTCTCTCGCACTTCCTGCCTGTGGAACTCGCTCCCGTATTCTTGCTTTCCTGATGGCTACAACCTCCAGAAATTTAAATGCAAAGTCAATACTCATCTACTAACCACTGGACTCTAGCTCTCTCCCCTCCCCTGTATAACCTTCCCTTTCTCTCCACCTATGTATCTGTCATCGCACCTGCTTTCTCAGCTTTCTATTGTTCCTTTCTAACTAGTTTTTACTCCTCACTCTTTTCTAATTAATCTTTTTACATTTATGTAGCCCCCTGCACATCAGTGGTGTTTCTGCCTTGCTCGGGGTGAAATGATTAAAAAAAAAAAAAACACAGGAGAAGCTATGTACAGGAGTGAAGAAGTAATGGAATATACTCCTGTGATTGAAATAATGTGTTTGGTTTGAAATTTCAATCACCTGACGAAGGCCAGGGTGTATAGCAGCTGAAATGTCAGAATATAACAATAAAGATAAGGACAACAGTCCAAACAATGTAAATAATGTAACTCAGTAATTGCTAGTGCTGTTTAACTTAACCTATACTACCTGGCCCAGATATTTAATTCGTAATTATTATGCTACAAAATTCAAGGACTAAGGCCATTGTTTGATAAGACAACCCACAATCTGATAACAACAACAAAGATAAGGATATTAGTCCAAATTTAAATAATGTAATATACCTCCATCCCAGAAATTATCAAATCAGTCCTGACACACTTTCAGTTTTTAAAAGATTATCATATGTGCCACTGTATCGTGATTGTAATATTTAAAGGCATATATAGCACGTTTAAAAAATCTGTGATTAGTAGGTTGCTAAGTGAATGAGTGACTTGAATTTTTTTTATTTATCAACAGAATGTTTTTTTTTCCTCATTTTCTTTTTCCTCTCTTTTCTTCATTTATAAACAATAACAGACAACAAACTCTAGTTGTTGCCTACCATACATAAAAGGTAGGCGTTGCTAAACTGCTTTTTGCATTCAAAAGTCTGTGCTGACGTAGATAAGAGACTAGTGTAAACTCTTTCCCACTCATATAGTTGTGCTTAACGTTTTCATCATAAGCCACATATTGGCAGTGGCAATTTTTTTTAACCTCCTGTCTAATAGTTTCAGGAGCAAGGGGTCATACAACTATGCAAAAGTAGTTGGGGTCAGGAATATGCTCTGATGTCACCAGCTGGCTTTAAATCCCCAAGGCCTGAATATTTGTTTAATGATATATATATATACATATATATATATATATATATAATCTAAACTTATTTATAAATGGAACTTTGTCTGTGTGTGTCTGTTACCTATAGACTCCAAAACGGCTGAACACAGTTGTACTATAAGCTACGAGTATTCTTAGCTAGGTTTTGTGTCGAGGTACCCCCGATAAATATCGATAAACGGAAAAACCTGGTTATAGAAGGAGTGGTCCGATTTTAATCAAATTTGATACACTCATAGACAAAGACATAAGAAATGTAATTCAGAAGTTTCAAGGTTGCAGTTCTTACAATAGTGCAGAAAATTGATAATATATCTATAAAAAGGCAAAATGTTTGTGTGTGTCTGTTTATCTGCCTGTATATCTGTATTTTTTTCAGCCCTTTTATTTTAGTTTTTGCTTCGGGTTTGGCTCTAAGTAGGTATAATTGTAGTTCTTAGTCTCAGCCATGATACCATTTACTCAGATGACTTATTTGATATCGATACCAGGAAATCAAAATTTGACTTACATCCATTCATTTTTCTTTCAGTCTACGGTTTCGCTTTAACTGGAAACAACTATTGCTTTTTAGTCTTTCGTGCCAGTGTCCAAAGAGTCTGAACTCCAGGACTATGGATTAGTTTTAAAGCTTTCATTGCACCTGAGCAATGCCAGGCTATACTGCTAGTATATATATAGAGAGATAGATATAGATATTTTAGTGTGAATGAAAACTTGATGTGGTCATATGTGTCAGACATAATGAAAAGTATTATTCTTTTAAATATTGGTCTATTCATCCTTATATATATATATATATATATATATGTGTGTGTGTGTGTGTATCTTTTTATCTGAATCTAACTCTCTTACTACCTTTCTGTCTGTCTATCCATAATATCTAGACAAAGTGTGGTTGTTTAGAAAATGAATGTCCGTTTGAATCTGTTTCCTGTTCTTGATGATTGCTAAAACGGAAACCGAAACCACACTTTGCTCAGGCTTCCATTCCTTGCACATCGTAAACAACAGTACTTTCAATCTCTTTCTCTTGATCATGGGTATAGCCTTCACTAGTCTCAAAAACCAAATGGCTTGAATCCAAAAGTCAACTGTTTTTATCCTTCCTTGGTTTTGGGCAAGTAACCGAGATGCCTCACTTGTGCTAGCCTCATTCTCACCGATAACACATACACTGTGCCATTTCAACATTGATTTGCCAAAGTTTGCCCCGCAGGTCTATGATGTCTACAAGCACATATACTAACAATTTGCCTCCTCTTGTTTCGGCAAGGTAAGTCTCCACCACACTCCCCACTGATTTCGTCATCATAGTGCACGCAGGAGCAAGTCTCTTCTGGCTGGTGTTCCTTCGAGAGAGAACAAAAGCTTCGTCCTCAGACAGACTATCATCTGAGATTTCACTGAGCACGTTAGTAGACTGCTGATGCCAGAGCCATTATTTGGTTGACTCAACCCCAAATATATGAACTGCTCACTCTCTTCTATGTTGCTTTCATCACTCGATGATGGATATGACCTTGAAAATGGCTTCAGGTATTTAACATGACAAGGTATCCCACCAATCCGTACCAACTGCAGGCTGACAACTTTGGTTAAACGCCCAGTTGTGAATTTTCTGTACAGTCTTAATCCAGACGATATTACCTTCTTCATGTCCCCATCCAGTCATCTGTGGTACTTATGCAATGCATCAGCCAGTACCATGGAAGGCGAGATGTTGTTCTTTTTCATTATTTGGACTATTGTCCTCATCTTTGTTGCCATTTCTACAACATTTAGGCCGTTGTATGCTCCAGCCTTCTTCAGTTGCTAGGAATTTCGAACCAAATCCTTTATTACAATCGTCTATATCCACTGGGCCATACGTCTTTAAGGACACATGGCCCAGTGGATAGAGACGTTGATTAGTTCCTGTGACTTGACCCAAAGAGTTGTTAGTTCAATGCCAGGCTACAGCAGTGATGAAACAAGTAACTTTCAGGGTTAGAGGGAGATAACTCATGACTTCCAAAAGAGGAATTGCTATGCAAGGGATGAGAACGATATACCCCGGTGATTTTTCAGCTGATTTTGTTTTTAATTTTCTTAATGTTCTAGTTCATCTTCCTTCAATTTCAACAATTATCATTCAATTAGTAGACTTTCCTCTTTTTCTTTCATTTTCTTTCTAGTTTGATTTAGGCTTAGTTAGAAATTTCAAAATACCCTAGTGATTGTAATAAAGGGTTTGGTTTGGAATTCTTAGCACTTGAAGAAGGCTGGAGCGTACAACAGCCGAAACATTGTACAAATGGCAACAAAGATGAGGACAATAGTCCGAATAATGTAAATACTGTTGTCCTTTTGCATGACGTTGTGGTAATAATTCAACTCCAACTTGGAAAAAATCTCTCCTTGCTGTGATGATCTTAATACATCTGTGGCACACTTGAACCTCAGTTGCTTGCAAACTCATTGAAGATCCTGCAAGTGAAGGCAGGCTTGTTGTCAGTTAATATTTCAGTTGGTGAGCCCTGTTCAAAGAAAGTTGTCCCTAACTAGTGAATGACACTAGCTGCATGTTGTCAATGCAATGGCAGGAGGGACTGCAATCAGTAAGCGTTAGAAAATGCCCACCACTGTAATGAATTATGTTCAATGCTAGTCTACTCCTGTTGTTCTCCACATCTAGGTTTCCTTTCTTTCAATGAACTGGTGCTGGATCTATTGACTGGCAGTCTTTACAGGCTTTGACAACCAATCTTACAATTTCCTTAGACACTAGCGCGTTGTTATATCTAGCAAAATACAATGTATGTTTTACGCCCAAAAGTCCACTTTGTTGGTGAACGTCAGCCACCTAACTCTCATTCAGTCGGCTTCCTATTACAATACAACTTTCCTCCTTGTGTAGATTAAACCACTGGACTCTAGCTCTCTCCACCTATGTATCTGTCATCGCACCTGCATTCTCAGCTGTCTATTGCTTCTTTCTAACTAGTTTGTACTCCTCACTCTTTTTACAGTTATGTAGCTTCCAGCTCATCAGTGGCATTTCTGCCTTGCTTGGGGTGAAATGATTAAAAAAAAAAAACACTTTTGTGGCACTTTGTTGAGGCAATCTGCCCAGTTTTAACAGGATTTTATTAGTGTTACATCTGTGGTTAAGCTGTACTCTTCCACCAACGCCTGCAATGTTCCCAAGTGCCATCTCATTAGCATTTCATCAGCTGCCTTTGTGTTCACGTGTAACTTCCCAGTTAGGGTGTCTGATATCCACCAATGCATGCATGCTGAATTAATGACCAAATGCAACACTGTGGCCTGCTATTAAATGGCGAGGTTGATTGGTTGATTTAACCTTCATTACGTTCATATCAACCTTCATTAGGTCATTTAATGCTGAAAATCGTTTTGATTTGTTTTATTATTTTTATTTATATTTGTGGGGCGGGGAGATTGTAGTTTTGTTGGTAACGTTTTTTTTTTCTATTCAAAAAAGTTTTGTTGAATACTTTTATAGCATTTTGACCCTAGTTTGGGAGTCAACTATTTACCCTACCTGGGACCCTAACAGGTGCTACCATTTCGGGTCAGAGTGGACCTGGGAACAACAGCAATTAAGAGGTGGTTCCATGCTCCTCACAACCTCCCAAATCGTGGCCTTGCTGCCGGATGCAGTTTACTGTCATGCCCAAGACCCTGAAGGGCTAGATAGATGCCTTTGAGTGCTGCATCTATTTCAGCCAGATATACTTGGCATCACTGGTTAGACACAACTAACGGGCAATGCTTCCATTTGCTTCTAATGCCACTCCCATGGGCACAGAACTTGCATCTACTCAAACCTTCATCTTGTTCACATCCATACACCAGTCTTCTCAAACAGGGTCCATTTCAAGTACTCTGGTCATTGTTTCCACCAGCATGTGACATGGATTGGCATCTCTGACCTTATCGTTCCATTTCTTGGTCTCCGCATACGCTTGTTGCTTGATGAATGCATATGCTACTCTGAGCCAGCCAGGAAAATGACCCACAAGTTTTCCACAAAGGAAAAATACATGTTGACGAGTCATCAAATTGGGTACTTCCAAAAACCTGTCCACCCTGCTTCCATGGGAGAGCGCTGTTTCGTCTCTTCAATGTTCTGGGTTTTTACAGACTAGGCCATAATCTAAAAAGGGCTGTTGCATGTGTGCTGCAGAAATCAGGTTCTCATTGATAAAAAGTTGTCAACGTAAGCTGATGTGGCACTCTTGATTGCACGATCTTGGAACATTGTAGCATCAACAACAAACTTCATGATGAATGGTGCCATATTTAGGCCAAAACCCAATCGTGTAATGCAGAATCGCTTGCCCTTGTGAATGGCCACATCTTGTTATTGTGGATTTGTAAGTAAACATTTCATGAATCAAAGAGAACACATCCTTGTCGCTGCAAATCTATTTAATTGTCAGTAGTTAAGTATCAGACAGACCTTTTGCTTGTGGTCTTGCACAACTAACATCAAGAGAATCAGACAATTGTGTGCCAAGTTCCTACTTGGGGTATGGCAACAAACAACCGTTACACTGCCATAGTAAGAGTTCTTTCTCATATGCATCCCAGGCATGGTCAGGCATAGTGTGTTCTTGTACACTAATCATCAGCTTACTAAGCAAGTGACCACTTGCTCATTTCCATTTCTTTTTGGCTCTGATTGAATATCACACTGAAGTCAGGCTCATTGATCAAAATGGTGGTGCATCCCTTCAAGTCTCCAAAGTGTGCTTTACCCAATTCGGTTTGGCAAACACCTCTTTGATTGCGTTGATCCCAAGAAGGTCAAAACCCAACATTTGTTGTCCACAACTATTAGCTCAACATTCACGGTCTGAACCATTTTTTTGCCGTACCAAAATCACTTCAAAGTCCTTCTGTTAGCTGTCAGGTCTCCAACTTCCTTTTGTCTCTAACGGTGATACACAACTTTGCTCACCAGCGTCTGTGAGTACCTACTAGAGCTTTGCACTCTTGTCCATCCATGAATACTTCTATGCTGATGAATGTCTTGGTTTTTACTTACACGGGAAAAAACTAGCACTGATGTCTCTATCCCTTGGGCAGTTATCTGGCCATCCAATGCCCAAGTCTCTTGTCTTTAAAGAATTGACAAGAATTATCTGACCTCTCTTGGCATTCTTGCATACAATCCTTTGCCATATGGTTGGGTTCGGAGCACTGGTAGCAAATAAAGGTCTTGCTGTGTGAATCAACAGGGAGTGCCTTTGCATCCAAACATGTTTGACCACTGGCTGCAGCAACCGATTTACTGCAGTTTTCGTCATCAGTCATGATAGCGACTGCTCGGGTTATAAGCTGCTCCACATTCATGGTTACCATCCTGGACAGGGCATGAGGAAGTTGCTTAACATGTTGTGGCAACCCTGAAACAAACACACACATCATTTGGGTAACGATCCCTCAAGCAGCCAAGCTAAGGGATGCAGTTCAGTCAGAAACTTGTCCACTGTCTCACCCAGGCAAAATCGCTGAGTCATCAATTGATTGTATACATTGAATGCGTCCGTAGTGTAAATGGTCATGAGGGCCTGTTCAATCTGCTTCATGTTCCCATTTCTGCTCTTTACTGAGCTGCCTGTATAGAACAAGAGCACCATCTTGGAGTGATAAAGACAGGACATACTCAATCTTGTGCAGAGTTCGCAGACCAACTCTGCAGTTTCTATCCATTTGACAATTGGCATATCAGTTGCAGCACCACTGAATTTTGGAATCAGTCGGACATAAAAGATCTTGCTATCCATCGTGAGAAGTGTGATATATGATGAAATAGCTTGTAGTATTTAAACGGAGTGTGGTTGACAGGAAAACGAATATCCACTCTAATCTATTCTTGCTGATAGCTAATGCAGAAACCGGAACAGCGCTTCCCTCGTGACTCCGTTCCCTGTACACTGCAAACAACAGTACTTCTGCTCTCTCTTTCTCTGAAACATGAGTGTAGCCTTCCGAAGTTTGAAAAATCAAATGGCTAGAAATCAAAAATCAGCTCTTTTTATCCTTCCTCAGTCTCTGGCTAGAAATCGAGATCTCTCATTTGTGATAGCCTAGTTCTTGCCGATAACACATGCACCATGTCATTTCAACATTGATTTGCCAAAGTTCACCTCAAGTGGTGGGGGGTCTATGATATCTAAAAGCACATGTAGAAACAATCCGCCTTCTCTTGCTTCGCCAAAGTAAGTTTCTGCCACACTATCTTTCTATCTGTCTGTCTGTCTATCTATCTATGTGTTGCACACTTTCTTCTAGAGAGTGCAGAACCAGGGATCGAACCGCAGACCGTTGGATTTCAATTCAACGCTCTCCCAGCTGGCTTCTTGCTTCGCCTCTTCCTCTTCCTACTCCACTTTCCTCCTTCCACCTTTTCACTGCGTCTCTCTGCGTCAGCTTCTCGCCAAGAAAGTGACGCCACTGATCATAGAGTGAACTTGGTCGGTCAGTTTTATAATCCATTTCTCTACCCATAATCCATTTCCTCGGTCTATAAAAATTCCCCTCGAGGGCCTCCTCTCTTTTTTCCTTTAGAATGAGCTGAAGGTGGATTATTAAGACAGAGGTGAGTATTATTATTATTTTCTTTCTTTGGAACAGATTACTGCTTTGCACGCCAGACACAAACGAACTCTCTTTTTTCCAGAGCCGCTGCTAGTCGCCCTTTCATGTTCACACTATGTTTGATGGAATAAATAAGGATATGGTGTTGCTGTTGCAGCTGTGGGACATAGATGAAATTTAGCACTATTTGAACAGGGAATAATTATTAGGATCAGAAAGATAAATTTTTGTCTTTGAGGTGGCGTCTGATGTTTGATTTTTTTTTATGAGAACTAACTGCCAATCTAGTACAGCACTTAAATTTGTGAAGTTGAGGTTATTGAAACCATTACCATGAACATATTTATAGAAAAGACACAGGGAAATAATCTGATGGCAGTGGGGAAGTGACTAAAGCTGAGACACCAGATCAGGATCAATAACATTGCAGATTATTGTTTTGATTTTATCAAGAATCTCTAGAAACATATCAAGAAGACTAGACAAGTTTGATTATTGATTTATATGCCATTTAGACTGTATTCAGTATAAGTGATTTTTTTTATCATATCACCCCAATCGGTAATGCCACTGATGTGCAGGGGGCTACATAGGAGGAAAAAGATTAGCTAGGAAGAGAGTAGTAAAGAGAACGACAAACCAGTTAAGGATGGTAATACAGGTGTGATGGCAGTTGCAAAGGTAGAGAGAAAAGAAAAGATATACAGGGTGGTGTAGAAAAAAACTAGAGTCGAGTGGTTAAGAGATGGGTATTGACATTGCATTTAAATTCCTGGAGGTTGTAGCTGTCAGAAAAGCAAGAATATAGAAGAGAGTTTCACAGGTGGGAAATGCAAGAAAAGAAGCTACTGGAGTAGAATTGTCGTCTGCATTTGGTTGATCTAACTGTGAATGGGTGGGACCCAGTTGTCAGTCTGGTTGCATGAGTAAACACCTGTGGCAGGGGCACCAGGGACTTAAGTTCATTGGAGCAGAAGCCATGAAAATATTTATAGAACAGACAGAGGTAAGCCACATCCCGTCGATGAGAAAGTGGCTGGAGTTGAGCTGCCAAGTCGTTACCTATCACATTACTGATTCTCCTTTGGAGCCTGTCAAGAACATTGAGATAAACAGCAGGGGCACCTGACCATATATGACAGCAGTATTCCATGCAAGATGGATTCAGGAGAAAAAAACATCCTGGCCTAACACAGTAACCCAATTTTTAGATGGGCATTTATATTACATTTGGTATTAGAGATGATTTATATAGCATTTATATTGTATTGTGTAAGTGATTTTGATGCCATTTATACTATTATAGATGAATATATATATATATATAGGTTTATTTTCTTCTCTTCAAGAAGACACCCCGTCTTACCTTTTCTGGGGAAACTTATATAATGCACGTCATAAAGCTATTAGCAGTTTTTTTCTTTCTGATCATATTTGGTTGGGTCGCCTATCAAAGAAGTCTGTTGTTTTGTTTTTTTTTAACCGAAACTTCTAATGACATGAGAGCAACAACACTGACGACACACCTGGATTCGGCACTTTAAGATGTATTTTAATAATGATCTATAATATTTATTTCATTGAGAACTTAAAAAAAAAAGTAAATGCCAGAGAACTAGAATTGTAAAACTGTTGGTTCTCTTCACTTGGATATAGATATATATTGTATTGTGTCAGTAATTTTGGTGCCATTTATATTATTATTATAGGTTTTTAAAGGAATTTATAGATTATTTATAGTATGCACAATAATGTGCGTAGGTTGTATGTAAATAATAGGCTGTAAGTGACCTAAGCTTTTTTGGATTTTGGTATCTTTCTCAAAACAGAAGGTGGGGTTGGACCTGTACATGATCTTACAAATATTCTGTAACCGCATACATTATCTAAACTTGTGATGTATCCTTCCTCCACACGTGACCACAACACTTGTGACATTGTCTTGTGATTTTTCAAATGTCACATGTTGTCAAACTTCAACATGCGCCTTTACTTTCCATATTATGACTTTTTATTGAAAAATAATCATTGTTTTCTGTGTGTGTGTGTTTATTTTTAAGATCTTAAGTTGTTAATAAGTTCACAGCTCTTTTTCACATTCCAACTTCAATTTGGCACAAAGCCACATGAATGGAGCGCTCAGTATCTTCCGCTCACTACTCCATACCAAGGTGCCAAGCATAATTTTTCAGATTTTTTTTACTAATATTGCATTTTCAAATTAATGTTTCAAAATATATTTTTACAATTATTATGTCGTAATTTTAGAGGAATCTGTTTATTACTTAATGACAATAGAAAACTAATCCCCCACTTTATGTCCACAATGAAAAATATCATAAGAAATGATGACATAGGTCTATTGGTTGATTTCATCTGCCAACTTTTTTTGGTATTATTTAATGTTGAATTTTGTATGGGCCACCCAGTGAGGATCAAACTCACTACTCAGTAATAATGGTCAACTAGACTAGCCTCATTAACCTTTATTCCATACCGAGGTGCAATGCATTGTACTTTAAAACCTTATGATTATTGAGTTTCCCCACATGTGTATTATATATATATATATATATATATATATATATATATATACACACACACAAAAAGAGACTTGTACCCACAGAAAAAACAAATGGGTTTAAATAGAATTGATGTCATAATGTACATAGACCTTAGGACCCATTCATGATTGTCGACAATCATGACTGTGTCTCTTGGTATGAGGACACATGGTTCTCTATTTTGCACAGCACTTGCTCGGCCTATCATCTATATGTTCTGTAGACTGTGTACCTAAAAGAAATCCACCAGCCTAGTCTGTGCAAACAAAAAAAGCACATCATTATGGTTGTTGGAGGGTTTGTGAGTCCCTTTTTTCCATTTTATATAGAACTTTGTTTACACCCTGCCTTACATTTTAATTAATTTTGATTAAAAATTTGTTTTTTAGCGAGTTTCACCTTCCCTTCTGCAAGTTGTGTAGACCAAGAGGGTCCTAAGTTCTTATGACGTCAATTCTATTTAAATCCATATATATATATATATATATATATATATATATAAATTTTCCTTTTGTAAACAAGTTATTATGCAACCTAGGTTTCTACCATGAGTGGTGTCTTCAGGCGATTTGCAATAACTGATTGTACTGTTTAATGTTTTCTTTAAGAATGCTCATGAAATGGTAGATTTTTGAACACACAATTTTTAAAATTACAAAAGTTCTACTAGAATATAATTGTATTGAACACTTTTTAATACAAATGTACACTGGTCTAATCTTATTATGACCAGAAAAAAACTAAGTAATTAAACAATCAATATATATATATATATATATATAAAACATTAAAAGAGGTACTGGTCAGACCAGTACATGGTTATTTAAAAAAAAGTGCTCAATGCACAATCCAAAGAACTTATCATGCAGAGTCAACAGTTAAGAGCTAAACTGTGATATAGGCAATTATTAAAACAAAATATTCACCCCTCATTTACGACCTAGGTTTCAACCCTATAGGTCTCATCAGGCAATAAGGGCAAACTACGCTCTCACACCCTTATTGAGCACTCTGGAAGAATGGTAGACTTTGAAAAACAGTAGCTACTCTGGCATGTACGCATCGCTCATTCAGTAAAATGAATTAGAGCACTCTGGCTATTGAGCGCGTATAATGATAATGTATGCGCTAAAAGGTCTGCCTTATTCTACCGACTGACGCCAATTCGGTCGGGTTTCAATCCTGGGTTAAAAAGCAATCGGAGTCTAACCGTACTGATGAGCTGTCTGTGGATGACTATATATATATATTCTTTACATCTAGTATGCAGTAATTCTGACTATATCAGTTTATTACTTAATAACAATAGAAAACTGATCCCCTGTTGTATGTCCACAAAACACACACAAATTCCTCAATGCCTTAAAAAATGATAGCATACTTTGTTAGATGATGATAGCATTTGATGGGTTATTCAATGCCAAATTTTGCATGGTGCACCCAGTAAGGACCAAACTCACTATTCAGTAGTAAGTTTTTTGAGTAAACATTTGATAATTAAATGTTGATAACTTATCACTTTGCAATAGACAACATACGTATGTACACTACCAGCCATAATTTTTAGGCCACCCTAGTTTTTTAAAAAAATTCATGTATTTCATACTATTTTTAGTGGATAATTCTAAATGAAAATAGAATGGTTCTTTTTTTATTGTTACTTTGCAAAATTTTACAATGCAAGGAAGTAAAGATGAACTTGTCCAAATCAACCTAAATTTTCTTCATTCTTTTATTGATGAAACTGCAATATAGGTAATTATTAAATATTTATAAATTCGTTTGATGCACATGCTATTGCGCAATATTTACTAAAGAACCATTCTATTTTCATTTAGAATTATTCACTTGGCAATAAATACTAAAAAATATCATGAAATACATCATTTTTTAAAAACACTGGAATAGCCTAATAATTATGGCTGATAATATGTGTGTGTGTGTATATATATATATATATATATCTTATAGGCAAGCAAAGTGCCAAGTTATTAACATTTAACTGTCCTGGGGATGATGGTAACTGCATCCAGCAGAAAGGCGTCTGATTGTGAGATTGTGTCTTGCAAAGTAACATTAGATTTATTAATTTTATTATCCAAAATATCCCATAGATGTTAAATAGAATAGTTTCAAAATAACTTGTTTAATAGAAAATAGAAAAAATTAAATATAAGTTCTTTTTAATACATTTCTTTTACACCTAGTTTTAAATAATCAATATTTATTAGCAATTTGTGGTACAGTGGATATCGGCTCGGAACGAGAAACCGGGGGGGGGCCGAGTTCGAATTCCTAGTTGAATCCATTGCATTCACTTACGCTCAAATACCCTTGGGAAAGGTATTAATCCGTATATTCCTTCCAGTTATGGGTTAAATAACAGGACAGATTGGGTTCTATAGCCTTGGTCGGCAACCAGTCTACCGCAGAAAGCAATGGCAACCTACTGCGGGATAATGTTCTGCCCAGTCAGTCATGTCTCTTTCGAGACATGATCGCCCAAGCGTGTATCACGTATGGCACCTAAACTGACTGACTTGGCTTTTCACCCTGTATTGGAATTGCAGTCAGTTTTTAGCAAAATCACCCCTGTTCAAAAACTTTTGCACGCTACAAGTAGTGTGCAAAAGTGTTAGGACAGGCGTGATATTTATTTTTTAATATATAAAAAAATAAAATACCAGTAACATAAATAACAATGTTCAAATCAAAACATATTTAGGATCTACTGAAGCGTAGGGAGCTGGTTAATGTTTCTTTGATTTGGCCTTGTGTCATACTTAACCGAACTCCCTTCAGCTTCCAGGATTTATGCAGAATTATCATCAGAACGTTGGTTGTCGGCAGGTTGGAATATGTGGAAGAGAGTAAGAAGAATAATATATACATTTTGCATTTTAAATAGCAATTTATTAAAAGGAAAAAATAACACAAGTTGTAGAAGTTATTGTTCAATGATAAAGTTAAGTCAAGGGTATCAAGAGTTCATACAAAATGTTCTTAGTAGTAATTGTTGAAAGAGATAGGGAGAAAGAGAACAAGGTGCAACCTGACCTTATCTCTGGGTCAATTTGAAGTTGGTTACATTTTAGTTCTTTCAGCTCCCATTTGTATCTCTTGACACAGATGGCAGTCAATGGGTCATTTATATCAGTCTTTTTGAATTTAGCACTGGATCTCTAAGTCCTCTCAAGTCTTCCAAGTTGATCCCATTGTCAAAAATCATTTTAACACCTACTTGCGAAATCTGGTTAATCTGGTCAATCCTTTTTCTATTTGGGAAAACCAGGATTTCACATGTAAATTTTTATAAAAGTGAAGAAAAGAGTTGATTTTAATTAATTTCTTACACACTACCAAAGACAGTTTTAAAGTTAGATGGAATAACTATAAGTCTACATTTAAATTTGAAAACTCCTAAAATTGTACAAAACTGGCTAGACACATGTAAACAAACAAATTAAAGTATGGAAAAGACCTCAATATAACTTGGAGCATAGTAAAAATAGCTAAGAGGAAGTATTGGCTATTATGTTGTTCCCAGAAAAAAATAAATTACTAAATAAAATAACAGAAATTATGTCCAGGTGAAACCATGCCAGTAAATACATATTAGGATCATACAATCACGGATGAAAATGTTCTAAAACTCTTAAATATCTTCTCTTAATTTTGAAAAATGCGTTTTTATAAAAGATCCCTGTGACATGAGCATTTGAAAGATGGTAAAATGAGTTATTGTAAATCGCCTGTAGACACCTAAAGGTAGAAACCTAGGTCGCAAAGTAACTCATTTCCAAATGAAAAATATTCAAAATTTTTACAATATAATTGTATTGAACACTTTTTTGTTTGAAATTTTTAAAAATTGACCCTTTTTTTCTTTTTTTTTCCAGGTTTTGTGGTTGGTCAAGCTGGGATCCTGGTTGCTTTGTGTCAGTTCATCATTGCCTACGTAATTCTTGGCTTTACAGTTTTGTCCCTATCTGCTATTTCAACCAATGGGCTCGTTGAAGGAGGTGGAGTATATTGTATCCTTGCAGCAATTTTGGAACCAATAAAATTCTTTCACTGCCTTCTGTTCTCTAATTGGTCCAAATAATATGCATGGTTGTCATGTAAATTCATGTGGTTAGATTTGCCACATTAAGTAAAAGTAATGTTCAATCAAGCTTAATTTGAAGTATATATATCTTAATTGATTCATTCATCTTTTGCCTACTTGCATTTGTTCCTAATTTTTTGTGCAATGTCTTATATTCTGCACCATACCTTGGCATTTTTTGTTGTTTCGTTTTCATCATGCCAAGAATTTCATCCATCATCCATTCCTTTTTTTTTGAGCTTATCAGCTTACAGCCATATCATGTGTGATCACCAAAGTTAATTAACATTAAGCCTGGTCAGTAACTTTATGAGTGGCTACTTGGGAATGACAGCGTCTGTAAATTTTGATGAGTGGGTGGTGCAGTGGATACTGGCTCGGAATATTAATTAGAGTGCCGAGTTCAAATTCCGGCCAGGTCCGCTAGATTTACTTATGCACAGCTACCCTTAGGAAAGGTATGTATCCACCCCAACTATGGGTTAATAGGACTTGTATCAGCAAATCATTATTACTTCCAAAACATTTTGTACGATCTAAAATGTTTTCTGGCTTCAAATAACCTGCCAAAGGTTGATAAGTCATAAAAAATATAGACTTTTGTTGATGTTTTTTCTTAAATTTCCTTAACTTGTTTATACATGATTAGTCGAGCACTTGGTCCTGAATTTGGTGGCAGCATCGGTGTCCTTTTTTTCCTTGCCAATGTCTTCTGCTGTGCCCTCTATATCAGTGGAGTGGTTGAAGGTTTACTTGAAAATTTTGGACCAGGAGGTAAGTTTATTTCCATTCTGTTTTTGGTTTTGTATTTGTCTTCTGGTCAGTTAATTAAAATCTTATATTGTTGGATTTAGCATTTCATTTCTGAGCTCCTAAACATTGGCCAAAAATCTATGAAGAGTTTCAGCTGGAATTCTTGTATAGTGATAGGAAATCAACAAACACTGGTGATATTGTGAGGTATGGCTGGCGTGTTCTGGGTTAATGATAAGGATACTTCAGTCACTAAACCATAACTGCTCCCGGGAGTATTACTTGGTGAAGTTTGGTTGAAGCAAGAGTTTATTTCTTAAATTTAGTAAAAGCCAAATATTTGATTGAACCAAAAATTTTGATTTTGTTTTATCTAATTTAGGTACCTGCCTATAAAATATATTTTTAACAATCAGTTGTTAATGCAATCTATTTGAAACTGTTTTCAATGACATTAATCTGTTAGCCTTTTCAGACTAGCTGACCCTTTTCCAACTACCCACCAGACTAGCTGTTACCCTTGCATTTTCTCCGAGACCTGCTTGTGTGCTCCTGCACGTCTTCTGTCCACACCCACCTATGCAGACCACAGAATTCAACTTTAATTCCTACACCTCTCTCTTTCAGTAGGCACACCCACACCCACACAGTAGAAGAAAAGACAATTGTGAGCAGTCAAGTAGCTTTCAAATATTGTAAACAATTAGCTGACCTAGAAGTGCTTCGAACATTGTGAGTAGCAGGAAATTTTGGAGCTTGTATGAAACAAAACATTAAAAAACCAAACCCAGACAAAAATTACATCTGCCTTGTCCCAAATAAGTGGCAAAGTTTTAAAAAGAAGTAAAAAAGAAAGAATATGCTAGAAAAATTTAATTTGGAAATATCTTTCGCATCGTCTCTGTTTCAACGACTTCACTTTATAAATTGAAACATTGATTGTTGTTTGAAGCAGAAGAAATTTTTAGTATAGAAATAGAATATCCCGTCATATTGAGGTACAACTAATTATGTAGGAAAATTATTAGCAATGACTTAACATTATTCACATAACAAATATATCCCTGCCATAAAAAATGAAGGCACAATATTTGAGAGGATTATATATATATATATATAATCCTCTCAAATATTGTGCCGTCATTTTTTATATATATGTGAGTCTGTGTGTATGTGCATATATATATACACACACACACACAAACACAGTGCTCTTTATTATAATAGAGAGAAGATGTGTGTGTTTGTCTATATATATATGTAAATCTAGATGAAGTGGATACAAGGTTTAACAATTTTTATATTTTATACATATATATACACACACAACTTCTCTCTATTATAATAAAAACCATTGTGCTTGTTATATATATATATATATATAACAAAAAACATAATGGTCTTTATTATAATAGAAAGGTGTGTGTGTGTGTGTATTATATAAATCCAGGTGAAGAGGATCCAAGGTTGTACGATTTTGATTCCTCTGGCATTTATTTTTTTATATAAACAGTGCTCAATACAATAATTATTGTAGAGTTTAATCTAATTATGAATTAAATGTACATTGCGACACGGAAATTTTTATCTTTCCAGATAGAATCTCATCATCAGGCAATGTTGGTTGTGAAAATGATTTACATTTAAACATAAATCATTTTCATATACATATATAGTCATCTGCAGACAGATCTGTTTCGCTGTATCACAGCTCATCAGTACAGTTAGACAGCTGATTTCTTTTTACCCAGGATTGGATTCCTGACCGAATTGGTGTCAGTCGGCGATTCTACCTCTGAGCTATGGGCACTCGGTAGAAGGATGCAGACTTTTAGCATGTGTATTATCATTATACATGCCCAATAACTGAGAGTGTTCTAATTCATTGCTGAATGAACAATGCGTAGATGCTAGAGTAGCTACTGTTTTTCAAAGTCTACCATTCTTCCAGTGGGCTCTTGTCAGAGTCTTTATTATAATAGAGAGGAAAACCAGATTTTGACAGTAATTCTTGTATTAATTTTACATCTCTGACAATAATTTTCTTCGTGATTTTCGGTGCATACTTGTAGTAAAAATAACCAATACATTTTCCTATTCTGATTTTATTCTGTCAGTAAATCTGGTATTAATTCATGACCATTGTAGATGCTTAATAGACAGATGATGAGAAAGAAGACAGGGAGAGAGAAGAGAGATCCTCGCTGGCTAAAGAAGAGACTAATGACTCCCTGACATTTTCTTTGTATGTGTACATTCTATTTCTGGCTACCCTCCTGTTCCACACAACTGTCACTATTGTCTTCTGTCAAAACAATCGTTGTTTGTCCAGAGATCCAGAGCATTATATAGCACATGTACCCTTGAATTAAAATTTTCAACTTTCTGGAGAAACCAGTTGACAAAGAAAATCAGATGATATTATGGCAGCGACAGAGTCAAGGCAAAGTTTTACTGTTTTGCAGTTGACGGAAAACATTGGCCAACTGATTTACAGTAATGCCTGAAATCACATTTGTTATTTTAGCTTTGAAATCTTCTAATGGACAAAGTTTACTATTTCCTCAGTTGAAGCCATGGATCATATTTTGTACATATGTCAAATTCATTCAATGACTAATCAAAAAACGGACAGAACTTTTCTGGTTACCTTGTAATAAGTAAAACTATATTTACTAGTCATAAATGGAAGTGCTTAGTACAAATCATCAAACACCAATTTGTATGTGTATAAATGTGCTCAAAATTATCAGAAAATAAGTATAGTAAATTTAATGAGAAAATTTATAAACTTCAATAAAGCATCGAATTACAAAGAATATTTTCCTAAATTTTTCAGATTACTGGGTACTTAAAAATGGGTCTCCATAAAGTTTGTGTGCACTTTAAAAGATTTATATCTTTATTTGTGTTCGTGATAGAAATAATTTGTATAAAGAAGTAAGTCTATATTTTTTAAAGTTTATTAAAATTTTATTTAAGTTTCTACATGTCATCCACCATTAGCAATACAAAGGGTGATACGATTTTGCAGTTGACGGAAAACATTTGCCGACTGATTTACAGTAATGCCTGAAATCACATTTGTTATTTTAGCTTTCAAATCTTCTAAAGAACTAGGTTTGGTTGCATACACAATTGTTTTTGATAAAAAAAAAATCTGATGCAGTAAAATCTGGCAAACATGGAGGCCAATAAAATGGTCCCCGCCATCTGTTAGAAAATTCCTGATTTAGAAACTGTTTAACACAAAGAGCAAAATGACAAGGAGCGCCATCTTAACATTTTTTTTTATAGATTATTTCTATCACGCATACAAATAAAGTTATAAATCTTTTAAAGATGTTTTCATATTTCTTTCTCTAGGATGTATTATGATTACATTAACATTTACTGTAAATGTACATATTTTAATATGATTTTATATACATTTATTCATATTTATTGTACAGCAACATGATTTTATGTGCTTTTAATGCTTTTCTAGTGATATTATGATTTCAATATTTGTTGGTGGACAGATATAAAGTCAAGTAAACTTGATTTTTATTTTAATACTAGCAGTATAGCTAGCTCAGGTGTAATGAAAGCTTTAAAATTAATCCATGGTCCTGGAGCTCAGACTCTTTGGACTTTGACCCGAAAATATAGGTTGTTGAAAGGTTGATCTCAAAACCGTAGAACTTACCAAAATGAATGGATGTAAGTTAAATTTTGATTTCCGGTATCGATGTCAAATGAGTTTTCCATCGCAAAATAAATTTTGAAGGCTAAATAAGTCCTCCGAGTAAATGGTATCATGGCTGAGACTAAGAACTACAATGATACCTACTTAGAGCAAAACCTGAAGTAAAAACCAAAATAAAAGGGCTGAAAACCTGATTTTCATCAGACCCGATAGGATATCGAGGTATCAATTTCCAATATCGGAGTCAAATAAGTCATCCAAGGATAAACTAACCTAAGTAAGTCCATGAAAACTTATGAGTTGTCTGAGAAGATCTACTAATGTTTGAGACTAAAAACTATAATTTACCAATTTAGAGCAAATTCTGCTGCAAAAACCCACAATAAAAGGGCTGAAATCCTGATCGGATATTGGGGTATCAATTTCCGATATTAGGGGGAAATCGGAAAAAATACATAGCCCATGACCTGACCGGAAGCCTAAAGAATATTTGTGTGAAGTTTAGTGAGAATTGGATAAAAATTGTGGATTTGTATAAAGGACATACGGACGGACAGACAGACATACACACACACAAACGACTCAATTTATACCTGTACTTAAGTGACATAAGTACACAAAGGTCAGGGCACCGACTCAATACTAATGGTCTCTGAGCTTGTTATCCATCACTCTGTTGCAATATATTTACTAAATTTAGATTAGTCTGTCACAGAAAAATAGTTGGTTATTAATATGCCAATTTTGATGCTGCCTCTTTGAACTTGCTCACTCTCCAGCAGGGCTTCTTGTCAAGTAAAATGGTTTTGTCCAATTAGTATCTTAGCATTTATCATTTTTGCTTTTAATCATTTCACCCCAAAGCAACAACGTAAACCGAGGTATACCTGCAGTTGGTTTGCATGTTTTTTTTTTTATAAATTTATGAATCAAAAAATTGTTTTTATTTTGTTCTTTATAAATTTGTAATTGATAAATATCTCCTGACTTTAGTTTTAATTTTATCAGTTTTTAGAATGTCAAATATGAAATAATTTCATAAATAAATAATGTGTGTTATTTTTGTGTGTTTGGATTTTATTAAAATTTTAGTCACTGGTTTTTAAAAAGTAGTTGAAGAAGTCAAAATAGTATACAGTAATGAGTGGGCCCATGACAGCAGCATATACATTAACATACCTAGTATTGAGCCTCTTACATTAAGAGGCTTACGGCCATATCACGTTGAATACACCAGTTCTCGCTCGATCACCGAAGTTAAGCAACATTGAGCCTGGTCAGTACTTAGATGGGTGATTGCTTGGAAATGCCAGGTGCTATAAGCGTATAGTGACGGATGTGCGTTGTGGTGCAGTGGATATTGGCTCAGAAAGAGAAATCAGTGAGCAGAGTTCGAATTCCAGTTGAATACCCTGCATTCATTTAAGCACTGGTAGCCTTTGAAAAGATATTAATCTGTCCCTTCCCTCAAGTTATGGGTTAAATAACAGGGTAAGACTTGGGAACCCTGCTCTTAAAAACAAATCCCATTGAATCTTGATACATCAAAAAGAAAAGGTATTACCGGCAATAAATGACTCAAGGTTGATTTGCCATAAAAACAAAACCACCAACCAACCAAACTTACATTAAGACATCCGGAAAAAAAGTAATTCCAACCCCTTAGTGTGACAGGAGAAAAATATATAAATACACAATGCTTTTTGTTATAATAGAGAGGATATATATATATATATATATATATATATATATATATATACTAGCAGTATAGCCCAGGTGTAATGAAAGCTTTTATATATATATATTATGGATTTTCTGCACTATTGTAAGAACTGCAACTTTGAAACTTCTGAATATCGTTTCTTATGTCTATGAGTGTATCAAATTTGATTAAAATCAGACCACTCCTTCTATAACCCAATTTTTTTCGATTATCGATATTTATCGGGGGTACCTTGACACAAAACATAGCTAAGAACACTCACAGGTGGCAATGACACTGATGTGCAGGGAGATACATAAAAATAAAAAGATTAGATAGGAGGAGAATAATGAGAAAAACGAACCAGTTAGAAAGGAGCAAAAGAAGGATGGCAATACAGGTGTAGTTGTAGTTGCAAAGGTAGAGAGAAAGGAAAAGATATACAGAGTGATGTAGAAAGAACTGGAGTCAAGCTGTTAAGAGATAGGTATTGACATTGCATTTAAATTCCTGGAGGTTGTAGCCGTCAGGAAAGCAAGAATATGGAAGTGCGAGAAAAGAAGCTGCTGGAGTAGAATTGTTGTCTGCATTTGGTTGATCTAACTGTGAATGTGTTGGACCCAGTTGCCAGTCTGGTTGCATGAGTAAACACCTGTGGCAGGGGCACCAGTGACTTAAGTTTGTCGGAGTAGAAGCCATGAAAATATTTATAGAACAGAGGGAAGCTACATCCTGTTGGTGATAAAGTGGCTGGAGTTGAGCAGCCAATCAGGAAAAGACAGCTGAAGTTTGTGGGAGTGTATGATAGAGATCAATGACGGTACACACACACACACACAGGCTGACATACATTTTCAGTTTTATTTATTTAGATTAACACACACACTTTTTTTTTATTCTGACACATATTAGGACCTGAAAGTCTTATGATTACGAAATTTACAAAAAAATTATAATAATTAAAAATTTCTATATTTTTTATGTTTGGACTCGTCTATTTAAGTTGTGCCAAATAAAGATATGTGAAAGCTTATTGGTTGATGTCAATGACTTGTTAGAAAATTTCAGACAATGCTAACTATTGTGCTATAACAGGAAAACATAATTTTAAAAAAAATGTTCTATTATTCAATACTTTAAAAATAATTCTTTTAAATATTTTTTAGGTTCATTTGTAAGCAATTCGACGTTTTATCTTCCATATGTTGATGGTGATCATTGGTACCACTATATGTATGCATCACTATGCCTTTTTATCTGTCTCATCATTTGTTTAATTGGGGGTGCTATGTTTGCCAGGACATCTGCCTTTGTCTTGCTGGTGAGTAAAAAATATTTTCATACTATGCATGTTAATTTTTACCTGATACAAATATTCGTTGTTATGCAGGGGATATTGGCTTAGCACTGAGAAATGGAAGAGTTGAGGTCGAATTTGTTTCGATCACTTATGTATAATACTCTTGAGAAAGGTTTTAATCCATCTCTTCCCTCCAGCTATGGGTTAAATAGCAGGACAGGTTGAGTTTTATAGAATTGGTTGGCAACCAGTCTGCTGCAGAAAGTAATGGCAACTTACTGTAGGAAAATCTTCTGCCCAGTCAGTCATGTCTCTTTCAAGACATGTTTGCCCAAAGTGTTTAGCACGTATGGCACTTAACTGACTGACTGAATATAATAGCTGAAAACATGATTAAACTTCTACTGGGCATAAAGTGGGGGATCATATTTATATTGTTATGAAGTAATAATCTGATCCCCCGCTAGCTATGAGTCAAATAACAGGACAGATTGGGTTCTATAGCCTTGGCTGGTAATCTTCTGCCCAGTCATGTTTCTTTTGAGACATGATCGCCCAAAGTGTGTATCATGTATAGCACTTAACTGACTGACTGAATATAATAGTTGGAATCATGATTAAGGCTTCTACTGGTCATAAAGTGGGCGATCGTTTTTCTATTGTTATGACGTAATAAACTGATCCCCCACTAATTACTATTTAATACAGTGTAACCCTGATATAAGAGAGTTTCTGGGTCCAGATAAAAGTTATCTTATATCCGGGTTATAATATAATACATCTCTTCCTCCTCTAGCTATGAGTTATCACATATGGCGCTTAACTGACTGACTGAATATAATAGTTGAAAACATGATTAAAGTGGGGGATCCTATTTATATTGTTATGAAGTAATAATCTGATCCCCCACTAATTACTACTTAAGAATATTATACATCTCTTCCCCCGCTAGCTATGAGTCAAATAACAGGACAGATTGAGTTTTGTAGACTTGGCTGGCAACCTACTGTGGGATAATCTTCTGCCAAGTCAGTCATATCTCTTTCAAGATATGATCGCCCAAAGCATGTATTACGTATGGCACTTAGCTGACAGACAGACTTACTGACTGCCAACCATTCTTAGTTCTGAAGTGTTCATTTTTTATTTTGATTACAATGGTTTTTCATTGCCACTGCTTATATTATCTCATAATTTTATTATGAGATCAAGCAATATCCGTCATTGTTTAATTTTGACGAGTATTTCTTTATATGTTAAATTCTCTTGGTTTTCATTTGCTCTGACCAGCATTCTATTATTATTATTATAATTATAAGATGAAGCAGTAGCAAGAATAAATTTTTAATGACTACTTCTTTAATTTTAAATAATTGCTTTTTGTTGCAACAGCTCGAACCACTTTTATTCTATTTTAGTATTCGATAAAATATTATTTTATTAAATTTCTGTTACTTTTTATTGCAGCTACTCACATTTTTATTTTATTATTGCTATTTCTATATGATGCATTATTAATCACTAGCAGTATAGCCCGGCGTTGCTCGGGGGTAATGAAAGCTTTAAAACTAATCCATGGTCCTGGAGCTCAGACTCAGCCTAAAGAATATTTGTGTGAAGTTTGGTGAGAATCGAATAAAAATTGTGGATTTGTATAAAGGACATACAGACACACACACAAACATCTTGCCTTTTTTATATATAATAAAATCAGACCACTCCTTCTATAACCCAATTTTTTCGATTATCGATTTTCGGTATTTATCGGGGGTACCTCAACACAAAACCTAGCTAAGAACACTTGTAGACGCTTATAGTACAACTGTGTAAATTTTCAAGAAAATTGGTTCAGCCATTTCGGAGTCTATAGGTAATGAACACACAGACAAAGGTCCATTTATAAATAAGTTTAGATTAGATAATCATTTAACATCCATTTTCATGCTAGCATGGGGTTTTCTTGATGATTCCATCATCATGAAGATACTGGAGTGAGTTTTACAGCTGTATGCCCTTACTGACACCAACCAGTTTAAGAGACTAGAAACTCACTGTCTTTATCAAGACACCATATCCAGGAAGATTGCCTACCCTATTCTACACATTTATTTTTGTTTGTGATTTCACTATTTACTCATCGCTGGGACCTTAACAGGTGCTATCACACTGAGTCAGGGTGGACATGGAGACAACAGCAATTTAGAGGTGGTTTAATGCTCTTCATAATCTCCAATCTCCCAATCAGAAGACTTGTTGTCAGATGTAGTTTATTGTCATACCCAGTTCATGTTGCTATTATTTCCACAAGAAAGGCATAAATCCACTTATCCCTGCTTTTAGCCTCATTGGCAGAATTTCAAACAACACTAAGTTTTTTAGACAGCACGTAAGTTGTTCAGACATCATCTAATAATTTCAAACAATATATAAGGAATTTAGTTAAAATACTTGAGTGAGTTTTACAGCTGTACGTCTTACTAACATCAGTCAGTTTAGGAAACTGGAACTCAGTGTTTTTATTTAGACACCGTCACTAGGAAGATTGCCTACCAAGGTTAGAGAGTCCAGTCTACCCTATTCTACACAGAGTAGGTGTAGAGGTTTTCATTTCAGAGATTTCCTTCTCTTAGACAAGTTGCTATACAAAGCTAGAGACTCTTACCCAGTCTAACTGGACAGGGTTTTCTTGATGGTTCTGTAATTGGAGCAAGTTTTACAGCTGTATTCCCTTACTGACACCAACCAGTTTAGGAGACTGGAAACTCAGTGTTTTTATTTAGACACTGTCACTAGGAAGATTACCTACCAAGGTTAGAGAGCTCAGCCTACCCTATTCTTCACAGTAGGTGTAGAGGTTTTCATTTCCTTCTCTTAGACAAGTTGTTATCCAAAGCTAGAGACTAACATTTTTTCTTCTTTTTCCCTTAAATGGCACCAGTTTGGAAGATTAACTATTTGTCTATAGCTGGGTCAGATGGTTCCACGCTCCTCTAAACCTCTGGATCAGAGACCATGAGGCCAAATGTAATCTATTCTCATATCGTAATTTTCACAAATATTTTTTTATTATAATTTTAATTGCAGCTACTTAGATTTACATTCTATTGTTGACATTCATCAGTTTTCTACCAGTATTTAATTTCAGTTGCTTTTAATTGCAGCTACTTAGATTTACATTCTATTGTTGACATTCATCAGTTTTCTACCAGTATTTAATTTCAGTTGCTTTTAATTGCAGCTACTTAGTTACATTCTATTGTTGACATTCCTTGATTTTCTACCAGTATTTTAATTTCAGTTGCTTTTAATTGCAGCTACTTAGATTTACATTCTATTGTTGACATTCTATTAGTTTTTCTACAGAATTTAATTTCAGTTGCTTTTAGTGCAACTACTTAGGTCCATTCTGTTATTTGACATTCATCAGTTTTCTACCAAAATTTAATTTCAGTTGCTTTTAAATTGCAGCTACTTAGATTTACATTCTATTGTTGACATTCATCAGTTTTCTACCAGTATTTGTTCAGTTGCTTTTAATTGCAGCTGCTTAGATTTACATTTATTGACATTCATCAGTTTTCTACCAGAATTTAATTTCAGTTGCTTTTTAATTGCAGCTACTTAGATTTACATTCTATTGTTGACATTCATCAGTTTCCTACCAGTATTTAATTTCAGTTGCTTTTAATTGCAGCTACTTAGATTTACATTCTATTGTTGACATTCATCAGTTTTCTACCAGTATTTAATTTCAGTTGCTTTTTAATTGCAGCTGTAGATTTGACTATTGTTGACGTTCATCAGTTTTCTACAAGTATTTAATTTCAGTTGTAGCTTTTAGTGCAGCTACTTAGATTTACATTCTATTGTTGACATTCATCAGTTTTCTACCAGTATTTAATTTCAGTTGCTTTTTATTCGCTACTTAGATTTACATTCTATTGTTGACATTCATCAGTTTTCTCTGATATTTAATTTCAGTTGCTTTTAATTGCAGCTACTTAGATTTACATTCTATTGTTGACATTCATCGGATTTCTACCAGTATTTAATTTCAGTTGCTTTTAATTGCAGCTACTTAGATTTACATTCTATTGTTGACATTCATCAGTTTTCTACCAGAATTTAATTTCAGTTGCTTTTAATTGCAGCTACTTAGATTTACATTCTATTGTTGACATTCATCAGTTTTCTACCAGTATTTAATTTCAGTTGCTTTTAATTGCATGCTTGAATTCCATTCTATTGTTGACATTCATCAGTTTTCTACCAGTATTTAATTCGATTTGCTTTTTAATTGCCATTCATGAAGATTTACGTTGTTGTTGTTGTTTCATCAGTTTTTTCTACCAAATCCATTTAATTTCAGTTGCTTTTAGTGCATTGTCTTCAGATTTCATTCTATTGTTGACATTCATCAGTTTTCTACCAGTATTTAACGTTTCAGTTGCTTTTAATTGCAGCTATAGGAATTTACATTCTATTGTTGACATTCATCAGTTTTCTACCAAATGTAATTTCAGTTGCTTTTAATTGCAGCTGTAGATTTACATTCTATTGTTGACATTCATCAGTTTTCTACCAGTATTGTTCAGTTGCTTTTAATTGCAGCTGCATAGATTTACATTCTATTATTGACATTCATCAGTTTTCTACCAGTATTTAATTTCAGTTGCTTTTAATTGCAGCTACTTAGATTTACATTCTATTGTTGACATTCATCAGTTTTCTGAATTTAATTTCAGTTGCTTTGGTGCAACTGCATAGATTTACATTCTATTGTTGACATTCATCAGTTTTCTACCAGAATTTAATTTCAGTTGCTTTTAATTGCAGCTACTTAGATTTACATTCTATTGTTGACATTCATCAGTTTTCTACCAGAATTTAATTTCAGTTGCTTTTAATTGCAGCTACTTAGATTTACATTCTATTGTTGACATTCATCAGTTTTCTACCTGGTATTTAATTTCAGTTGCTTTTAATTGCAGCTACTTAGATTTACATTCTATTGTTGTTGTTCATCAGTTTTCTACCAGAATTTAATTTCAGTTGCTTTTAATTGCAGCTACTTAGATTTACATTCTATTGTTGACATTCATCAGTTTTCTACAGAATTTAACAATTTCTAGTTGCTTTTAATTGCAGCTACTTAGATTTACATTCTATTGTTGACATTCATCAGTTTTCTACCAGTATTTAATTTCAGTTGCTTTTAATTGCAGCTACTTAGATTTACATTCTATTGTTGACATTCATCAGTTTTCTACCAGTATTTAATTTCAGTTGCTTTTAATTGCAGCTACTTAAGATTTACATTCTATTATGACATTCATCAGTTTTCTACCAGAATTTAAAATTTCAGTTGCTTTTAATTGCAGCTACTTAGATTACAGGCTATTGTTGACATTCATCCAGTTTTCTACCAGTATTTAATTTCAGTTGCTTTTTATCACAACTGCTATCTTAAATTCAGTTGCTTCTTATTGCAACTACTCTGACTCCTATTCTATTATTACTTCATTATTAAATGAAGCCTTATTGACATTCTTTAATTTCAGTTGCTTTTTATTGCAACTTCTCAGACCACCATTCTATTATTTCATTATTAGATAAAACATTATTGCCATTCTTGATTTTTTTTTTCTTTCATCTTAATTTCAGTTGCTTTTTATCTCAACTGCACAGTCCACCATTTTACGATCATTATTAGTTAAAAACATTGTTAAAAAAATTAAGAATAATGTTCGGCATTCTGGATAAAATGTTTTACAGTTTCTGTAAATTTGATGAAGCTCTATTCCTAATTCTTTGATTTTTTTTTTTCTTTTTTTTCTAGATTGTCTTTTTTTGCACATTGACTGTCATCATCAGCTTCTTCGTAAAACATCCTATCCCAGTCGAAATACCTCATCGAAACACGTTAGTTTATCCTTTGTCTCCGAATTCATCAAAGGTTATTAGCAAGTATGGCAACTATACGGGTTTATCTACAACAACGTTCATGAACAATTTGTATCGTGAGTAAATTTTTATTTTCCCAAAATATTCTTCTTCTTCAATGTGCCGTGTCACTACAGGACATTGACAATCATGGTTCTCCACAGTGTCCTGTCTTGATAATTTTTGTCTTTCTGCTATATCTCCAAAACCTGCTTTGCCATTCATTTGCTCAATCTTTCCAGGTAGGTTGTGCATTGCTTTCCTCTCTCTTAGCCTCAATCTGTACTGTGAGTACCATATTCTTCAAACCTTCTTTCCTCGTGTTTTTAAGAAATTTCAACTGCCTGTTCCTGATGTTAAGTAAAATTATCATTTTTGTTTTCTCGAACATTGTCATTGAGCTAAATATTCATTATTTATATAGGAGTTTGTTTTGGTGACAGATTTTTCGGCTCGACTTTTACCTTTCTTTTTGTTTAATGAGTGACATAAGTTCTCCCAAAAGTTGCCCGACACGCTGGGTAACAGTCGTTTAATGGTAAAGTTTTGAAGCCTCCAAGGGATTGTTCGCGACTTTGTAAAACAGCAGCCATTCACTCCTGGTCACGATCAACACCTTTAGTTTAGAGTTATTGTTCAGAGATTTTCCTTCTCCTAGATGGGTTACCAAGAGTCAGAAACGCAACTAGAATTCAGAAAGAAAGACGCTAGAAAAAGATGCTATTTAATAAAACAGAAAATATCATACAGTGTAACCCTGATATAAGAGAGTTGCCTGGACAGGATAAAAGTTCTCTTTTATCCGGGTTATACTAGAGTATTATCCTGCTCGTTATAATGCTATGGTATTTTCAGCATCTTTTTGTCTTATCACATTTTCGTCTCTTCTTTATCTATCACCAGGTTCACACTCCACCCATGTCTATTGAACAGGTGTAGAGGCTCATCCCTTGTTCCCTGTTTAGGATGTGGTTTCTGGCTTTCTCTTTTCCCATCTTTTCTTGAATTTTTTTTTTTCCTCAATTGGAGTAGATAGACTAAACTATCACCCGGTTCACACTCCACCCACGTCTATTGAACAGGTGTAGAGGCTCATCCCTTGTTCCCGGCTTTCTCTTTTCCAATCTTTTCATTCTTACATAGCCCCTTGCTCATCAGTGGCGTTACCACCTTGCTTGGGGTGATATGATTAAAAAAAAAAAATCTGTTCAACATTCACTGGCATATAGGAAAACGGATATTACATAACAATTCAGTTTTCTTTGTTTTTAACGATGTTTTTCGTTGCTCAGCTTTTGAAAGGCATTGTAACAAAATAGAACTATGAAAGAAAGATTTCTTCCCCATTTGTATTTCCCTCATTATGGACATTGTTATATCACTGTATCTTACATGTCGAATAGAATAGCCGAAAAAAATGTTATGATAAACATACTTTGTTCTCAGAGAGACCTTTATATTATTAGCATGGGTTGCAAATCAGCGATATTTCCAGTCACCCGATACTAATATAAATATTAATATGCTACCGTAGCATGTGTAGTAAAAAAGGACTAGTTACATGGCAATAACAAATAGGCATTTAACATAACAAAAACAAATACTATACATTTAGAATGTTCATGTTGTCCATATGGACGAGAATGTTTTTAGCAAGTATGGTAAAGAAATTACATACCGTTAAGCCTGGAAGGGAACTGTTCCTCAAAAGTGAAGACAACTATTGTTTCTCTACAATATTATTAAAAGATACACAGGACTATATATACACTAGCATTATAACCTGGCGTTGCTCGGGTGTAATGAAAGCTTTAAAACTAATCCATGGTCCTGGAGATCAGAGTCTTTGGACTTTGGCACGAAAGACTAAAAAGCAGTAGCTGTTTCCAGTTAAAGCGAAACCATAGGCTGAAAGAAAAATGAATGGATGTAAGTCAAATTTTGATTTCCTCGCATCGATATCAAATAAGTTTTTTTCATCATAAACTTAATTTTAAAGGCTAAATAAGTCCTTTGAGTTAAAGGTATCATGGCTGAGACTAAGAACTACAATTATACCTACTTAGATACAAACCCAAAGCAAAAACTAAAATAAAAGAGCTGAAAAAAATACAGACACACAAACATCTTGCCTTTTATATATATTATCGATTTTCTGCAATCTTGAAACTTCTGAATATTGTTTCTTATGTCTTTGTCTATGAGTGTATCAAATTTGATTAAAATCAGACCACTCCTTCTATAACCCGATTTTTTCGATTATCGATATTTATCGGAGGTACCGCGACAAAAAACCTAGCTAAGAACACTCGCAGACGCTGTACAACTGTGTAAATTTTCAAGAAAATCGGTTCAGCCGTTTCAGAGTCTATAGGTAACGGACACACACACAAAGTTCCATTTATAAATAAGTTTAGATTAGATATATACACATGTCCTATGCAGAGAATAATAGATCATATATGTCTACACAGCAAAGCCGAGTGTAAATATAAACAAAAGTGAAGGAGGGTCTTATATGTAATATGGAGATACTTGTATGTCTGCAAAATCCATGTTTAGGACTCCAAATTCAAATGGGTTAGATTCATCTATATCTCAGGAGAGAATATATTCCACAAACAGAAAACAGTGAGTCTTGGGTTTGACCAAATTGAAGACTGCGAGCTGGAGTTTCTTTCTATACCTTGAAAAAATATATTCCTGAAGGGAAATGGCACTGTGTCCTTGTAAGATAGTGGGGAGGCAGAGCTAACCACTCACCAGACCATAGGGATTTGAGCTTAAAGAAAGCAACCTTTTCTTTTGGCTGCTGTAAACAAACTACTGAATTTATTTGCAGCTCTTTTTGTTGTCCTGAGTGATGTCACAACCCAATCCATCACGTGACCCATGTAACTTATCTCCACGAAAGGGAGATAATCGTCTTTTGTGTCCCTACAGCACTTTTCGTTATCCCAATCCACCTTCGGATTTCTATATCCCGATTTCTGTCCTCCATTAATACTCTTTCCAGATATCTAGATTGTTTGATTTTGGTATTTTCAATTTATAATTTCAGTGCTCGGCTTTTCCTTTATGAACCATTTCATGTTCGACATGGTCAAACTTGCTGCACAAATATTGGCTCTCAAAGACTCACTGTTTGCATGACATCCTGAGTTATTTGCAGCTTATGGCCATGTCACATTGAAACACTGGTTATCGTATAATTCATATGCAAAAATACCCTTGGGAAAGGCATGAATCCATCTCATTTTTTTTTTAATTTATAAGACTTGTATCACTGAAACTGTTATTATCTCCAGACAAATAATAAAATTGCAATTCTATCTGGCCTTCCTTCCTCATCACATGTCTCAGAAATTTCAGCTGTCTTTTCCTGATGCTCAGCATTAATTTCCTTTTTGTTTCCAACCTTTCCAAAACCACATCATTGTTCACATACTCAATCCATGATATCCACAGCATCCTACTGTAGAACCACATTTCTGCTGCTTCAAGTTTTTCCTTCATCTTTGATGATATTGTCCAGCATTCACTGCCATATTGAAGAACTGACATCACATAGCAATCCAGTACTCTCTTTCCTGTTTCTTAATACTCTTCTCAGCTCCTGGAATGCATCCTTGTGCTTTTGGATCTCAGGAATATAAATGTATAGAAACTGCTGTGACCACAAAGTGAGGGGTCAGTTTATATATTGATTGTAATATGGAACTGATCCCCCACTTTATATCCAGTATGCATCTGTAGAACCACATTTCAGTTGCTTCAAGTTTTTACTGCATCTTTGATGATATTGTCCAGCATTCACTGCCATATTGAAGAACTGACATCCAAATTTGTCAATAATAACAAATCTGAAAGATTTCTGCTTATTGCTTTCTTCTTTTTCATTTTTTTCTTTCAGCTGACTATGTGGTCGATTACAGTACCTTAAAGCTGATGACATTTGCATCAGTCTTCTCAATCCTCTTCAGTAGTGTGACGGGAATTATGAATGGATCGAATATGTCTGGTAAGGAAATATTGTTTTTTTTTTTACTTGTATTTCTTTGCACAAAAAAGTTTGTTTTCTGTCAAAGGTTTTGATGGATACAGAGATCATTAAAATTTTATAAGCTTATCACCAAATCAGATATTATTAAAAAAAAAGTCAGCATGTTAAACTAATTAATTATATCCTCTTGGCTTAAACTGATCATTTTTTTTTTTTTTACCATACCTCACATTGTAATTATCTGAAGTTTTATATTTTTTCATAAAAAAACTTGAAAATTTCACTTTCAAAAATTATAGTTTATAATTTAGATAAATGGGGAAGAAAAAGAAAACATGTCACCAAAGAGATATGGGTTAAAATGATGTCAACATTTTTTTTTGTATACTGTGTCCATTTTGATTAAAGTTTATATTTCCTTGATTTCAAATGAAACCATGAAAAATTTCCAATATATGTCAGTGGAATTTTCACTTTACAAAATTATTGTTTATAACAATAGTTTACATAAAAAATGATGCCAGGTAGAATATAGGTCCATTAATTGCAGACATTTTGAGAAGAGGCGTTATCTTTCCAAGAGTTGGTCAAACTGTTAATGTAGTTATTTTGTTAAAAATATCTTCTGTAATTGTGAGAAGAGTCATTATCATTTCAAATATTTCGTCAGACTATTACTGTAATTCTTTTGTTTATAGATTCCTTCTGAAATTATGTAAACAGTCATCGATCCAACAGTTGATCAGACTACCATTTATTGAATTTTTTCATTGCCAAATAATTTTTGCTAATACAATCAACTGCTTCAATCAGGTGTACAATCTGTGATGAAATAGTTTACACTATTTTTTTTTTGCTGAAAACATTAATTAGAAAGAGAGCATTCTCTTTTCGTATAGATTGAAGGAAGAAGGTTGTAGAATGATTAACTGAAGCATTTTGATAACAGCAAAAAAAGTATTGAATCATTTGAGCAATTCATAGTTAAGAATAAAAAAAATGTGGATATATCACAGACACTGTCAACTTCTGGAAAGCAGTCATTTTTTTTCTTTTATGATAAGTCCTGATTAAGCCATAAAATTTGAAGAAACTGACAGCAGTTTGAAAAGGTGAATTTGATTTGATGGACATGTTTTTTTTTTGTTTTTTTTTCTACAGGTGAGCTAAAGGACCCAAGTCGTTCCATTCCATATGGGACGCTGGGTGCTATGTCATTCACCTTCACGACCTACATCATTCTCTCTCTACTGATTGGGGCTTCATGTGAAAGGTAAAAGTTTACTTTATATAAGATTCTAGTGGACCTGAAGCAGACTATCACCACATTTAATTTTGATGTTTTTCAGTGCAGTTCTATCTATTATGCAAATTATTTTTGTCATTCGTAAAGTTTAAGGTGTAAAAGATAATATTGCAAAAAGTTCAAAAAATTGGATAATGAACACATTTACAGGTGGCGGTAATGTCGTACCTGCGACTGGTTTGAAAATGGAGGCTCAATTTGCTATAACGTTGTATGAGAAACTGATCTCCCCACCCCCTCCAGAAAATGTTTAAATATTGAAATTTTTCAAAATTTTTTTTGTCAATTGTAAAGCTAAGTGGGTAATCGATAGGACTGCGCTGAAAAAAGTAAAAAAAATGAAAAACAACAAAATTAAATGTGGTGGTAGTCTGCTTCATGTCCGACAAGATTTCTTCTTTAATTTTGAGAAAAGTCATGTTATATACTGCTGCTGTTCAGGATCTCAACAAACAATGATAACAATGCTTTTGAAATATAATGATGAACAAGAATACGAATAAATAAAAATAAACTTATATTTTCATTCTTCATCAGTGACAGTTGTGGGAAGTAGAGGTTAGCCAGAGAGAATCATGCACATACAAATGAGCCAACAGGGGAATTATTAGCTCACAGGGGGTTCTGTGTTCTGACTTTGGCCAAAAGTCCCAGGCTTATATAACCCCAAAATTCCGCTGCATTTTTGCTTTTTCGGATTGTCACTTAATTGATGCCATCTATGGCCAGATACATCTGTCAATCATTTTTGCTGGCTATCGTCTTTCAAGCCTTTGTTGTTGTGCCCCCTCGACACCATCCATGGCCGGAATATATTTTTATCAATCACATTTTTGCCTAGTCCAGGTAATATATTACAGTCATTATCATTTAAAGAACTTACTTTATTTAATCAAGGCAATAAAGCAACTAAGATGTAAGAGGGTACTGAGTAGGAGCAAAGAATTAAAAAGACATCAGATGTAATGACATTTACAATTTGAAAGGTTAAAGTTGACTGGGAAGCAAGAAGGCTGAAGAGAGATCCACAAGCAAAAAATGCAATAGAAGAAACTGTTAACATAGAACTTACAGTTATGTTTAGCCATCACAAATGTAAAATGATCAGACCTATCTGCAAACCTAGTCCGTCAGTTAAGTGCTATACGTGACACTTGCTTGGGCAATCATGTCTCGAAAGAGACATGACAAAAGATTTTCTTGCAGTAGGTTGCCATTACTTTCTGTGGTAGACTGGTTGCCAACCAAGGCTAGAGAACCTAATCTGTCCTGCTATATAACCAATAGCTGGAGGGGGAAGCAACAGATAATACCTTTTCCAACTGGTATTCAAACTCGGCTCTTTGATATCTCGTTTTGAACTGATATCCATGGTACCACAATACACATCTGCCAATCTAGTTATACACTTAAATTCATAAAATCTATGTACCATATTGGAAAAGTCATCAGAACAATTACAATCAAAGAATTTATTAAAAAAAAAAAAAAGCACTGGGAAGCTACTTTTTTTCTTTTTTTTTTAATCATATCACCCCAAGCAAGGTGGTGACACCACTGATGTGCATGGGGCTACTTAAGAGTAAAATGATTGGTAAAGGGATGAGCCTCTTCACCTGTTCAAAAGATGTGGGTGGAGTGTGAACCGGGCGATAGTTAAGTCTATCTACTCCTGTTATATATCGCCGTACGACGACAAAACAACAAACACACATATATAAAAATATAAGGTTATATTTTTATTAATGACGACGAACCATGTGGAATAGAGAACGGAAGGGTGAGAGGCACATAGAATGGGTTGACGGGAGTGTAGTCTTGCCGTGCTGTTTCTCTGCTGGCGAATCCATGTGTCGAGGTCTTTATATAGTCTTCTAGAACCGGGACTTTCCTTCCAGTTTTGCCTCGCCCACGTAATTCTAAGAGACACCTGATCTGTTTGCATCTGTAGCCATTTCCGCCGCTGTCGGAAATAAGGTCAAATGACATCCGCTCTGGCCTCGACAGGATGTATTTCACAAACACCTGTCTTGTCGCTTCACCGATGGGAAACACCGTCGCTTGCATCACTTCCTCGGGTGGGGCCAGATTGTTATATTACACTCCAATTGAGAAGAAAAAAAAAGAAAAGAGTGAAAAGATTGGAAAAGAGAAAGCCGGAAACCACATCCTAAACAGGAAACAAGGGATGAGCCTCTTCACCTGTTCAAAAGACGTGGGTGGAGTGTGAACCAGGCAATAGTTAAGTCTATCTACTCCAATTGAGAAGAAAAAAAAGAAAAGAGTGAAAAGATTGGAAAAGAGAAAGCCGGAAACCACATCCTAAACAGGAAACAAGGGATGAGCCTCTTCACCTGTTCAAAAGACGTGGGTGGAGTGTGAACCGGGCGATAGTTAAGTCTATCTACTCCAATTAAGAAGAAAGCCGGGAACCACATCCTGATCAGGACCAATAACATTGCAGATTCTTCGGATTTTGTTAAGAATCTCTAAATGTGGCAGCAATATTCAAAGCAACGGTAAATGGTAGATTTATAAATTTGAGGCAGTGAAAAAATGTTCTAGCAGCAGACTGAGTTATTGATTTTATATAATCTTTCCACTTCATGTCAGCATAGAACATCAATCCAAGAAGATGCAATGAATCCCTTTCCTGGAGGTTAGCATCAGCCATGTGAGGTAAAAAGGTTCTCCCAGATGTTTAAAAGAGAGTAGTTTCATTTTGGAAATGTTAAAATTAGAAAGTCATTACTTGCCCCAGTTAACAAATGGATTTAAATCATGTTTGAGATCAGTTATCAATTTGACTTTACTGAACCACTCAGACTAATGATCTCATTCCTTTTAAGAGGTTTTGTTAAAATGCTGTCCTTTAGGGGATCACGGCTCTCCACCAATTCCTTTTCTTTATTATCAATTAATTACTTTAACTTTTTTGGAAAGATAATAGAAAGGCTTTGAAACATCATAAGCAAATGAAGAGACCAGTATATATATAGAAAGTAGCCTATCATCACAGAGGACACGCAGAGCTGTGCTACGACTACCGCCACTCACATTTAGATCTGAAACGTAACAATGGCGTCACTGATAAGATCCAGGATTTCACTGGATTAGAACTTTTGTGGCATTTGCAAGAGTAAAGAAATTAAGACTCAAAGACCGATGGAAAAGAAGACAAGATAACCGATTTATTTCTAGCTATAGTGGGATGTAAAGCTGCTTTGAAGAAAATTTCAATAATGGCTTATCCAAGCGTGTTGAAAGTGTAGTGACACTGGCAAATTCAGTCAGTCAGTGCCATATGTGATACAAGCTTTGAGTGATCATGTCTCTTTCGAAACATGACTGACTGGGCAGAAGATTATCCCACACTAGGTTGCCATTGCTTTCTGTGGTAGACTGGTTACCAGCCAAGGCTATGGAACTCAATCTGTCCTATTATTTAACCCATAACTGAAGGGAGGTACTTTGTGGTGCAGTGGATATCGACTCGGAACAAGAAATCGGATAGCCGAGTTCGAATTCCAGTTGAATTCATTGTATTCACTTACGTGCAAATATCTTTGGGAAAGGTATTAATCCGTCTCTTCCTTCCAGTTATGGGTTAAATAACAGGACAGATTGGGTTCTATAGTCTTGGCTGGCAACCAGTTTACCACAGAAAGCAATGGCAATCTACTGCAGGATAATCTTCTGCCCAGTCACTCATGTCTTTCTCGAGACATGATTGCCCAAGTGTGTTTCATGTATGGCACTGAACTGACTGGCAAATTAATATGCCTAATTTGCATAAGGGCAAGAGAGAGCCTATATAACTTGTTACTGAGAATAAGTAGGGAGAAGCTTAGCGACTGATTAGTGCTAACCCTCATTTTACATCGGAAAGAACCAAGTTTTTGAAAACAAGACAAGCACCACAGGAGTCCATTATGCAATACTTACATAGATTGAAAGAATGAGTAAAGCATTGTGAATTTAAAAAATTGGGAGCACATGAAATGACTGCAGAAAATGAATTAATTCTTCTTAAATTGATTGAAGGCTTGCAAGACCAAAATCACAAGCACAAAATACTAGAATGTCTAGAGAATCTAATCAACCAAAAGAAGAATTCGAGACGTATAGAATGAGCACTACCAAGTCTATTATTAAATGTGAATATTGTGGGGGAAAATATGGTCAAATTACAAAAAAAAAAGATTTTCAGAATGTATGCAAAAAGAATATAAAATCTGTTCAAACCCCTTCCAAAGAAGCTGAAGTATTTACAAAAAAAAGATAGGCAATCGCAGAAAGAACCAAACTTTTGGGAACAAGTAAAGTATTGTGAATTTGGAGCACAGGAAATTACTACAGAAGCTGAATTAATTCTTCTTAGATCAATTGAAGGCTTTCAAGACCAAAACCATTAGTACAAAATACTAGAATGTTTGCAAAGTAGTGGAATGAGTTTTAAAGCTAGCATCGAGTTTTTGAAACAATTAGTTGATTAGAGAATTTAATCAACCAAAAAAAAAATTCGAGAAATATAGAACGAGTATTACCAAACACATAATTAAATGTTGGTTGGTTGTTTTGTTTTTATGGCATATCAACCTCGGCGGGTCATTTATTGCTGGTAATACCTTTTTCTTTCAACAATTTATTGTTGTTTTTTATATAAGTTTTGTGTCTAGTAATACTTTTTTCTTTTCGAGTATCAAGATTCATTAGAATTTGTTTTTTAAGAGCAGGGTCCTCAAGTCCTACCCTGTTGTTTAACCCATAACTGGAGGGAAGGGACGGATTAATACTTTTCCCAAGGGTACCAGTGCTTAAGTGAATTAGGTTATTCAACTGGAATTCCAACTCGGCTCGCCGATATCCACTGCACCACAACGCACATTCGCCACTAAACACTTACAGCACCTGGTTCAACGTTGCTTAACTTTGGTGAGCGAGCGAGAACTGGTGTATTCAACGTGATATGGCTGTAAGCCATAATTAAATGTAAATATTATGGAAAAAGTCAAATGAGAGACGAGTATAAATATCCCAGCTTTGGGAAAAATATTCTCAAATTGCAAAAAGAAGATCATTTTCAGAACATATGCAAATAAGAAAAGTAAAAACTGTTCAAACCCCACCTCGCTCCCGAAAAAGAACAAGCTAGAATATTTACAATGAATACGCAAAAAAGTGGTAGAGAAAAAATCAGGATAAATGGCGAAGTATTTGACATGAAAGTTGCTACGGTCAGTAAAATTAAGCTGATATCAAAAAACTTCTGGATAAAGTTATGACGACCGAAATTAAGAACCAGAAAGGTAATAATTAATTAATCAATCCTTGGGAAAGATATGAATCTATCTATTTTTTCACCCTATCAAGCTATGAGTAAATAGCAGAACAGACCAGCTTCTATAGCCTTAGTTGGTAACCAGTCTAGGAGAAGGAAAGCTTTGAATTCAAATCTGTATGTAATCCTGAGAAAACACATACTATACAAATAAGGGCCAACTCAATGATCTCGACTAGATTTGATCATAGAATAGAAAATAAACCGGGGGGGGGGGGGTGAATTTTCAAATAAAGACCAGTGGAGGTAATCCCTTAATATTTTTAATTTTAATAGGTGTACCCCCTCCCCATTTATTCTAGAAGAAAATGTATGTTATTTGATAGGGGTTAAAATCAGAAAATTCTTGATGACAACTCAACTTGAAAAATTATCAATGTTACTGTTTAACTTTTGCAGATTTCTTCTTCAAAACGATTATGTTGTTCTGCAAGCCATCAATATTTGGAAGCCATTTGTAGCCATTGGAATATTTGCTGCCACCCTGTCTGCTGCTCTGGGTAATCTCATAGGAGGATCCAGAGTCTTGGAGAAATTGGCTAATGATCATCTTTTTTGTAAGTGCTAAAACTCATGTAACTTGATTTTTTTTTCATTCGTCATTAAGGTATAAAAGCACTTCTTTGTTTTGTTTTGTTTTTTTTTTCTTTTTCCTGACATCCAGCAACAACAAAAGCAGAATTATATTCATTTTTTTGTATTGTTAGGACTGTTTGTTTTTCATCTTTATTGCCATACTAGCAATATAGCCCAGCATTGCTTAAGTGTAACGAAAGCTTTAAAACTAATCCATGGCCCTGGAGCTCAGACTCTTTGGACGTTGGCACGAAAGACTAAAAAGCAATACTTGTTTCCAGCTAAAGCGAAACCGTAGACTGAAAGAAAAATGAATGGATGTAAGTCAAATTTTGATTTCCTGGTATCGATATCAAATAAGTTTTTTTCGTCATAAGCTGAATTTTGAAGGCTAAATAAGTCCTCTGAGTAAATGGTATCATGGCTGAGACTAAGAACTAAAATTATACCTACTTAGAGCCAAACCCAAAGCAAAAACTAAAATAAAAGAGCTGAAAAAAATACAGGCAGATAAACAGACACACACACAAACATCTTGCCTTTATATATTATTGATTTTCTGCACTATTGTAAGAACTGCAACCTTGAAACTTCTGAATATCATTTCTTATGTCTTTATCTATGAGCATATCAAATTTGATTAAAATCGGACCACTCCTTCTATAACCTGATTTTTTCGATTATCGATTTTCAATATTTATCAAGGGTACCTCGACACAAAACCTAGCTAAGTACAATAAATGTAACCCCAATTTCTACTCCAACAGCTTCTTTTCTCACACTTCCCGACTGTGAAATTCCCTTCCACATAATTTCTTCCCCGACGGCTACAATCTCCAGGAGTTTAAATGTAAGGTCAATAGACACCTCCTAACACACTAACTCTCATCCATTCTTTCAAACACTCTTCCCATCCAACTAACCACTCTTTATTTACCTTCCCCTATATAACCCCTTGCGCAATAGTGGCAGTGGAATGCCTTGCTTGGGGTGAAATGATTAAAAAAAAACAAAGGACACTCGCAGACGCTTATAGTACAGCTGTGTAAATTTTCAAGAAAATTGGTTCAGCTGTTTCAGAGTCTATAGGTAACGGACAGACACACACAAAGTTCCATTTATAAATAGATTTAGATTTAGATTCACATCTTTTCGGTCGTCTTCAGCTAACACAATGGATAAAAATGTTGGTTGAATGATCTTAAAAAGGACTTCTTTTGTTTTGTTTTTAATTCTTTCTCCGCAAACAAGGTGAGAACATCACTATTATGCAGGGGATTACAGGGTGTGAAGGATGAAAGATGATTTCAACTGCACTCGCTCTCTCACCGACATGACATGGCTTCCATGTGCCTTTTCTACAAATACTTTCACAGCTTCTGCTCCAATGAACTTAGCTCACTGGTGCCCCCGTATGTGATTTTACACGAGCTTCTAGATTTGCAACTAGGTCCCAACCATTTACAGTGGAACCTACAAAATGTAACCGCAATTTCTACTCTAACAGCTTTTTTTCACGCACTTCCCACCTGAGGAATTCCCTTCCATATACTTGCTTCCCCGACAGCTACAATCTCCAGGAATTTAAATGTAAGGTCAATAGACATCTCCTATCTCACTAACTCGCATCCTTTCTCTCAAGCTCTTTTCTCCATCCGCTCCACCGCCTATTACACTCCTCCTGACATCCCCTATAACTAACCCCTCTTTCTCATCACTTTCCCCTATGTAACCCCCTGTGCAACAGTGGCAGTAAAACTGCCTTGCTTGGGGTGAAATGATTACTGTTAGCCATGTATCAGCTTACTAGATTTATATTTTCATTATTTATTTGTTATAAATTTTTATGCTTATCATTTTATTATTTTAATAATATCCCTTATTTATTTTATCTTTATTTTATTTTTTTTCTAATTTATTATATTAGGTCTAATGAATTTATATCTTTGTGTTGGGTTTTTGTAAATACTTTATTTTACGTTTTACAATTTTTTCTGTATGTTTGTTCTTTTTAGAATGCCAAAAAATTTGCGATGAAACATTGTAACTGATGTCAATATCTGTCTGCAATTTATTTCTGGACAAATTTTTAAATGTCTCTCTCTTAGCCATTTCCATTGGCTCTTTCCTCTTTCTTTCTCCCTTTTTTTAATATCTTTTTAAAAAAACGTTTACTACCATAATTTTTAACTACCTGATGAGACATTGTTTTTTCAATGTTGAAACAAAATGTACAATTTTGTAGTAGTTTGTAGTTCTCATATGTTCTATTTTAATAATTAATAATATATATATATATATATATATTAATGTATGTTTCATTAAATAATATAATCAAGTTTTGTCTATTTTGTCTGAGAAGCTTAATAGCATTATCATTAAGTGAAGAAAGAAAATCAAAATATTGATACATAATTTTTTTTAATAATCCAATCTAAGCTTTCGGCTTACATAAGCCATTTTCAAAGATGTCAAATTACATTTTATATTATAAACACAGAAAAATGATAATGACAAATTGTTTTTGTTTCCAAGCAACAACAAACTTGTGCATTTAAGACACTGGAAGCAAATGTCACACATGACCAAGCGAGAGTGAAAACAAGAAATATTAAGTATGGGAAGCCATTGGAATAAACCAATGGCTTCTGTTATTAATTATAGGCATTTAAGAATATTTGCTGAGATTTCATAGTTTAGATGAGGTTTCAACTGTTTTATGTATATAGCTTCGAGAATTTTTAGTTTTTGTTTATTGTTTTCATGTTTAAGTATAGTTGTGTTTTCAATGATGGTTTTACGGAATTGTGTATGTGTCCAGACATGCTGTTAAAATGTTAGAATTATCATTCAAGTGTAGTGTCAAGCATCGTGAAAATGAGTTTGTGGTGTGACCAACATAAATATTATTTAATCTGTTGAAGATAAAATCTTCCAAATATATATATATATATATATATATATCCAAGTGAATAAGGAACAAAAACAAATATTAACAACGTTCAAAACATTTATTTAAGACAGTACTAAATATAAAATAGAGTTCTGAATATTTATTATTAATTATAGTTTAGAACATGTACAAATTATCATCTACTACAAAGTGTACATTTTGTTTCGACATTGAAAGGACAATGTCTTGTCAAGTAGTGTGAAAAGAAAATGGAAATTCTTTATCTTATATTTGGCGAATTGTGTGGGAAATGGGAACTAAGGGTTGTAAGTTGTCAGAATTTGAACGGGAAGAGGGAGGGGATAGAGGTGATTAATAGATGTGTTGAAAAGTTTATAGATAGATTTAATAGTAGGAGATAAGATATGGTCCCTTACCTTACCTAAGGACTGACCATAAAGGCTGATTGGGGCAACAATATTTAAGTGAAACCGCAGTTGGCAATTCGTAGATAGTGAGATCCTACCTGTTGACATATCTATGGTTGGGGATGTCTTACTGTGAATTTATGACTAAGATTATGAATAATATTGCTGTACTTAGAATAGTCTCTCTTTTCTTCAGGGTTTATTCTGAACCCAGCCAAAATAACTACCCAAGGTGGGAACCCCTATGTTGCAGTCCTTATCACCTGGGTATTTGTGCAGGTAAGTCTCAGAACGTAAATTTTTACATTCCCTTTGCTGGAAAGATTTTTGATTTGATCTTAATTTTTCTGTTTGTTTGTTTTTTTTTCTTCACGGTTAATTGAATGTGTGGATGGCGTGACGGATAGTGTAGTAATCAGATAACTTTCCTTCTAACATGGCTATTTAGGTTTTGAATGGAAACTGTTCTGACTGGTTTCTTTTCCTGCTGATCTGACCACATGAATGCTCGTGTGCTACTAGATTGGCATCTAGGTCCCACCCTTTTACGGATAAAATACTTAAATGTAACCACCACTTCTACTCTAACAGTCTCTTTTCTCGGACTTCCAGTCTGTTAAACTTGCTTCCCTGATAGCTACAATCTTCTATCTCTTTGAATTTCATCCATTTTTTTGTCTTTTCTGCGACACCCCTGTATCTTGGTTTTTTATTTTTCTATCAGTGTAACCCTCTGCACATTAGTGGAGGTCCAGCTTTGTGAAGAAACGATTAAAAAATATTCAGATCAAGAATTGATTTCTATACCATCACTCCGTATGTATAAACACTATATATATATATATATATAGGGAGGGTGACACAGTTTCCATTCAAAACCCAAATAGTCATCAATAGGACATTACTGGACAAATAGTAGAAATGCTTCTCAACCATCAATATAGGATTAGAGTTGCGGAATCGTAGATTTCTAAGGAATCTTGAATCACCAGGAATCAAAACCCCTATCCAGAGTGCCTTGCTTGTGTCCCTTGGACCGACAGTCACAGATGTATGTAGGCCACATCAGTCTGACAAGAAATCTAGAATCACTTTACGAAGTGACCTGGCACCCCAGGACGCTATCCTGATTACTCCCATACAATCGGCCAGGTAATAAGGAACTGATTCCTCCCCAGTGGCCACTATGCTCCCACAAGGGGAGGGAGATGTAGACATTAAATATCTTGCCTTCTAACATCTCTACCTTCTTTTTGTACCCTTGAAATATTCTACTTCATTTATAGGGGAGTATCTAATTCAGCAGGTGGGTTTGTCCCCTATACTATAATGGACCTGCCCAACACATTTGCATGGGTGGATTCTATTCATTTATATATATATATATATACATATATCTCCATTAATCATTCAATAGGTTTTCCTTTCATTTGGAGTGACTATACCAATCTACTTGTGTATCAAATCACTTGCTATTAACCAACATCAGAGAGCTGTTTTGAAATTTTAGTCACGTTCATTACATTCACTTATATGCAAATATTTTCAGAAAAGGTATGAATCCGTCTCTTCTTCCCCATCTATAGGTTAATCAGTAGAACTTGTATCTGGAAAATCATTGTCATTTTTTTTTAATTTTAATGCAACATTTCCTCTCAAAAAAAGGAATTAGAAGGTACTTTCCATTGCAAATTTTAAAAAAATGTAAAAATCGTGTTTAACGTTTGTCGACTTTCAAAATGCTATAACTATTGATCTGTTTGAGATAAAGCATTCAATTTTTTATTTTAAAGGAAGCTAAAAAATTAAGTAGTTTTCCAGATATTTATATTTCTTAACTTCTACAAAACAGAAAAATGCTGGAAAAATTTAATAAAAAACTAATTAAATCTTCCTTGTCGGGCATATTTAATGAAAGAGGTTTGAAAGGTTGCTGCCCAAGTATATATTAATCTATATATATATATATATATAGGAAAAGCTACTAAAAAGTTGTAAGTTAAAAATGTTTTTTTTGAAAGTATTTTTATTATTATTATATATATATTTGATATTTCAGACCGGCCTTGGCCTTTTGTCAGAAACAAATGATTTTAAACTAGATGCGTATGTCGCATGATGTAGAAAGCAATAGAGTTTGAATATTTTTAATCGTAAACCTAACTATAATAATACTTTTAGATGTTATTTTAAAGAAAATTTTTTAGTATATCTAAAAAATGTTAAACTATTGAAATATTTATATAGATTCAAAATACCTAAGTCCCTATTTAACCCTAGCCTATATGTACTTAATTTTAAAATCCAGTATTGTGGGGAACACTCTCTCTCTATATATATATATATATATATATATATGTGTGTTTAAGCATTTTTTGTGTGTAGAAATAGATACATCCTGGCTGTGACCATATTTTTTTTTTAATAATTGTATCACCCCAAGCAAGGTATTATACTGCCACTGTTGTGCAGGGGGTTACATAGGAGGAAAGTTATGAAGAAAAGTGACATATTACAAGGGGTGTCAGGAAGCAGGTAGGAGAGGGACGAGATGAGAGCATGAGAGAGAGGATGCAAGTTAGTGAGTTAGGAGATGATATATATATATATGCGGCATTTGGAATCAGAAGGGACTTTCCATTGCAAAATGAGAAAATCAGGTTTAAATTTTGTTGACTTTCAGAATAATTGCATTTACTTTTATAAAGAATGCTCAATACAGAGTAGAGCTTAATATTGTAATTTTGTTCCTGCAATGGTTTCTAAAAGTATTATATCACTAGACAAAAAATTTCATGTTTCAGAACAATATTGTTCTTCTTCAGGTGATATTTTAAAAACAAATGGTGAAAATGATTTATTTTAGAAAATATAAAATGAATTCATGCTTCTCCAGAAAGATAAGGACATATGATTAGAGGAAGTTAAGCAATATGTTTATCAGTGTGTCTGTATAACTCACTCAAAAGTGAGACTCAGGTTGAACTTTAGAGTTTAACATGTAGATCTTATGAAGGAAATTGTTGATTTATGTCATGATAACATGACATATTTTATTGGTTTGGAGTAGATACATACTACGAATGTATATTATTCAAATGTGTAGAGATTGTTTTTTTGACAGCAGGTCAGATTTTTATACTACAATTATAGGAGTATATAGTTAAAGGGGCTAAATTGTTTAGCTTAAAATCTGGCTTTCTTTCTGTGTTCTTGCAGTTGATGATTAGTCCTTTCTTCTTGCTTTCTTTCACTACCTTCTATGGTAGTTCTTTTAGTTTCCTTTAAGTGTCTGCTACCAACACTGTATCACTTTTTCGCACTTACTTTCGAAGTCTTTTTTGGTCTTGCAAGTTGATCCCATTAGTCAAAGCACCTACTAGCAAAATCTGGTTTCCACTTTTTCTTTAAGCAAATGGTCAATCCTTTTTCTATTTGGGAAAACCAGGATTTCACATGTCATTGTGAATTTTTGTAAAAGTGAAGAAGAAAGTTGATTTTAATTAATTTCTTATCAGCTACAGAGAAAGTTAAGCAATATGTTTATCAGTGTGTCTGTATGACTCACTCAAAAGTGAGACTTAAGTTTAACATGTAGATCTTATGAAGGAAATTGTTGATTTATGTCATAATAAAATGACACATTTTATTGGTTTGGAGAAGATACATACCAGGAACATATATTATTCAAGTGTGTAAACATTGTTTTTGACAGCAGGTGAGATTTTAGATTTTTTAAATTTAATTTTTATACACCAAATATAGTAGTATATAGTTAAAGGGGCTAAATTGTTTAGCTTAAAATTTAAATTAAAGAATTAGGATACACTGATGTATATTGGAGTTAAGAAAACCAAATAAGTATTGTATGGGTTGTTAATTTTAATAAAATAATTATGTAATATTAGAATATAAATTATAGTTGAACATTATAATTAGTTAAATTTTAAAGAAAAATATTTACAGTGTTTACATAATACTATCAATTCATTTCTATGGTTTAGTAGTACTTTATTTTTAAGAAATGTGTGTTGTGGTGCAGTGAATATCAGCTCAGAATGAGAAATCTAATAGCCGAGTTCAAATTCCAGTTGAATTCTTTGCATTCGACTGGGCAGAAGATTATCCCGCAGTAGGTTGCCATTGCTTTCTGTGGTAGACTGGTTGCCGACCAATGCTATAGAAACCAATCTGTCCTGTTATTTGACTCATAGCTAGAGGGGGAAGAGATGTATTATATTATTAAGTCGTAATTAGTAGGGGATTAGTTTATTACTTCATAACAATAGAAAACCGATCCCCCACTTTATGACCAGTAGAAGCCTTAATCATGATTTCAACTGTTATATTCAGTCAGTCAGTTAAGTGCCATACGTGATACACGTTTTGGGTAATCATGTCTCAAAAGAGACATGACTGCCCAAAGCAGTCATATTGCTTATCTGCGGTAGACTGGTTGCCAGCCAAAGCCGTAGAACCCAATCTGTCCTATTATTTAACCCATAACTGGAGGGAAAAGATGGATCAATACCTTTCTAAAGGGTATTTGTGCAAGGAATTCAAACTCAGCTCGCTAATTTGTCGTTCCAAGCCGACCACTTCACCACAATGCACATCCTACTCACTGCTGTAGATTGGCAGAATAAATAGAAAATTTAATAAAGTGTTAATAATGAAGATGAAAGTAAATACTAGTCATAAATTAATGATAATGTTTCATCTAATAAAACTAACATTATTCTCTCTTCCTGTTGAACTGAATTTTTTATCTTTCATTTCTCTTTTTAGCTCGTCTTACTGATTGGATCCTTAAATGCCATTGCACCATTCACATCTATTAGTTTTCTCTTGTCTTATGCTTCTACTAATTTGGCATGTCTGGGTCTCGATGTAGCCTCAGCACCAAACTTCAGGTAATACACTTTTTTACAAAATCCTTCTTCATTTTTTTACCCAAAATTCTACATCCTTTTTACAGATTTTAATTCACATATTATTTGTGAAATGCCAAATTTTTATTATCTGTGAGATGCTGTCTTCTTGTAAAAAATGGTAGAATGGTTTTCAATTGCATTCACTTTAATGTTGAATGTCGTTTATACTGGCTACCATCCAAAGCTGGGGAGTGAAGAAATGGTTTCATATATGACACACTCTGTATGTGATTCATACTAAGAAATACCAGAAATCTGTGTCAGATTTAACACCCATCTAAAACCTTGACCTAATAGAAGTTGATAAGTAGTGACCCCAGTATATGCTGGGTTCACTCTGAGATAGCAATGTAGATTTTGTACTCAGTGTCACTTTAGAATGTCAGAAAACCTAGGTGACCTAAAATCAACAATGTGCCAAATCAGGCGGTAAATTTTTCCAAAACATCCTTAATTCCATGCAAATGTATATGCTGAACTCAAATCGATAATTGTTTATTGAAGAAACCTACCTTTTTTTCATGTTATCGACCAGAAAAAAATCGGACTATATCTCATCCTTTACCACCACTGAATGACTTGAAGTGTAGGGTACTTATTTTGGCCTATTTACTTCCTTTGAGCAATTACTCCGCGATTTATTTGGTTTCGGAACTCAATTTTCACATAGTAATTGTAAAAAGGCCCAAAAATCGGCAATCTATGCGTGAATAACATTTTTGAAGCATGGTTACGGGGTGAGATAAAAACCAAAAAGAAGTTCGATATTTTTCTGGTCATTAACTTGATAAAAAGTAGGTTTTGTCAATAAGCAGTTATTGATTTGATTTCAGCATTTGCATTTGCACGGAAATAAGGATGTTTTGGAAAGATTTGAAGGGGTAAAGGCCTTCAAAAATTTACCAATCAGGCTGTAAAGAATATCAGTGGGTGCACCAATGTACACTAAGAAGTGAACCGAGTTGAATTTGGGATATGCACACTCAACACTATTGGATAACAGACAGGATTGCTGATAAGCTCACAAAGGATTGAATGTTTGAAGCAAGACCTGAAACAACATACTGTTGAAGGCTTATGGCCTATCACGTTGAATACACTGGTTCTTGCTCGATCACCGAAGTTAACCAACATTGAGCCTGGTCAGTACTTAGGTGGGTGACCACTTGGGAATATCAGGTGCTGTAAGCATATAGTAACGAATGTGCGTTGTGGTGCAGTGGATGTCGGCTCGGAAAGAGAAATCGGTGAGCCGAGTTTGAATACCCTGCATTCACTTAAGCACTGGTACCCTTCCCTCCAGTTATGGGTTAAATACCAAGGGTAGGACTTGGGGACCCTGCCCTTAAAAACAAATCCCAATGAATTTTGATACTCAAAAAGAAAAAGGTATTACCAGCAATAAATAAAGTTTATGTTGGGGTGCTCTCCACCTGTGTTTTACTATAATGGACTATTCCAATCACTACATAAAGTAGTAGTGGGAAGACCTCGGGGATCAGTATCGTGTAACCAGTCTTGAGAACAAGTCAGTCGAGTATTTCTGGTAGTGAACCAGAAGTGTACTATTATCAGACTCTACGTCTTACGACGAATATGTGTTACTAAACCCTTGTTCCTGTATACGACTAACAACTCTTTTCTAAATACTATTTCTCCTGATAATATATCAATTTACTATATTTCTGTTGTTGGTATTCATCTTACTCAATAATTCTGTTACATACAACATAACAGTTTAGTTAACAATAAATGACCCGCCAAGGTTGATTTGGGAGATATTGACTGACAGAGGCCAAAAGTGAATAAATTTTTTATTTCACACCCTCGTGCAACTTAATTCAAACAAAATGAGTAATGTCTTCCTAGGATCTTTCCCTAATCACATATACACTGTCTCTTGGCATTGTTTTTATCTTCCATCCTGTTTTTCCTTTTCCGATTGATGGATCCAGTTTGTTTCTTTGCCTTGATGACACAACTGACATTTAAAAGTCTCACACTAACAATATCCACAAAACTCTCTGTAAGGCTTGCCAGTGTGTTTGTGCAGCATTACAATTTTCATACGCTTCCTGGGGTAACTTTTATTGCAGACAGTAGCGTTTGGGCATGATGAAAATCTGATGCAATTACGGATCAAGCAATATTTTTCAATGCCATACAAATTTTTTCTGGAAATAGATTCATATTCCTGTAAACCACTGAAAATGACCTAATCTAAGGAAAAATAATAGGAATTGATTACACCCTGTCACTTCAGAGGGTCTAAAACAGACCGTATGGTAAAAGAAAGGAAACTAAAGTAGTTGTTTCGATTAATTTGTGCAAGGGTGTCTTTATGAAAGTATCATGTTCCTATCCGGCATTTAATATAAAATTGCATGCTTAATGTCTGTCCTTTGTAAACTTATCATTTTTAATTTTGTCTTAACAACTTCCAACATTCGTATTTTTGTTTTGATAGCCTTTCAAGAGGTTATATTATTAATAAAAGATGTTTAACCAACATTTATTCTTTGTTTGATTTCTAATCTAAATGTGTTTTGTATCATTGTAGGCCAACCTTCAAGTACTTTACCTGGCACACGTGTCTTTTAGGTATGATTGGTGCCATGATCATGTGCTTCTATATCAGCGCCTTGTACACATCTGTTTCCATTGTCCTAATGCTGATACTAATTATCGTTCTGCATATCCGATCCATGCCAACTTCTTGGGGTTCCATCAGCCAAGCTCTCATCTTTCACCAGGTCCGGAAATATCTCCTCATGTTAGATAGCCGCAAAGATCACGTCAAGTATTGGCGACCCCAGATCCTTCTTATGGTTGCTCACCCCCGCCAGTCCTGTGAGCTTCTCGATTACATTAATGATGTTAAGAAGGGGGGGCTTTACATCATTGGTCATGTCAAGATTGGATCCCTCAACAACTATGTCAGTGACCCAGTTCAGGACGACATTCCAAAATGGTTGGCATTGATAGATCATCTTAAAATCAAGGCTTTTCCGGAAGTGACTATGGCACAAACTGTCTCTGAGGGCCTCATTCATCTGATCCGAATTTCAGGTCTTGGAGGAATGAAGCCAAACACTGTATGTCTTGGATTCTATGACGATAGCACTCCTACAGATGGTCTCTTAAAAATACGTGTCCGTTATCACCGTTTCTTTGGCGCCGTCGAAAACGGATGCACGCACGAATTAGAGAACAACTTTGGAGACATCAGGATTGATCCCGAGGAACGGACAATATCAGCACCAGGTGAATATGTCAGTTTTGTCCGGGATACACTCAAGCTGATGAAGAATGTATGTCTGTGTCGAAATTTTAACCTATTAGATAAGCGTGTTATCTTCAACTGCAAATCCGAGCAGTATATTGATGTGTGGCCATTAAACTTTTTCCAACCGGAAACATCCAACTACTTCGACAATACCTGCCTCTACCTGCTGCAGCTCGCCTGCATCCAGCACATGGTTCCCGCATGGAAAAGTTGCACCAGGCTACGTGTGTTCCTCTGTGTCGACACGCAGAACGATAACACATTAGAGAAAGAGGAGAAGCTTGACGACTTCCTTCGACAGCTGCGCATCCTGGCTCGGATCAAGATCGTCACATGGGATAATATCTTGGAACATTATCGCAGCATAGAACACCAGCATGAACCGTCAGAGGACACAATGCATGAGTATTATTCACTGGATAATAAGAGTTTGACTATGATTAATCAGTTGGTCTTGTCTCACTCTGAATCAACAGTAACAACGTTTCTCTACCTACCTTCTCCACCCAAAGATGTACAATTGTACCCTGAATATTTATGTCAGTTGACAACCCTCTCCGAGGGTCTTCCACCCACTATGTTTGTACATGGCTTACACCCTGTAACATCAACAACATTGTGATTATATTTTCACCTGTCAATTTAAAAAAAAAATGCTAAATAATTTTTTAAAAGATGGAAAACAACCTGATTTTGGTATTTTTTTTTTTTAGGAAAGCAGAGGATAGTGAAAAAGAATCATTTTAAATGTGATGTTTTCATAAGCATACACAGTGCGTATAGATATATGCATCTCTTGCTATAAACACATATAAGGTATCACAAAACTTTAAACTCTGGTGGATGTTTCAAAAGTAAATTTTTTTGTTCTAATTGAAGTCTTGTAAATTCCAGTCTGCATTGTTTGTAGCTTTTTTTTTTTTCACAGAGCAAAGCTTCAATTATTTTTCTCCTACTGAAGGCTGCTTTCTTAATTTTTCCTCTAACAGTTACTACATAAACTTGAACTCCTGTTTCTAGCTTTCAGATGAGCCGTGAACTGATTACAGTTTGTCACATTACTCTAAAATCTCCGATTTCATCACGGTTGGATGACAACTTCACTCCACGTTGTTTTTAGATCATGCAAAAAAAGAAAAATGTTTTCCCAAATGTCTTTGTTTATTCTGCTCAACCCTTGCAATAGCCCCTGATCCTAAAATTTTACAATTTCAAGATGGGGCAGTCTTGGTCTAGTTCCCATGCTATATGAACTTGATACCATTTCAGCCATCAGCAGAAAATGATAAATTGAATTTTGATCGTTTATACTGTGTGAATTGTCAATAAGTTTAAAATTCAATGGCAACAAAAATTTTCCTTTAAAACTACACCTCATGACAACTCCTTGAAACTTATCAGACAATGTTTATAAAAGAAACAAACAATATCACAAATCGTATAAATTTCCAGGATAAGTGTAGTATATTACGCTGGAAAACAACGAGAAACACGTGTATATATATATATATATATATATATATAATCTTTTATTTTTATTCTTCATCAGTGACACTTGTATGGGGCAGAAGGGCAGTCAGAGAGAGTTGTACACACAAAGGGGTCGTCGGGAGCTAATCTCTGCCTCTTCAACCAAAAATTTTAGAATTTATGTAGTTTTAAAACTCCCACGCATTTCTGCTTTTTTGACCTCATCTACGGCCGGATGTATCTGTCAATTACCTCCGCTGTTTAAGGTAATATATTTCATAAAGACTTATAATTATTTACACTGTTTATATTCAGACTATTGTTCTCTTCTATGTCTTTTTTCATCACAACATTTCGGCCATTTAGCCTTCTTCAGGTATATATTGATGTGGGGAAACTTAGAGGGAATTCTGAACTGAACCCTTTATTTAATCTATGGGGTTAAACTGTTTTCTTTCCACTGCTCATGTCTAGTGATATTATCTAGTTCCTGTTTTTATTTAGTACTGTTTACACTGACTGCAAGTACACACTGCTTGTCTCAGTGACTGAACTCTGTTACCAAATTGACAAACCAACATATTTATTCACTAGGCCATTGTCCTGAACAAAATGTAATAAAGACAAGAGCAATAGTCAGAATAAATAGTGAATTCCTTTCAGTCAAATATTGAAATTATTCAAAATTTTTACCTGAGTTTAAAGTTTCGTTATTCACTGTATATGTGCATACACATACACGCATGTGTGTGCGCATGTATAATGATATGTATATCTTTGTATATAAATATAAACTAGTCATTTCAACAGATATGCATTTTTTGTTTTGTTTTGTTTAGTTATAATTTCATTTTGTTTTTTTTTTGTTTATCTATTTTAGTTTAATCTTCTGTTATTTCCTATCGCCCAGTTCACACTCCTTCCCAATCTTTTGAACAGGGTTAGTGAATGTGTATCTACTAAAAATTATGTTTAAATTGAAAGTATATATATATATATATATATGTATGTATGTATACTTGGGTAGCAATCTTTCTTTCAAACATCTATTAAGAATGGTTGACAAGGAAGATTAAATTAATTTTATTAAGTTTTACAACATTTTTCATTTTTTTTTTTTTTTAAATTAAGTAATATAAAAACTGTCCATAATTTTTATCATCCCAAGCACTTTCGAACACTTCTATAGCCATTTCAAGCATTTGGAATGATAAAAAAGGAAAAATGTTAAGATGCTGGAAAAACTTAATAAAAATTTTAATTAAATCTTTCTTGTCAGGTGTATTTAATGAAAGTTTGAAAGGAAATATATATATGGTTAGCTCTTAAATGCTGTCACAATGCATTTAGTAAAATAAAGGAAGATAAACAAGGTTTTGTGTATTACCTATTTATTATACATTAATATTTCGAAATATTAATGTATAGTAAATAGGTAATACCCAACAACCTCTTTACCTTCCTTTATCATACTAAATGCATTGTGACAGCATTCAAGACCTAATCACACACATAATATACACAATGCTTCAAGCAAATTACAAGATTTTCCTATACTTATATATATATATCTTCATATTCATGCACATGTTTGCGTTTCATGTGCTGTGACTACTTCAGTTAGCTCCACAAGGTAGAAGGGATGGTGATAGTCACTACACATAGGTACAAATATGGTTAAAAAATAAAACTGGTTTTGTTTTAACCATCTAATAATTGGTTTTCTTGAAACAAAGACTGATTATATCATAAACACAATGAGTATAAAACTTAGTTGTGCATATTCGTGTTAGATTTTATAAAAACATAACACTATATAGAGCACTATTAAAAAAAATCAATAATATCCTGTATTTAAATAGAATTACTCTTTAGTTAAGTAATTGACTGTCTATAGCCCACATACATGTGCACACACACATAGGACTATATATATATATTCATGTGTTAAGCAATCATCAGGTGCATATTTCAAACTTAAAATTTTTTATGATTTATGCCCCCTTTGATTTCTTTTTCCTGCATTTTAATATTTTTATTTTTAATCTTGTTATTAAAAATGCAATAACTTGATAAGATTTAATTCCCATGAACATCGAATAAACTTAAGTTCAAATCTGTTAAACTGTCACTTTGAAATATGCACCTGATGATAGCATAACGCATGAAACGCCGAGTCATGTCATCAACAATAGGACAATATATATATATAAAATAGCTCTGTTCATACATTGAGCATTGTTTTATTAACATCTGAATAATAATACTATACATATGTGCACCCTCGTGTATATTTATTAATTTAAACCATATTGGGTTTCTATAAAGTCTCTTTTCAATTTAAAAGATTTACTAGAAAAATAGATGAACAAATATGTGAAAATTGTAACAAAATGAGGAGTAGATATTGAAGTTTTTTTTTAACTAATTTAATGCACCTCTATATGCGGATGGGTGTAGTGGATATCAACTTGGAATGAAAAATCAGGGTGCTGAGTTTGAATTCCTTGCATTCACTTACGCACAAATACCTTTAGGAAAGGTATTAATCCATCTCTTCCTTCCAGTTATGGGTTCTATAGCCTTGGCTGCCAACCTACTACGGGATAATTTTCTGCCTACACAGTCATGTCTATTTCGAGACATGATCGCCCAAGCATGTCTCACAAATGGCACTTAACTGACTAGATTGGTGGCAAGGTTTCATCAGTTTACAACTGAATTGTCAAGATGTAACTGCAAGTTCTCATAAAATTAAACCATATGAATTTTTTGTGGCCTGAAGAGAGGGGTGCTAAAAATTATCTGTCGTGTTGAGTTTTCCTATATATATATATATATATATAATTATGAATTAATTGTACATTGCGACACAGAAATTTTGTGGATACAGTAACTAAAAAATGTTACCAGAAGAAATATGAAGAACCCACGTGTACTGCATCCATGGTAAAAGTGGTGTTTCCTGAGCAAGATAACTTTATGAAACCCAGCTTTCTTCAGACTGGTTGCCACCCAAGACTGTAGGACCCTATCTGTTTGCTACTTACCCATAGCTAGTGGGGGTAGAGAAGTAATGGATTCGTACCTTTCCCAAGAGCACAGAAAAAGTTTCTCAAGCTGCCCAAATTCCCCAATGAAAAAGTCAAAGATGAAAACATTATTTGGAATAAAATCATGAATTGTTTTTATGTACTTGTTTCAGTTTTTTCTTTTTGTTTTTAGTTTTGTTTGTTTTTATTTTTGCTTAATTATTTCATTGATTCTCAATCATTTTTTTCTTATTACTGTAAAGATTATTTTTAATTAGCACACGTGTTTGGGCTGAAATCCCTGTCGTTGGCCCCCAAAAATAGTTGGGCTTTGAAATTCTATTTTTTTTTTTTTTCTACTGGCATAAAATTATGAAAACACAAACTGATTTGCTTTATTTTTAAGGGTAAATAATTCAGAAATTATCCTATGATTATTCTGCTTCTCCCTCCATTTGTTAGTTCGCATGACCGCTACGCCCTGCCAATACCTCATAAATAGTGGATTGTTGCATTTTAATCACATGAAAAGAAAGGAAATGATACTACTTGGTTTCAGTGGGAAAATAGAAGTGTTTAATGTCTGCTTCAATGAAAAGGAAAAAAGTTGCCAATTTCAAATCTTTTCATTTGTACCCCCTTACTTCTTAAAATAATGACCAGCATTCATATTCATGATTGTTATTGCAATATGTTGTTAAGCTCAAATATTTAATGATGTGATAGGAAAATTTTCTCACAGATATTTTATTGTCATACATTAGCTTATTCAATCATTAACTTAAGAATCAAGATTCATCAGGAACTTCAAATTGGAAAATATATCTTTTTCTATCCATTGCTCTGTGAAAAGGTTGTTCCATTCTTACTTGGTTGGGCCAGGATTTTTCTGCAACAAATGATCATCTCATTAAGAAAGATAATTTCTTGCAGATTGAAAAATGGAGAAAATTTATACCCGAAGCTCAACCAAGGCTTGAAAGTTCAACTTGACTATCTGATACATTTTTTTTTTTTATAATCATTCGCCCTAAGCAAGGCATTTTACTGCCACTGTTGAGCAGGGGGTGTCGGGAAGGATATATGTGGCCATTAAGTGCGGGATCAATTTATATGTTGATTGTAATGTAGAATTGAGCCCCCACTTTATATCCACATCATGATAGAATAGAATTTTTTTTTTTTATAATCGTGTCGCCCCCAAAGCAAGGCATTTTACGGCCACTGTTGAGCAGGGTGTTACAGAGGAGGTAAGTGGTGAGAACTTATTGATAGCACATAACTGACTCTTGGTTTGCAGTCAGTCCTGGATCGAAAGAGACATGATTGCCCAGGTGTATATCCTGTTGCCCTTAAGGGACTGACTAGGTACTTAAAGGTACAATATGTAAAATTTGGTGTTTGCAGCTTGTTAAACAATCTTTCTTTTTTATTATCAAATCGCCACTGGAGCACGGAAAGTTGTGAGATAGGTGATGACTATTGACTTTACATTTAAACTCCTGGAGATTGTAGTTGTCGAGAAAGCAAGTAAATGGAAGGAAGTGCGAGAGAAGAAGCTGAGGGAGTAGAATTTGCGTTTACAATTAATTGGTTTCACAGTAAAAGGGTGGGACCTAATTGCTAATCTTCTGGCTCAAGTAAATTCATAGATTGGGGGGGGGGGGTACCAGAGAGCTAAGTTTATCGGAGCAGAAGCTGTGAAATTATTTGTAGAAGAGACGCAGGGGAGCCACATTGCACCAGTGACTGTATCTGAGCTGCCAACAGGATTTTTTTTGTTAATTAAGAAGGGCTTTTCAATACCCAGGCTTGTTGACATTGATATTACTTTTTCTAAATAAAGAGATGTCAGTTCAAACATGTGTACCCGCAAAAAATAATGTTTATTGGTAATAAGAAATAAGGTCAGATTAAAAAAATCTCTGTCATTAAATTTTATACCCTTTCTGTTAATATTTACTTAATCCTAACGCATGAGTGAATGCTTCTGAATACATTGTCTTTTAGACTTGCACTGACTAAAAATATGCAATTTCAAAATAGTTGTTACTAAAATAATCTGATTTGATCAGGGAAAATTTATTTTTAATGCAATGTTTTTAACAAAGCTCTTGTTTATTGGATTGAATATTTTCTACCTCTGACTTCTAATTCATTTTTGATTTTTTTTTTTTTTTTTCAGAATATCATATTTTCTATCATGTAAAGAGCATTATTAATTTAGCAAGGAACATTTAGGAAAAAAAAAGAAATATGTCTATAAATATATATATAATTCCAGGTGAAGCGGACTCAAGGATTCCTATGTTTCGAGATAGATTCTCATCATCATGCAATGTTGCTGTTGGTTGTGCAGATGATTTACGTTTAAATGACAAAAACTTTGGTTTGCTGTGTATGTGTATGGGAAGATATAAAAATTTACATGTGTGTTTCTTTTGGCTAATCAGAGCAGAGATCCATTTTGATATTTGGCCCCAAAGAATACATACGAACTAACTTTTTTTTTTTTTTTTTTAGGGTGGTCCAAAAGTAGGTGGACAGTAAATGATAATTACATTTACGAATGCAATTACTAGATTGACAATAAAATTTTATTGCATAAAATAATGCAGAAGTGCTTAAATTTTATCAACGCAGCTTTGAAGTCTATTCCTCGTACTTAGACAAAGATTTTTGTGTATTAATTTCTTAAAATTCATCTCTCATGTAATTTTTCATATCACCAACACTTTTTGGGTTTCGACTATAAATTTTGTCCTTCCGTACTACCCAAAAGAAGAAATCCATCGGGGTCAGGTGAACGTGCTGGTCAATCCATTTCTCAGGAAATGTTTCAATGATTGCTCTTAAATAATGTGGAGGATCCCTAATTTGTTGGAAACAATGAACTGATACAGAAAATAATTTTACCTACATTTTTGATCACTCTGTGTGTATCTAATATATATATATATATAGTTTTCAGGTGTGCTATATTTCTAGGATAAAGTGCTCAATATCAAGAGATAGAGTATATGTAAATATAAAAGAGTGAACATTGAAATCAACACTCAAGAGCGACAGACTGTTTCATGTTAAGCGCAATCATCAGGCCTGAGTATGACTTCAATGTTAAACTCTTTTATATATATATATATATATATATTACCAATTATGCTATTCCTAAACAAAAATGAATTATTAAATGAAAGAACAGAAATTATGACTAAGTGTAACCATAAAATAAAATACTTATTAGGTTCATACAATAATGGATGAAAATGTTACAATTTCTTATACTTTAAAAAATTTTGTGCTCAAAAAATCCCCATTACATGAGCATTCTTAAAAAACCATCAAAATCAGCTATTGTAAATCGCCTGAAGACACCAGATGGTAGAAACCTAGGTCATGTAATAACTCGTTTACAAATAAACAATATTCAAAAGTTCTACAATATAATTGTATTGAACATTTATAATACAACTGTGCGCTGGTCTAATTTTATTTTGACCATAAAGTAAGTAATTAGACAATATATATATATCGCTCATTCAATAATGAATTAGATCACTCTGGCTATTGGGTGTGTATCACGATAATATACGTGCTGTATTACCTTCTTTTACCAAGCATCCAGAGGGGGAATCGCCGACTGACGCCAATTCAGTCGGGTTTCGATCCTGGGTTAAAAGCAATTGGAGTCTAACCATATTGATGAGCTGTGATACAGTGAAAAGGATTTGTCTGCAGATGACTATATATATATATATATATATAGTCAAGTTAAAATTTAATTTCATTGAATCACCATTTCAGCAATGCTCGCAAACAAAAATTTGTTAATTCAAATATTTGAATTCACTTAAGCTCAAATACCTCTCTTCTTCCTCCAGCTATGGGTTCTATAGCCTTAGCTAGCGACCAGTCTACTGCGGGATAATCTTCTGCCCAGTCAGTCATGTCTCTTTCAAGACATGGCCACCCAAAGCGTGTTTCACATATGGCACTTGACTGACTGAATATAATAGTTGGAATCATGATTAAGGCTTCTACTGGGTATAAAGTGGGGGATCAGTTTTCTATTATTATGAAGTAATAAACTGATCCACCACTAATTACTACTGAATATAATACATCTCTTTCCCCCAGCTAGCTATGAGTCAAATAACAGCACAGATTGGGTTCTGTAGACTTGGCTGGCAACCAATCTACTGCAGAAAGCAATGGTGACCTACTGCGGGATAATATTCTGCCCAGTCAGTCATGTCTCTTTCGAGACATGATCACCAAAACGTGTATCACAACTGATGAGTAAATAGCTTTGCCTATTTTTTTTTTTTGGTTCACGTCCCACTCCAGTCTTTTAAACAGGAGTAGAAGTTTATCCCTTGATTCCTGTTAAGGATTATTTGTCAGGTTCATTCTCTTTCATTCACAGTAGCTCCCCCCCTTGCATCTTAGTGGCATTATTGCCTTACTTAGGGAAGGTAGCGATAGACAGATGATATAAAGAATTGAGACAAGAATGCTAGATCGATATGCGATGTTTACCTTAGAGCAGTGATTGGTTGTTGCAATGCATAGCAGATTTGAACAAGAAACCAGGGAGCTAAGTTTGAATTCCAGTCGAGTTTGTTACATTCAATTTTGCACTTGTGTATAGAATGAATGCAGTACCTCGAGTTACGTCGTTTGTCAAAAAAGAAAATATAGAAAAATGAAAATCAAGGTTATGTCATTTTATTCGACTTTACGTCTGTCCGCCACAAAGATTGAAGTCATAATCCCTAGAAAACCATTAAAAGCACTTAAAATCAGGCTGGTGTACAATAAATAAGAATAAAATATGTAAATTTGATATAAATTAGTTTATTTCCTACTGTTACAAAAACAATTTTAATACCTATTTTTATTTTACAATATCTTAGAGCAAACCATATTCACAAATAAAGTGTCCGCGATGTACTGTAAAGATCGTCAAATTGTAAACATCTACATTAACAAGTATGTATTCATAAATTTAGATTAATTTTTTTCTGTACTATATTGAAAACTAAAAGGTATTTGCTTGTAAGCTTAAAATAGATTTTTATTGACCTTATATCATTTAAAATACAGAACTGGGAATGGTTATTTGTGGTTTAGCCTAGTGACAAGTAACTTCGGAGATAAATTTGATATAAGTCGCCTCTCCTGGAGCGAATTACCGACCTACGGTATTCTGTATTAGAATAAACTTAGATCTCTTCTGACGTTTAACATCAGGTTTGTGGTTCAATAGCAAAAGGAGTGTTATCATAAATTCTAACTTGTTTACCAGAGATTCACATAGTGATTTCGATTTTTGAAATACATTATAGAAAGATCACAACTTCCGCCATTATGGTTGTGACTTCCCATTTATTTGAAATATCGGTTGGCCTAAGGGAAAAAGGTTGTGATGAAATTACTTTATTTGAAATTGATCACATAGCCACTTAAAAAAAAGCAAAATACGATTTCGGCTAAAAATTGCTCACTTACCCGACAGCTTGCTGGTCACTTTTTAACATTCACATAATTATATATACACATGTGTATTGTCATCCGCAGACAGATCTTTTTCGCAGCTCGTCAGTACGGCTTAGACTTCGGCCGCTTCCTAAACCCAGGATTAGAAACCGGACCGAATTGGCGTCAGTCGGCGATTCTACCCCTAGGCCACGAGCGCCCAGTAGAAGAAGGCAGACTTTTTTAGCGCGTATAAGCACGCCCTATATATATATATCACGTGATCTAATTAGGTGCTCTTCCCGCAGTTGACCACGTATAACATTGCAGTGTTTCATTAATGTGTACTACTGTTAGTATATTAGACTGAGATTTTTTTTTGTTTGTGGTTTAAATATTATTCAAATCAAATCTTGGAGCTGATTTTTTATTTTCTACTTTTGATTTTACTGATAATAAGAAGCTCATGTAAGGTATCACATGTAATGTTTAACAAGCTTTTCTCTTGAACTGATTCACTTGTACAGGGAGCTTAACCGTTACAGCGTACTCTGCTTTTGTCACGTGGTTGTGTGCCTATAATTTTTCAGACGTTTTTAACTAACGCAGAAAATAGAGAATAAATCTCCAACAAGATCCAAACTCATGCCTTTTTTTAACATAACAGCCGCCTTACCACCAGTAAAAGCAATGTTTCAAAGATAATTATAAATTATGAGATTAGCACTTTCTATAGAGGAAATTTGAGATAACGTATAGTGGCTCGGGGAGTTGAGTTCATTACATTCACTAATGTGGGATTCATACTTTGTGATAGGTATTATTAGCCCAGCTTCCCTTCGCCCGGGTATGGATAAATAGCAGAAAAGATGGCCCTACAGCCTTGGGTGGCTACTGGTTTGGATTCCGTCAGTCTGTCTTGCCCAGGAAATTCTATTCCTGCGATAGTAAACGTGGTAACCCTACGACCCTTGAGGGTTACGAGTTAAAAAATATTCGGTGTTTATTGACCGAAAAGTTACCGTTAGTCGAGATTTTTAAAATTATTCTCTTGAAAAGGTTATTTAATTTATTTATACAGTAAAACAAGTTTCTCAAGTACAAAACTCTTTCCAGATTGATAGGGGGTTTCCTTCTTAACTTTTTGTTGATGATACGCGCAAATACCCTTGGGAAAGGTATTAATCCGTCTCTTCCCTCCAGTTATTGGTTAAATAATACGACAGATTAGGTTCTATAGCCTTGGTCGGCAACCTACTGCGGGATATTCTTCTGTCCAGTCAGTCATGTCTTTTTCGAGACATAATCGCCCAAAGCGTGTATCACGTATGGCACTTAACTGACTGAATGTCGAATGGGATGTGCAGTGGATATCGACTCGGGAACGAAAAATCAGGGAGCTGAGTTGGAATTTCTTGCATTCACTTATGCGCAAATACGCTTAGAAAAGGTATTAATCTGTCACTTCCCTCCAGTTATGGGTTAAATAACAGGACAGATTGGATTCTATAGCCCAGTCAGTCATGTCTCTTTCGAGAGATGATTACCCAAAGCGTGTATCACGTATAGCACTGAACTGACTGACTGAATATATTAGTTGAAATCATGACTAAGGCTTCTACTGGGCATAAAGTGAGGGATCGGTTTTCTATTTTTATGAAGTAATAAATCTATCTCTTCTGCTATTAGTTAAATGGCAGGACAGATTGGATGCTATAGCCTTGGCTGGCAACCAGCCTACCGCAGAAAACAACATACTGCGGGATAATCTTCTACCCAGTCAGTCATTTCTCTTTTGAGATATGATCGCCCAAAGCTATCTTTAATTACACAATGGTTACCTACATGTTACATAAAGATAGCCATTAAAAAGGTCCACACAGTTGAGATGATTATTTATAGTTATTCATAATTGTTGTAACCTAAAAAGGAGGTTGGGAATAATAGTATATCAACAAGTACAAGACACGCATACAGCGTGAAGTAGATGCACTGATAGTGAACGACTAGTCAGTATAATCACTTTACTCCAATAGTGTGACGTATTTAAGAGTATAGGAACATACCATTACTGTATATAAGTAGGTATACAACAATAATTTCACCCTAAGCAAGGCAATAAAGCCACTAAGACACAAGGCGTTACTGAGTGTGAAAGAATATGCAAAAAAATGCTATTCAGGAGAACAATAAAAGAACATGAATCAAGGAAACAAAACGATAAACATTGCTGTTAAATGTTTTAAAGATCAGAATTTAGTGGAAAGCAATGAGCCGGAAGACAGTTCCACAAGCGAAAAATGCGAGATAAGAAACTGTTAGCATAGAACTTAGGTTACATCTAGCCACTTCAACTTTAAAATGATGAGACGTTCATGCCAATCTAGTACTGCACTTAAATTCATAAAGTCTAGGTACCATACAGAAAATTTTATTAGAACAATTACCATGAAAATATTTATAGAAAAGCAGTGGGAACGTGACTGAATATGAGATACCAGGTCAGGACCGATAACATTGCAGATTCTTCCTTGGGTTTTGTATCAGTCAGTTTTAAGGCTCAAGATAATTGTGTACTATCTGTGTTTCACATGATTTTAAAAGTCTTACAAGGTTATCATCAATGCCAGAATGATGATATGAACTCTGTTTTTATTTGAGCAAGAAATGTTCCCAAGCGGTTCCCTATTTAAAGATATGGTCAACCAAACTAGCAAGAGAAAAAAAAATTAATCAGCCAGAATAGAGATAGTCTCTGCATTGCCCTAGACACATCCACAGCTGCAGTACACGTGGTTCCACAACGATCCTGATAGGTTGCAGAACTCATGATTATGAACAAATCTACCATTGACTGAGTCATTCATTTTTTACAGTTAATCACCCCTTTGTAGGTTTTTACAAGCCAGAAAATATTTTTAGATAATAATGCTTTGGTAATACAGGTCTTACTAATTAACCCATAAATGGGAGAGAAAGGTGCATTCATACCTAATCAGAATTTCCTAAACAAACAAGAAATTATAATGTGTATACAAAGTGGGGGAACAATTCTATATTACAATTAATGTCTAAACTGCTCTTTCACTTTGTATAAACATTTATATTTCAAAGAATCGTATAATAATTCTGCTTCTTCCTTCCTTAGTTGGTTACTTAGTTCCTCCGTCCGTTACGCCACTGAAGAAAGATAACACACTTACTCTCTATCTTTTTATAATCTATAAACGCTACTCTCCTCAGCCTTTCCCTCACCTTTGCCAAAGAGAAGGGCGAGAACCTGTAGTAATTCAACTCTGGACTCTGAAACAGTTTTTTTTTTTTTTTTTTTTACAATTTATTCTTTCCTCAATAAAAGCAGATAGGTAAGGTTCGTTTATCACCTGGTTCACATTCCTCCGAAGTCTTTTGAACAGAAGTAGATGTTTATCTTTTGTTTCTTGTTTCTTCCAAAACTGTTTAACTCCCAGTAGCCACTTGCATCTTAATGGCATTACTGCCTTGCTTGGGTGTTGAATTGATTAAAATATGCACACGGCTAATTGCGGTAAGTTTCTGTAGCCTAAATGGTAAGGCAGCTGTTGAATTAAACCACGCTTTCTGAGAGAAAAGTTACACAGGCTTGAATCTCGTTGCGGGCTTATTCATTATTTCCCGTCCGTCTTGATTCCATAAAATGACGAGCTAAGTATTGTGATATAAAGCAACTGAAAGTAATATCAGTTGAAAAATGAATAATCGATTTTAAGAAGTTGTCTCCCCTTGTATTATTAGCTTTTTATCTATTGTGTTTTTTGAAGAGACATCCAAGTTCCAAATCTGTCATAAAAAAGAAATGCTTAGTCAAAAGCAGTTTTTATATATATAATATATATATATATATATATATATAATGAAAAATGGAAACGTTTGTATATAAAGGGTTATTTCCCTTAGATTTTTTTTTTTAATATTTGTTCATTTTATTTAATTTATCGTAATTTCTGGCGTTGTTGATCACATCATCAATTTTGACTTACAAATTTATATATATATATATATATATATATATATATATATATTTGAATGAAAAAGTGTAAAAAGTTTTCATGTAATACTTTTCATTCTTTAGGATTTCATCGAAAAATTTAAATACCTAGGAAGTGTTCTGACGGAAAATGCGACACAGAGATCCGAAGGCGAATTGGCATGGCGAAGGAAGCATTCCAGAAGTTGAGTAAAGTATTAAGACACAGGACAATTTCACTAGAAACAAAAAGAGAGTACTGGGTTGCTTTGTGATGTCGGTTCTTCAATATGGCAGTGAATGTTGGACAATATCTTCGAAGATGAATGAAAAACTTGAAGTAGCTAAAATGTAGTTCTACAGAAGGATGCTGTGGATATCATGGACCGAGCATGTGAGCCATGATGAGGTTTTGGAAAGGAATTAATACTGAGCATCAGGAAGAGACAACTAAAGAGAACTTGATACTCACAGGCCAGATAGATGGAAAAAGAGACAGAGGAAAGCGGCGGATGACAAAATGGGTGCTAAGAGCCACCAGGGACAGGAAGATGTGGAAAGCCATGATCGCCTACGCCCTGAAAAGACATGGCACATAAAAGAAGAAATGTATCACGTTGATGCGACCATACATACACCCGAACGCAGGATGCGAGGATTTTCAAATTTCAATTTTTCGGTTATTAAAATTTTTCAATTACCAAAATAACCCCTTCAGTCAGTCGCTTCAACGTCATAGATTTCGTCTGGTGAAATCCTAAAGGACAAAACGCTTCACATGAAAACTTTTCTTGTCATAAAAAATGTATATATCATTATTTCCTATATATATATATATATATATATATATTAGAATATTTAATATTTTTGTAAGGTAAATTCCAATAGAGACAAACTGAAAGGAGCTCAATGTTAAATTTTTTATTAAATTTAACAGAGTAAGATAATTTTTTTAAAAATTCTTTGAATATTCTACAAATTCATAGTTAATAAATATTTCGCAGCCAAGGGGCTGCTCCTCGGATTCAAGCCATACAGCAATTAATGTTTAAAATGATTTTTACACATTATCTGCTGTATGGTTTGGGTCTGAGGAGAAGTCCGTTGGCTGCGAATATTTATTACCCATGAATTTGTAGAATATCCCAAAAAAAAAAAATTTCAGAGTACACATATATATATATATATATATATATATATATATATATATATGACTCTGTAAATAGAACATAATATTTGCACCGAGCCTTCCATCTTGATCAGTTTTAATATTAATAGGATCGGGTTTTTTGGGATTTACCTATTTGATCATCTTTTTAGATTTAATATATATATATATATATACAGGGTGTCTCAAAAAATGTACTCACACTTATGACGAGAAAACCTTTATTTATGAACATAGAGTGAAATGGAATAGCTTCGAATATAGAAGAATCATGTTCGCAAATGTTCAAATTGATAAACATTATTGTCCAAACGCTTCATGGTGCGATAGACGCTATCTTTTGAGATGTGGGTTTCCCGACCAGTTTGTCGAAGTGCTTTCTGTGGTGATCGAAGGAGTGTTTCCTGCAACTGCTCTTCTTTTCCAGGGCGAGCAATGGTCCAGCGCGTTGGTGGCGGTTTTTCGAATTCCCTTTGAATCGTCTTTGCACTTCAATGGCGTTTTCGGTCTTCCAGTAACATTTCAGGACAAACTTCCTCTCTTCTAGACTAAGTTGTTTTCCTGCCAAATTGTGATTAATTAATTACACCTGCTGCAAAAAAGCATGTTAGAGACAGTTAAAGTGTGAGCACATTTTTTTTGAGACACCCTGATAGTCGAACATGTTAAGTTGAATAATATCGAAGAATTCTGTGTATCAAATTTTTATTAACTTTTTCGGTAAATGTTCGTTTTAACTCCCGACGGCTTTCCCCCTTCAAATATATCCAAAATAGCATTATTTCTGTGCAAATGTATATGCTGAACTTAAATCAACAATTAGTTATTGAAGAAACCTACCTTTTTTTGCTTTGAAAGTCCATAAAATAAACGAACTATATCTTGCACTTTTTCTCTCACGAAGTCATGTAATTAACTGCAGAATGACGTTCTACGTAGGCAGCAATTTTCGGTCGATTTTCTTCATTTACTGATACTTCCTGTCATGAAAGTAATAAGTGAAAAAATACAATAGTGCATTACTTTCATGACAGGAAGTACATCGCCGGAAGTATCAGTAAATGAAGAAAATCAACCAAAATTCGTTGCCTAAGCAGTACGTCATTCTGCAGTTAATTACATGATTCCGTGAGAGTTACAGGAGAGAAAAAGTGCAAGATATAGTTCGTTTTTTATGGACCTTCAGATCAAAAAGGGTAGGTTTCTTCAATAACTAATTGTTGATTTCAGTTCAGCATGTACATTTGCACAGAAATAATGCTATTTTGGATAAATTTGAAGGGGAAAAGCCGTCGGGAGTGAAAACAAACATTTACCACTTTTTCAAATTTCCGAATCCAGTTGTTTAATATAATTAGTAGATTTGCGAAAATTTATTTTTTATTTTTTCGCTGAGTACTTTCGGATGTTGCATCATTCGGTTCCATGCATTGTGTATTCATGTAACTTTTTAAATTACGGCGTTCTCACGTTTGCTTCACCCAAGGTGGCATCATTTAAACTTACTTTTTATGTGTAATTATTTTTATACACACTTCAATATTCGATCCCCTATGGAGATTTAATGTTGGTTGGTTAAATAATAAAAGGTTGTGAATTTAACCGTTTCTTTTTTTAATTTTTTAAAATTTTTTATAATAAGTATACATTAAAATATTTTTTTTATTAAAAGAGAACGGTTCAATTCATAATATATATATATATATTGGGTTGTGCGGAAAGTTCATGACGATTTTTAAGGGAAATTATGGGATTAAAGAAATTGCGTATTAACTATTTATTTAACTAAATATGCACCATTCTGTTACACAACCTTTGTTCATTTTTTCTTCAACTGAAAGATTCTGTCTTCCCAGAATTTCGGTTGTTTCTCGACAAAGAACCCTTTAAGGTGTTTTTTTATTTCATCCAAAGAAGTAAATTGTTTAGCATTGAGATTAGTTTGCAAAAACCTGAATAAAAATCCAAAAGAGCAACATTTGGTGAATATTGTGACTGGAGTTACATATCGCAGCCAATCTGCAACAACCTTTTCGGATACCAAACAAAAGTGAGGTTTGGCATTATCCTGATCGAATAGCACATACTTCTTGTTCACCGGTTCTGAGCGTTTGACTTGAGATAATTACTGCCTTAAATTAGTCCAGTTGCGAACTGTATTCCCTAGAATTAATTGACTGGTTACTTGGCAAAATCATATTGCAGAAGTTTCCTTTCCTCACACATGACATTCTTCGGACAAAGACGTGCATTTTTGCCCCAAATAATGAATTCATATCAATTACTGCAGAATCTTTTTCCCTGAACATTGTTGTAAACGATCCATTTCTCGTCATCCGTCACAATTTCCATAAAAGTGTGCATGATCGTTCATTTATATCACAAAGAAATATAGATAGGAATGCGACCTAAAATATTCTTTTCAATCAGATCATGCGGTACCAACACATAGTAGCAATTTGAATAGCCAATCTTCACCGAGTGCTGATTGTTGGTGGATTTGGATAAATTTAATGTTTTAGATTTAACAGTTGAAGCGGACTCGCTTTTCACGCACAAATCTTTTGAAAATTTTCGATTTAAAATTGCTGGATAAAAGCCTACGTCCTTTGTTTTATTCAGGAGTGGCCGTTGTCCAGCGAGTATTTCACTCAGACTTGACTCAAGTCTCAGCAGATGACGCATTCCAAAATTATGAACGCTATCGGATTAGTTTAACTAATTTAGGCGGGGTAAGTGTCGTTAGCAGAGTGGCGCAGTGGAAGCGTGCTGGGCCCATAACCCAGAGGTCCGTAGATCGAAACTACGCTCTGCTAGTAATTTTTTTTTTTTAATTTTATCTATCTATTTACGTTTCTTACGTTGTGATACAGGAGAAATCGGAGGGCCCAGTTTGAATTCCGGTTAAATTTGTTACATTTAGTTAGGCGCAAATACTTTTCAGAAAGGTATTAATCCGTCTCTTCTCTCCAACTATGGGTTAAATAGCAGAACAAAGCAGGTTCTATGTTCTTGGTTAGCAACCAGTCTACCGCAGAAAAATATTCTGCTCAGACAGTAATGTCACTTTTGAGACATGATCGCCCAAACGTGTATCACATGGGGTACTTAACTGACGTTTGATCTTAAAATTGTTGTAAATAATTTGACTAATTTTCTTCTTTCCTCGGTACAGTTATCTTTCAATGATTTTGCGATAGTATTAACAAACTGACTCATTATTTTTATCCAGAATTATCAGAAGGTTATTTTTGTTATCATCATCAGGTTTGTCTATATTTGTGTGGAATCGTGGAAGAATAAAATGTATACCTTTTGCGTGTTAAAATAGAAATTAATGTTCAATGAGAAAGTTAAGGGTATCAGGAGTTGTAGAAAATGTTCATAGTAGTAATTTGTTTGGTAGCAGTGTCTTTGAATGAATCAGCACACGAGAAAGAAGAAGAAGAATAACAAATGTCCGGGTCACTTGAAGCTTCTCCCGTTACATTTTAGCTTGTCGTCTCTGCTGATTCCACTGGCTGACGCCGATCGAAGCCATGGATCGCGAAGTATTTTAAACCGCTTCCATTGGTCAAAATATCAATTTAACATCTACTTGCGAAATCCGGTTTCGACTTTTTCTTTAAGCAAATGGTCAATCCTTTTCTATTTGGGAAAAACCAGGATTTCACACGTCATTGTGAATTTTTGTAAAAGTGAAGAAGAGAGTTGGTTTTAATTCTTAATTTCCTATCCCACACCACGTATTTTGTTCGTGTAGGATTTTTATCTTTAGTTTACGGTAATCAAGTGTGAAAAATGGACTCTTTAATCTTCCGTTTTCTTAGGGATGGAAAACTTGTACGAATTAATTAATATTAAATTTTCTTTCTCAAGAGACAGTTTGAAGTGTGCTTTAATCAGAAATGTAAGCATATTTATCTGTTCACAAATTTGACGTGTTTTAACGTGTGTAGGGGCCTCGATGATGTTTATCAAATTGGCCTTGTGCCAAACACAACCGAAGTCCCCACAATTTAAAATATCAGAAATTGGAATGTATATATATATCGCCCGGTTCACACTCCACCCACGTCTATTGAACGGGTGAAGAGGCTCATCCCTTGTTCCCTGTTTAGGATGTGGTTTCCGGCTTTCTCTTTTCACTCTTACGTAGCCCCCTGCACATCAGTGGCGTTACCACCTTGCTCGGGGTGATATGATTTTTAAAAAAATATTGTATATTAAAGTAAAATTTTTATTAACTAAGCAAAATAACAAATTTGTAAGAAGTAAAAAAGTTTGAATAAAAAATGTACGTAGTTAATTTGTATTAATTCAATGTTCAAATGAAAGATGTACGTAGCTTAATGTTCCAGTGAAATAATAGTAAGGAGTTAAGTGTCCAGAATTCTAGTTGTAAGCAACGAATATGTTTAATAAAGTCTGTGTTCCTTTCCCTTTTTATGGCCGGCGAGAAAGTGAAAAGGAAGGTAAAGCAATGAAGGAAAATGATACTTATCTAATGTTAATATTTAAGAGTCAGTTGAAGTATCTTGTTGTTGTTGTCGTCTTTGTTGACTGCAAGAATGCTGGGGATGGAGAAGAAGAGGAAAAAGAATGTATGACGCGACCTCACGTCCTGGTCAGACTTTTGCCTTGATCTGGGTTTTTCCAAAAAGTTTTTCAGTCATTCTGACCTATTTTTGCGGGTATGGAATTTTACTTTTTGTGTTTCAGTTAATTGTTGGATGATATAGGATTTGTATTTGATACGTTTTCGAATATGAATGACTAAAAATCGTCTTGAACTTTTCAGACAACCCAATATATTATTATAAAATAAGATTCGATCTGTAGCTAAATTCTAGAAACATGTATCAAGGGAAAACAGTTTCATGCCAGGAAATAGGGAGATGTCTTTTGAATTGTGAATAATAAACGAATAAGTGACAAATGTTATCAATTAATAATACTTTTTTTAAATTTAAATTGTTTTAACATAAAAGGGAGACAACTCATAAATAAATAAATTTATTCTGTGAAACACGCGATTGGCTTCTATGTAATTTTTACAAATGGCGTTTCTTTGTGATCTATTTGTTAAAAATATATATAAATTCAAAGATTTTTGCATCAAAAAGGTATTTTCCCGGTCTTGGAAAAAATAGTTTGTATTCTTGATTCTTTTTTGCCTGACAAAAATGGACAAGAAGGAAAAAATAAAAATGTAACTTGCAAGCAGAAGGCTATAATAAATTGAAGTTGTATTCTTGATACGTTATTTTACATACGTGGTTTTTGTTTGGCTTTTCTTTCATTTTTTTTTTCTTTGTCCTTAGCTCACCCAACGTAAAGCCGACTTTGTGTGACATTCTGCCGTATTGAAGGTATAAAAACATGTTGAAATAATTTACGCAGAGACCACATTCGTCTGCTGGTGTCAAAATGTTGATTCCCCACCAAACGAAAGTTCTTGCTTCCAACACGAAACCTATGTTGGTAGGAATAGAAAGGAGAACACGTGATTCTCTTCCACCTGCGTCAAAATAAGCGCAAATGGAAAACAAAATGCGTGAAATTTTAAAAGAAAAATATTTAATACAAAAATACACGCAAGGTCAGTCAGTTAAGTGCCATACGTGATACACGCTTGGCCAATCATTTCGCTTCGGAGACATAGATGGTTCCCCAATGAGTCCTGCGTTAACTAATAAAATTATAGACGGCAACACTTTATTAAAATTTCATGGAGTTATGTGGAGGTGGGTAAAAGAGCTAAAAAAAATATTTTTACCAAGATTTTTAAAAAGTAATGACTTCAAAAATAATTTCATTCATTTGTAAATAAGTCCTGAAAGTTTCATTATAATCCGACAATTATTTGATTTTTGCAAGAATTTCCAAATTAATGTGTTTGTCACCGGAAAAAAAGTGGGTGATGTCATCATTTACGTTTTCCATTGTAAACAGTCGTAAATGTTTCGCCTACCTGCTAACTCAAATCAAAAAATTTTCTGCCAAAATTTCGAACATGTTAGAAGGAATTAAATTTTTTTTTTAAATAATAAAAAATTACTTTGCTCTTTCCTCTTAATAATTAAACACTTTGATGGAAAAACTTCGTTTTTATTAAGTTCGGGACCTTTTTTTTTAGCGATTTCAGTGCGAGAAAAGAAACTGTTGTAGTAGAAATTGCGGTTACATCTTATCTGTTTCACTGTAAAAGTGTGGGACCTAATTGCTAATCTAGTATCTCGTGCAAATTCATACCTAGAGGGCACCAGTGAGTGCCTTGCTCGGGGTGATATGATTAAAAAAAAAGAATATATATATATGTTTTTATTTTAGTTTTAATTTCAAGATAATAAAATTAATATATTCTCTATAAAAATATAAAATACTTTGTTTCAATTTTTTTTAAATAAGCATTAATATGTACTGCAAGAAGAGTTTTTTCTTAATATATTAATGTTTTCATTTTCCATGTCGACAGCTGTAAAAGTAATGTCTTTTAATTATAAACTCAATAGAAGCACAGATCAATACACCCAAACATATTTTCTCCTGTGGTACATCTTAGTAAACCAGTATAAAATGTAAAAGTCGTTGCAGTTCGTGTTCTAAGGGAGTTAATTCATCGTTATATTTAGGTTATTCCCCTTGAATCATAAAACAGACACTTGTTTTTCCATTTATGCACAAGGATGTGCATTGTGGTACCGTGGATATCGGCTCGGAACGAGAAACCGGGGAACCGCGTTCGAATTCTAGTTGAATCAATTGTATTCACTTACGCGTAAATACCCTTGGGAAAGGTATTAATTCGTCTCTTCCTTCCAGTTATGGGTTAAATAGCCGGACAGATTGGGTTCTATATCCTTGGTCCGCAACCAGTCTACTGCAGATAATCTTTTGCCCAGTCAGTCATATCTCTTTCAAGACATGATCGCCCAAGCGTGTATGACAACTGACTAATAGACATTTTTGTTTCTTATATATGTCAAATTATCGAAATGCTAATTTTTAATTAAGTAATTATTGCCCATACAATTCCAATGATAATGTTTGCCATCTTTGGATCCAATAAATGTCTGATGGAAATATCATCGCTCTTCCTAAATACTATTTTGACAATTCGGCAGGGTGGCAAATTTCATGAACTGAATAAAAACAAATTTTGGAATATGAAACTGGGGTAAAATTACGAAACAAAAATATAGAATTAACTTTTATTCTGCCATCATTAATGTATGTTTGAAGAAAAAAAATTACTTTTTAATCCTACTAAATCTGAATACATACCTAC